>OZ014515.1:16016650-16595020 GCA_963966075.1 Aphodius sticticus | reverse complement strand
GCAAAATCATTTAAATTAATTTAATTCAAGACAGGTTGATCAATTTTGATAACTTGTTTTATTGTCAGACTATTATCGTGAACCATCAAAACACAAAATTCAGGGGGCCACCATTATCCAGGGTATTTATCACAAAAATAGATATACTATATTTCTAGCGCTCTAATAAATAATAGCGATTCGACCATAACAATAACCATACCTGATTATTTAGTTAGCCATCCACCCTGATGGCGATAGCAACATACCAACCATATCGGACCAGATATTACTGTTGTTAGTAAAGCAAATAAAAATATAGTTGGCCAGATTTGGTTCATCGACTATCACATGAAACTGTCGTATGTTACATTCTGCCCAGGTGCAAATGCGACTTAAAAACCTCAATTGAATCTTGAGATTTTGAAGACTATTCAACAAAACACGTTGTTTTACATTGAATAACATCTAACCAGTTAAGTTGATCCCAAAGATTTATTAGAATACGTAATGCTTTAGAAAACATTGCAGGTTAGGTCACGTTCGCTTCAATATACCGTATGCAAAAGAAAACGTATGGTTTTTGCGCCGTTGTAATCGTAAGATACGCGATCTTCCCTCCTTAGCACTCTTTTAATTTAATAATATCTTCTTCAGTAAAAATCATCCTTAATAAGTAATTATTAATTAAGATTCATTCCAAGTTTGAAATTTCATGTTCCGAAAACGGTGTCCGTATTCCAAGAGAATAAGCAAATATATTTTCTAAAACTAACCTGATTCACTCTACGGTGTGAACACTTTATAAACAGTCCATTTCGATTTTCCGAACCTGCTTTGTTCGGACGTGTTCTGATAAGTCACTGTTAATCCTTTTTGCATTGTACAAATGTTATTACTTCTAATTAAGGTAATTTACGGTAATCCTTGTTGCACGCGATGTGGAGTCTACGACACAAGACAAATATAATGACGAATCCATGGCCCGAGAGGTGATATATCGAAGCGTAATAGAGAAAAAAGTTGTTTCTTTCTTTAAAATTGTGAGTCAACGCACAGCGGCTTTATATACTACAGGGTGTAAAATGTGAGGAATGTTAGCGAAGGATAATATAATTTAGGAATATGCTAAGCTAGTTTAAAAAGGGTAATATCCAACATGACACAACTGCAGAAGAATAAGGTCTTTCTATTAGCAGATGTGAAAGAGTTAAATGTGAAAATAAATAATTGTGAAAGAGACAACGACAATAAGAATGAACAAATTATTAAATTAAGGACTAACAGACGTGAATTGGTAAGCAAAATAAAAGATCTTAAGCGGGAGTTAAACAATACGCGCATAGAAAAAGATCATTATCAAAATCAAACACTTTCTAACAAACTTTTATTAAACAAGAAATCTCTCAAATTTGAAAATTTAGTTTTGAAATACGACGATTGTGTAACTAGAAAGGAACACTCACCAAAACAAAATGATAATTGTATTATGACTCGCAATAATACAAAAAAGTAATAGAGAGTCATAATAAAAACTCAAAAACAAAGTCATAACAAACAAAGTAAACTTAATGTATAATAATTTAATTAATTAATCTGTTGTTTACACATGTTGCATTTTAAAACTAAAAGACTGTGTAACAATTTTCACTCGTTACTCCTCAATTTACTTAATTTAATCACAATTGTTGATTTTTACATAGTTGTTAACTTTTTTATGTAATAGTGAAACGTTATCTTTTACTAATGGTGTGATGTTGTGATATTATTACTATTATTATCATTACTCTCAAATGTATTTTACATATAAACATTTTGTATTTGTAATCCTGTGTAACCACATGACACTGTTTTGAAATTTATTAATTACATTATATTTAAAAAAATTGAATTTCAGCTGATCATAATAATAAAATTCAACAGGTAAATTTGAAGGTGAATGAATAAAAAAAAACACATTAGTAGATATAGATTTACAATATATATTTATTCGTAAGCTAATATTAATTTTATATAGGCAACTGAATACACACATCAGTGCGCTAAATACAAGAAATAAGATTATTGTATTAACAGATTTCATGTAAATGTAGTAACTGTATTTTAGTTTAAAAAAACCTAACAAATAAAAAAATGTGAAAATTCAACAGAAAGTTTATAGTGTAAAGAACGATTTTCTTTTCTCAACAAAATAAAACACCTGTGTTACAGCATATACACAACTTTATAAAATATATAGTGTTTTATTGTAACTACCTATTTTGTAATTCAAAACAACAGATAATAACATTTCAGCTGATCATAATAATAAATAAAATTCAACAGGTAAATTTGAAGGTGAATGAATAAAAAACACATTAGTAGATATATATATTTACAATATATATTTATTCGTAAGCTAATATTAATTTTATATAGGCAACTGAATACACACATCAGTGCGCTACATACAAGAAATAAGATTATTGTATTAACTGATTTCGTGTAAATGTAGTAAATGTATTTTAGTTTAAAAAACCTAACAAATGAAAAAATGTGAAAATTCAACAGAAATTCTCAACAAAATAAAACACCTGTGTTACAGCATATACACAAATTTATAAAATATATTGTGTTTTATTGTAACTACCTATTTTTTAATTCAATACAACAGATAATACCAATAAAACTGATTGAGTAAATGTGTGAGTGAATTAATAAAAAATTACAATTATATTAGTGTACAGCTGATAATGGTAATAAAACTAAACAGATATATGAAAAGTAAGTAAAAAATATTATTATTATTTATGATGGGGTAAACGTGTGAATGAAATAATCAACCAACGCATAAAATTCAAACAAAACATAAAATTCTATTAGTGTAAAACCGATAATGATCATATCGCTGAACAGAACTGTAAAAAATTAAAAAATTATTTATATCATTGTCTCTACTAATATAAATAATTTTTTTCTTTACACAGCGTTTTTTTTTTGTTTTTATTTGTTTTTTTATTTTTTTATTTATTTTTTTATTTTCAATAGGTTTGTTTAGGATGTTACATTCATTTTTTTAATATTCAAAAGACAACAACCATAATTGACTGAAACGACTGTTTTCTCTTGAATGCATGTATGATACTGTAACTTTAAAGATTTAATTGCATTTGTTTTTGTAACTATTGTAGTATTAGTTGTAATAGTTTGATTATTTAATCGATTTCTTTTTAATAAAATGTTATCAAACCTTTTTTCTAATTTCTTAATTCTTTGCAACAATTTTGTTTCATATTTTGTCATTGTGTTTAATTGTTCTGTTATATAGATAGATAAGCATGCGCGAGTAGGTCACACGCTTGTAAGGTCGGTCTCTGTAAATTTCGTAAATTAGCTAAGTTTAACTAACTCTAGTGCACTAAATCTCACGTATATAATAGTGTCAACTTGTTACAGTAAATTACAAGTGTTTGCAATTGTCTGTGTTTTCTAAAAGCATCAATAAATTGAAAATGGTGTTGTCACGTGCTCAGCAGACGGACTTTGAAGCCGTAGTAGTGAACGCCTTCGCTGGCCAGGAGTTCTCCAAGGCCGTATCAAAAATTTTCAGGGAGGTTCTAAACAAGGAACTGCAGAAGATCAGGGACGAGTTCGTAAAAGAAATTGATACCCTTGCTACCGAGAATAAACAGTTGAAGGATAGGAACGCAGAACTACAAAAAAACTGTGATGAAAGAGCTGACCGCCTCGAACAATATACTCGAAGAAACAGTGTTCGGATCTTTGGTCTTACCGAGTCAGCGGGCGAAAACACTGAGAAAATAGTGATTGATTTTGTGAAGAGTAAGATGGATCTGGATATTGAGTCATCTGCAGTGGATCGGTGTCATCGTATAGGTCCGCCGAAGAAATCTGATCTTGCGGGGAGGCCGATAATAATTAAGTTCCTGTCGCATAAGACGAAGGTTGCTGTGCTGTCGCAGAAGTCTAGGCTGAAGGGTACGAAAATGTTTGTGAGGGAGGACCTCACTAGGTCAAGGGCTGCAGAGCTGAAGAGGTTGGGTGAAGTGCATGGCAAACAGAAAGTATGGTCCAGAGATGGTGCGATATATGTGAGAGACGATACAGGTACTGTAAAGATGCTTGATTAAGGAGCGTTTGGTATGTCAATTATAAAGGCCTTTTTTGCCAGCCCTTAAGTATGTATTTTGCGGTATATATTGTTTATTTTTCCTTTAATTATTTTAGTTTGGACTGTGTACTATTGAGTTATTCTGTTGAGTAGTAATTTATGTATCCATTGCTATTTATGGTTGATATTTGACTCAAGTTCTTTTTATTGATTCTTAAATTCTTAAATACATCATTTTCATGTGTATTTGTTATAATGTTTGGAGACTGTACAGCCTGGCGGCCTTTAAGTATGTATTTTTGCGGTATATATTGTTTATTTCCTTTTTAATTATTTTAGTGCAGACTGTGTGCAATTCAGTGTTTCTTTTGAGTAGTGGTTGATATATATATATATATTTATATTGCTAATTATGTTTGATATTTGACTTAGGTTCTTTTATTGATTCATAAATATTTCATTTTCATGTGTATTTGTTATAATATTTGGAGACTGTGCGTTCGAGCGAATATTTTTTTCTTTTTTTCCTGTTTGCGGGCTATCGGAACAGCTGTGTTATTATTATTTTTTTTATCTTTAGTATATTATTTGGGTTTTTGTTGTGTATCTAAAGTCCAGTCAGGTTTATATACAAGTCGGTTAAGTATTTGATTTTTGAATTTTTGCTCTATTTTGTTTTTCAGCTGATTATAATGAAGTTTGCTCATTTGAACATTCGTTCAATTATTAATAAGCTATGTGACCTGTCGGCGCTTACTGCGGCTGGCGACTATGATGTGATCGGCGTGTCCGAGACCTGGCTGACCGGTGATTCTGAGGGGCTTGTTGGCATCGCGGGCTATGATTTCGTTGGGGCTTCCCGTGCGGTTAGAGGCGGGGGTGTAGGACTGTTTTTGAGCCGGCGGTTAAATTATCGTATATGTAGTAGATCTGTGTCTCCGGATTTGGAGCAGGTGTGGGTGATTGTTTGTGCGGATGGCTTGCGTTTTGGCATTGGGTGTTTCTACCGCCCTCCCAAGGGAAACTTCAGTAACTTTTTAGTCGGTTTCGAGGACGCAACTTCTGATGTAATACTGGATTGTGATCGTGTCGTTGTTCTTGGTGACTTTAATATAGATTTGCTAAGGTTGGAGAGCGCCTGCTTGCCCAGGTTCTATACTGTACTGGAGTCTTTGGGGTTGGTGCAGGTTGTGGATAAGCCAACGAGGGTAACCGCTACTACTTCTTCCTTACTGGACCTTATCATCATCTCTGATTCCCTTGATGTGGAGGAATCAGGTGTCGAGTGCATTCACCACCTTTCGGATCACTGTCTTGTCCATTGCACTGTGCGGTCTCGACTTGAGAGACCGCAGGCTAATCGTAAACGTGTTCGCAGTTTCAAAGATTTTAATTATGACCTCTTCAATAGGGACCTTGTAAATACGCCATGGAACTTTGTCTACGATCTGGACGCGGTGGATGATAAGGTTGCTTTTTTCAGCGATACCCTGGTGGCGCTCTTTGATGTGCATGCACCGTTGCGACTCATTCATGAGCGTCCGCGGTCTCCTCCATACATAACTGATACTATAAGACTAATGATATCCATCAGAGACAAGGCATACAAAAGGGCTAAAAGTACCAAATTAGCTACCCACTGGCAATATTATAAAGACCTCAGAAACTATACTGCATCAGCAATAAAGCGCGAAAAGAGGGCATATATAGATCGGTTAGATTCAGGCAAAAGTTATCGAGAGTTGTGGGGTGGGTTGCGCGCTTTTGGTCTGTGTCGTAGAGAGAATGTCATAATTCCAGAAGGTCTAAATGATCCTGAGGAAATAAACCACTTCTTTATAAGATCCGTTGATGAGATATGTCAACATGTTGGCGTGGGGGGAGGTGCTCTTCGGTCTCGCTTGTGCGCTGGTAGGAGGAAGCCATTCGGCAGTTTACTGGGGCTCAGGCCTGTGTCGGAGGATGTTGTGGAGGGTTTCTTGAGAGCTATCCGAACGGAGGCAGCGGGGGAGGATGGCATTACAATTCAAATGGTGAGGCTTTGTTGTCCTCTTGTTGTTCCATTTATCGCACACATTGTGAACGCCTGCATAGAGGGTCACGTCTTTCACGACATCTGGAAGACTGCGAGAGTTGTGCCGGTACCAAAGGTGCAGAGACCGCGTAGCTTGGGAGACTTTCGTCCAATAAGTATTCTGCCTGTTCTATCGAAGGTACTCGAAAGAGCTGTCTGTCTGCAGGTGATTCACCACCTGGATGAGCATGGGTTGCAGCGAGCTTTCCAGTCCGGTTTTCGATCGGGTTTCTCCTGTGCGACGGCCCTGCTTAGCATGACCGATGATTTTCTGCGTGCACTTGATGACGGTGATCTTGCGGTGTTGGTCTCTCTAGACTTTTCTAGGGCCTTTGACACCTTGGAACATGATACGCTCCTTGCTATTTTATACCACATTGGCTTCTCAGAGTTGGCAATTGATTTTTTTCGCTCATATTTGGGTGGTAGATGTCAGCGAGTTGTTGTAGGGTCGCGTCACTCGGATTTGTTAGCGGTGAAGCGCGGCGTGCCGCAGGGTTCAATATTGGGCCCGGTTCTTTTTAATATTTACGCTTCCCTATTGCCAGATGTTTTGACCGCGTGTAGGTATCATCAGTACGCTGATGATACTTATCTTTACTATCGATTTGGTGGGCTGGACTTTGATGGTGCGAGACGTCTGGTGAATGCTGATGTTGAGGCAATTGTGGGGCGAGCTGAGGAAATGTCTCTTGTGGTTAATGCGGCTAAATCGGCGGTTGTTGTCTTTAGTCGTCGAACCTTGGACATACCGGACGGGTTCAGGATTGCCTTGCGTGGTCAGGTGATACCTATTAAACCAGAAGTAAAATGCTTAGGTGTTCTGGTGGATGGTCAATTGAGATTTAGTGGACATGTTTCGGCTAAGGTTCAGCTTGCCTACTTGAGACTTAAACAACTATATGCTGGCCGTGGATTTTTGAGTCAAAAGCTCAAGGCACAATTATGTAATGCCCTTGTATTGTCGTCCTTTGACTACTGCGACACCGTGTATGGTCCCTGCATTGGAGCTTATGATCGGTCCCGTATTCAGAGAGTGCAGAACGCATGTCTTCGGTTCGTGTTTGGATTACGCAGGTTTGATCATATTACTCATACCTTATCATGGGCGGGGTGGCTGAATATGTATGATAGAGGGATTCTGCATTATGCTTGCTTCTTATACAGGCTTATGTCTGCCGGGTCTCCGCCCTACCTGCACGACAGGATAACCTACAGAACCGACGTGCATAATGTAAACATCCGCCGCAAGGATTTGTTGACTATACCAAGACATAAGACAACAATGTTCAAAAGGTCCTTTACCTACAATGCGGCAAAGGTGTTCAACTCGGTGTCTGGTCGGTTTGCATCCGCGGAATCACTGCGTCGGTTTAGGGGGTCACTTGCGTCTCATTTGTGCCGGCTGCGGGGCTCGCCGCGTCGGTTGTTCTGATGTTCAGTGTGATCAGTATGTTGAATCAGTATGTTGAATGTACTTGTAAATAAAACTTGTTAATGGTTACTTTTAATCCCTGTAGTTCAGTTATAATGTAGTCCTGATACTAATCATTTTTTTGTATTTTTCTTTTCTATTGTATAGTTTTAGTTTCTGGTTTGAGTGGAAGACCGAGATGCGGCAAACCCTTGCCGTACTCTCGAACTCACGCCTGTTGTGTCAAACAGTAATTAAAAACATCCTTATAAGCTGTTAATCTGTGTATATGTTCTTTGACTGTTGATACAATAAAGTTATTATTATTTATTGGAATTCTCTGATACATCTCATTAAATACATTAAACCTAGATAATATAATTTAGATACAACATATAAATACTAAAATTACACTAATAGATTTTGACAAGTAATGAGGATCATCAGGGCAAATTGGTAGTACCGAGCTTCGCTGAAGCCTAGGGTACTCCCTTTGCGGGTATCACCACAGCTCATTATTATTATTATTATTATTATTATTATTATTATTATTATTATTATTATATAATCATTGTCGGTGTTACAGTGATTTAAGGTACCATTGAGGGATACTTTCGTATCTAAAATTGGAATTTTGGTTTCCTCTATCCGTGTGATGTTGCTTTTCATCGCCTCTAAATTTATTTCGCATATGGATATATTATGCTTATAGGCAGTCACATTGGTTTTTAATTGATCCACTTTTATTTCGCACTTCTCATGATCCTCTATACATTGTTGTTTAGCTGCACTGGAGTCGTGTTTTAAGTCATCGGTTTCTTGTAATTTTCTATTAATTTTTTCGTTTGTACAGCGATCATAATCATCATAATCATCATAATGATCGGCAATCGAAGGTTGTACATTAATTGTCTTTGAAATATGCCTAAAAATTAAATAAGTTATATAATATAACAAATTAATGTAATTAAAACTTACATTTTCTGTTCCTCCTTTCTTTCAAAAAATATGCGGTTCGTTCGATATTGTTGCTGTATGAACGGTATATAAAACTTGTTTTGTAACGTTCTATATAAAATGTGTGTATTATACTAGCAAATATTCATAAAACTGCTAACCATGCAAATTTACTCAACTTGACACTGAAATTTTAAACCAGATTTAATTCTTTCAAAAAAATATGCGGTTCGTTCGATATTGTTGCTGTATGAACGGTATATAAAACTTGTTTTGTAACGTTCTATATAAAATGTGTGTATTATACTAGCAAATATTCATAAAACTGCTAACCATGCAAATTTACTCAACTTGACACTGAAATTTTAAACCAGATTTAAAATATCGATTCATGCAATAAGTTATTTATAACAAATTAAAGTAATTAAAACTTACATTCTATTCATGTTTCTTTCAAAAAGTATGAAAAAGTTTTGTAACGTTCTGTATAAAACGTGTGTATTAAACTAGTAAAAAAATTCATTACACTGTTAATGAAACAAATGTACTCAACTTGCATATATCGCTTCCTAAACAATTAATCGTTAGATGGTGCTGTCAACATACAACCATGTTAAAGTCTCTTATTTTGTAAATACTGATTAACTGAATATATTAACTATCCATTGTAACTGCTATTATTATTACATACTTTTTGTAATGGTTTAAATTCCGTTTGATACAGTTTTTACAAACAGAATGCGAGGGCCGCGCGTTATCGCGAACCCGATATTCAACCAAGGCAAGGAAATATTTTCTTGATACTGATATACTATAAATAAACCTCGAAAAGCAAATGGATTATTATTATTGTAACAATATAATATTGATTTTTTTCTTTTGACAAACAACAACAAAAAATGGAGATGGAAGCACGTAAGTTTTTTCACAATTTTAACTAAATAATTTTTAATGAGTTTTTTTTCTGCTGCAGTGAGAATTATTTTATCTCTCATGATACCAGAGCACCTAAGAGTAAGAACCCCATTTGCTTTTTTCCTTAATTTATGTCATTTTAAAAAACGTTTTATTTTGTATAGCACCTGTATACAGAAGTATTAGTTTTCCACACGGGGCCTCCGACCCCTTTCCCGCTTCCGGGGACGATTCAGCTGTCGGAGTCCATATGCTACGAAGTGGTAGATGGAGACCGGCTAACGATTTACGTTTACAACGAAAATATATAATAGCTGCATACATTTTTTTTCATTTTTGAGAAAAAAATTAAACGCGTGTTGCTTTTTTCCTTAATTTATGTCATTTTAAAAAACGTTTTATTTTGTATAGCACCTGTATACAGAAGTAGTAGTTTTCCACACGGGGCCTCCGACCCCTTTCCCGCTTCCGGGGACGATTCAGCTGTCGGAGTCCATATGCTACAAAGTGGTAGATGGAGACCGGCTAACGATTTACGTTTACAACGAAAATATATAATTGCTGCATACATTTCTTTTTCATTTTTGAGAAAAAAATTAAACGCGTGAGTTTTCTTAAGTATTAATTATGTATATTAACTATTGTTATATTAAAATAAAAATTAATATTAAAAATTCTGTTTTGCGTTTTATTATAATTCGCTACATACAATATATTTTCATATTTCAGAAAAAATAGAACGCATCAGCCGATCGCGCCCCGCTTTCGCGCAAAGCGTCCCGCTGTCGAGCATCTTCGTTTAGTTATTAAATTAAATATGGTACGACCACCAGCGTCTAATTTTGCGACCTCCCCCACTACCTTACCTAACGCCCTCAATTATTCGATTCTGCCGAATCTACGCCGGAATTCCAAAGCTATACCGGCGCCCATAGCCAAGTCCTGAGAGACACAATGTGCGAGAGCATACTCGCTAGGAGCTGAGAACAGATTACCTGTAATTTCCTTGATCTTAGGAGGTAACTCATTCAGCCCTTCCATTCGGACAGCTGTTACTCGGCTCAGAGCATCCACATTCCCATGTTTCCGACCAGCCCGGTGCATGATATCGAAGTCGTATTCCAACAGATAACAACGGAATTGCTTCGATTTATACAAGTTTTGCAGGCATTCGCTGCAAACTGCACCGTGAAGATGCGAAAGCGCACAATTTTCATGCACAGTCGCAAAACAAATATTATTGCGTATGTCAAGAAAAACATGTTGTTTTACGCAATAGAAAAAATTCGAGACACTTTGAATATTATACTAAAGAACATAAACAACTTTAATTGCACAGCATAGCGAGACACTTCAACGCGGCCCGCGGCCCGCGCCCAGCGTCCCGCTTTCGCGCAACGCGCGCCCTTTTTTTTTTGAACCGGCGGCGGCGGCGCTATCTCCTCAACAGTTAACAGCCGAGCGCGCGCCATCTTCTATTTTTTTTTATACCTTTCTTCGCAAGCGGCGCTCGTCGAACCGACAAGCAGCGCTCTCTTTTCTTACAGCGCCCCCAAACCGAAGAAGAGATCTGCACTCACTACAAAGTTCCGCTACTCACCACTACCGCGCCACATGTGCGCCGCTTGCTCTCTTTTCTTACAGCGCCCCCAAACCGAAGAAGAGATCTGCACTCACTACAAAGTTCCGCTACTCACCACTACCGCGCCACATGTGCGCCGCTGGGCTAGAACCCGCAAATTACACCTACTGTCGCCAAAGACGTCTAGCTGGGGAAGGGCGTCACGGAGTACTTTAATGGCTGCATCCGACTCAGGGGGTGCCTTCTTGCTGGGCAGCTGGCCGGCAAGGGCTGCTATAACTATCCCCCTCCGCCACTCAGCAGCCTGGTGGTCGGGCCCGTTGGCTGTAATAACGGGCGAGTCGGTGGGTTCGTTTCGGTCCAATTCCTCCCCCGGGAGCACCTCGGGGGTGGGGGAATCGGATCCGTTTTGCTCCGAGCTCGAGCCATCTGACTCGGAGCTGGTCCGCGGTTGGCCCACCAGCATTGGGCTTCCCCGGACCATGAGGCTATTGTCCCCATCGCGACTCGTCGATGGGGTGGCATATGCGGGGTCGCTACGCCTCCTCTCCGGGATGGGCGTATGCGTACCCTCCCCTAGGTCCGCTCGGGGTGCCTGGCCCGGGCTGTTCCTCGGGCTATCTATCCCGGAGCTTTTTATAGTTCCGGTCGCCTCTTTTATCTCGGAGCTGTTTGGCTGTCTTGTCGAGGTGGCTCGTCATCCTCTTAGCGATAAATTTGTCCCCGTGAAAGAGGACTTCCAGCTCAAGCATACGCTGGACTTCCGCGGGGCTGAACCCAGGCAGTCTGCCTGCCCCTATACGTGGTCGTATGCGGGTCCTCGGTGCAGCCCTTGCCTTGTTTGTTTCTGCGGGGTGGGCATGTCGAAGGTGGGTCGCTAGTCCACTTCGGTTCTTATAAGGCCTCCCGCAGACCGGGCATAACACCGCGTTCTCGGGAGGTTCCTTTTGCCCTTTGCACTTCGGCATGTGGCACTGGAGTGGATGTAATTTGCCGAAGTGCTTCTTGCAATTTGCGCACTCAAACACAAGGGGCACCCTGTCATGGTAGTTCCGCATGTGTCTGAGCTCGCCTTTAACATCCAGTGCTCTGTGGTCTCCCCTTCCTGCCGGGAGACATAACCGGCAGGATCTGTCGGTAAAGGGGAGACTAATCGCATATGCCGTGTCATTGCCAGGTTCGTCAACAGTGGTACCCCTGTTGTTGTCGAGAGGAGTGGGACCGTGCTCCTCAAGATCCGAGGCTTCGCTTTCGGAAGTCGTAGCAAGCTTTACTGGTGGTGGGGACTTGCTGGGACCCCACCACGATTACTCCGCGTTCTTAGCTCGAGCGGTCCTCCGGCAGGAGACCGCTCTACCCAGCTCCGGGTGGCACACACGTACCGGACCCGAACGCGTGACTCGGAGGGCTAATGCCCCTGCCCGAGCCTCGATGAAGGAGTACCCATCGAGGAGCGCATGGTCCGAGAACCTTTGGACCGGCCTCTCAGATGTTGGAGGAAGTATGATGCCGCAGGAACCCATGACCCAGGCTGAGTTCTCGGGTCATGGGGCGGGCCGCAATGCGTTAGTACACCGTCCACCGGAAACCCGGTTTTCGACTTACCAGCGCCACCACGAGGAGGTGCATTGCGGACCTTGGGCTCGAGAGCCCCCGATTGCGGCGGCTAACCACAACCTTAGGCCTCCAGCTACGCCGCCGTGCCGGCGTGCCAGAACGGAGCAACCATGACCCCTGGTCCTAGAACCCTCTCCCACGACCAACCTGCCGCAGCTGTGACGGACAAAAGCGTGAACAATACGGACTGGCCGCAAGCAGTTGCGATGTCCCGACAGGAGGCTCGCGAGAGAGAAATAGAGTCATAGTCACTCCCGCCAAGAGAGTCATAGTCCCGTGTACCCGCGCTTGCTTGAATTTCATCACGTGACATTTAGAGCACTGGGCAGAAATCACATTGCGTCAACACCCGCAGGGGCCATCGCAATGCTTTGTTTTAATTAGACAGTCGGATTCCCCCAGTCCGTGCCAGTTCTGAGCTGATCGTTGAATGGCGGCCGAAGAGGACACCGGCCAGGAGCGAACCCCCGACCGGGCCTCGCAGCAAGGAAGTTCCGCGGGAGGCCAAGACACGGGACCGAGCTCGGATCCAGTCGCCGAAACGACTTTTACCTCGCCCAGGCCCGGCACGTCAGCCGATACCCGCTTCCCGACCAAGCCCGACGCGCCCCGATCCTCAGAGCCAATTCTTATCCCGAAGTTACGGACCCAATTTGCCGACTTCCCTTACCTACATTATTCTATCGACTAGAGGCTGTTCACCTTGGAGACCTGCTGCGGATATGGGTACGAACCGGCGCGACACCTACCGTGGCCCTCTCCTGGATTTTCAAGGTCCGAGGGGAAGATCCGGACACCGCCGCAACTGCGGTCCTCTTCGCGCTCCAAACCATATCTCCCTGCTAGAGGATTCCATGGAACTCGAGCGCTTATGCAGAAAAGAAAACTCTTCCCGGATCTCCGGACGGCGTCTCCAGGTCCTTTTGGGTTGCCCCGACGAACACTCTTTCGAGGGCCCGACTTAATTACGGTTCCGCTGCCGGGTTCCGGAATAGGAACCGGATTCCCTTTCGCCAGATGGGTGTGTGCCTCTCTATGCACGTACGGCGCCGGCATACTCGCGGCTAGAACCGTTAAGATCGGCGCGCTCGGCCAATGCTGCCGCGGCCGCACTGTACGTCATGACCGCTGCGCGTCGTCGCCGTCGCGCGGGGAATCGTTCGCGTGATGGCGCGGTCGCGCTCCCGTCGCTCTCAGCACGCGTCCGGCGGCGGATGTTACCGGCGGACCGAGGAACCGAGCCGCTCAAAGCGGCGGTTCCGGTCCTCCTCCATCCTAACCTCCGGTGCGTGCGAGAGCGATCGAGAGGCGTGCGCGTCTCCGGCGCCCAGGAACGTGTCTCGACCCGCTGCGACGCGACGACGGCGACAGGGACGACGACGGAGCCGCTGCTGGCGCGCGCGCTCGATCGAAAGTTCTGTCTTACGTCACGGACGCGTCCGCCGTACTACTACGCAAACGTAGATACACCAACATCAACATCGGCTTTCGCCTAGGGCTTAGGATCGACTGACTCGTGTGCAACGGCTGTTCACACGAAACCCTTCTCCACGTCAGTCCTCCAGGGCCTCGCTGGTGTATTTGCTACTACCACCAAGATCTGCACCGACGGCGGCTCCAGACGGGCTCACGCCCTGTCCTTCTGCGCACACCGCCGCGACCCTCCTACTCGTCAGGGCTTCATGACGCCGGCCCTCGAGGACCGCGTCTCACAGGCCGCTGACGGCCGAGTATAAGCACGACGCTTCAGCGCCATCCATTTTCAGGGCTAGTAACTTCGGCAGGTGAGTTGTTACACACTCCTTGGCGGATTCCGACTTCCATGGCCACCGTCCTGATGTCTTAAGTTACCAACGCCTTTCATGGTATCCCATAAGCGTCGATTTGGGCGCTTTAACTCGGCGTTTGGTTCATCCCACAGCGCCAGTTCTGCTTACCAAAAGTGGCCCACTTGGCACTCTGATCCGATATCTCGCGGCTTCACAGTTTAAGCAAGCCGGAGATCTCACCCATTTAAAGTTTGAGAATAGGTTGAGGTCGTTTCGACCCCAATGCCTCTAATCATTCGCTTTACCGAATGAGACTCGCACGCGGCGAGCGCCAGCTATCCTGAGGGAAACTTCGGAGGGAACCAGCTACTAGATGGTTCGATTAGTCTTTCGCCCCTATACCCAGTTCCGACGATCGATTTGCACGTCAGAATCGCTACGGACCTCCATCAGGGTTTCCCCTGACATCGTCCTGACCAGGCATAGTTCACCATCTTTCGGGTCCCAGCGTGTACGCGCTGGGTGCGCCTCTTCTCGCGATGAGAACGAGACGCCCCGGGAGTGCGGGGCCGGCCCATCCTCCCTCGGTTCGCGCGAGGCGAACCTTCACTTTCATTGCGCCTTTAGGTTTAGTTTAGTCCCAATGACTCGCGCACATGCTAGACTCCTTGGTCCGTGTTTCAAGACGGGTCCTGAAAGTACCCAAAGCTATAGCGCCGTGGACTGGCGTGTGCAGGGTCTGTCCGAGGACAACGCCGCCAATAGCCGGGCGGGCCCGGATCCGGCGCTAGGTCCGGACGCCAGGTTTGCCGTCCGCGCTTGCGACGTGCCGGACGCGAACAAGTCGCGGCCACGCGCCATAGGTTTACCGTCGGTCGGGCCGGCCGGGACACCGCGGGTCCGAACGCACCGAGGTGCGCGCGGGCTCCACCGCGGGCCTTAGGCAGACGCCCAACGGGTCACGACGTCCTACAGGAGGAGAAGTGCACGCGTTCGGAGTCCGACGGCCGCGGGCGGCGCGCGCGGCGCGAACGCCACACGTCACAACGCCCGTTGCTCGCGAACTTTCCGAGAGACGCGTCTGAATCTCCCCTTTCGACCTTTCGGTCTTCAAAGTTCTTTTCAACTTTCCCTCACGGTACTTGTTCGCTATCGGTCTCGTGGTAATGTTTAGCCTTAGATGGAGTTTACCACCCACTTAGGGCTGCACTCTCAAGCAACCCGACTCTGAGGAGAGACCCTCCCGCGGCATGCGGCGGCCAGCTACGGGCCTGGCACCCTCTCTGGGTAAGTGGCCCCGTTCAAGAAGGACTTGGGCGCGCCGCGCTACCTCGGGATAACGGATCCTCCCTAACATCACATTTCCCGGCGTCCGTCTCCGGACGCGGGATTCGGTGCTGGGCTCTTCCCTGTTCGCTCGCCGCTACTGAGGGAATCCTAGTTAGTTTCTTTTCCTCCGCTTAGTAATATGCTTAAATTCAGCGGGTAATCTCACCTGCTCTGAGGTCGCGTTCATTGGTTTCTTTCGCTAGCCGACAGGCCGCGTAGGCAACGGGACCTTCGGGCTGAGCGCGCGCGATCGGACGTCGGACGAATACCTCGCGCCGCCCCGGACGAATCTCGGTGGCGGGGGGATTCACACTCGGACACGTCGACCGGCGCGTCGCCCGGGCATCGTTTACCGGTACGCGGATGGCGGTCGGCTCGAATGATTATATCGTTCGATAGTTTAAAGCGACGCGTTAGCGCGCCGCCCCGACGTCGAGCGCGATGGCGCGCTCGCGGTATCGGGGGGCGGCTCGTGCGCGAGCGCTCAGATTCTTGCCTCGGCGGCCGTCCGCTTTTCGCGCTTGACCGACGCCCCGTACGTACGGCGCGCGTTCTGCTCACACGATTGGGAGCGTGTACGACGCCGTCCACCGCGCTCCGTCGGCGTGCCTCTGCACCTCCGACAAGGGAGGCCGGGGCCGGATTCGGAGCGCTGGGGGCCGGCGGCCGCTATACGACCGCGACGACGGTACGACGCGACGCACGACGACACGACTGGGATGCATTAGCTCGCGGTGCCCTGACCGTCGGGGCCGGCGGGAGCGTCGCATTCACCCGTGGTTGTGACACTTTAAAAACTCAGACTCCGAAGCGCGGAGCGCCGAGCCGGCTGCGCGGTGGCTGCCGGCGGCGCTTTTACGTACGCAGTATCTCTCGGTCTGAGCGGCACGGGGGGCGCTCTCGTCCTGGGGACCTCTCGACTAGGTACCTGACTTCCGGCGCGCCGACCCTTGCGGGTCGGCTGACGCCTCGGACTTCGTTAGTCCTTAACAGTTCGAATCAGTTCGACCGGCGCTCGTACGGCCGACGCGACCGCCGTCGTAGTCGTGGTCGGCCGAGGGCGCCTATTATAATACGTAATGTTTTATAAACATTCGTTAATGATCCTTCCGCAGGTTCACCTACGGAAACCTTGTTACGACTTTTACTTCCTCTAAATGATCAAGTTTGGTCATCTTCCCAGCATCATCGGCGACGTCGAAACGCCACCGCGCACCGGTCCGAAGACCTCACTAAATCATTCAATCGGTAGTAGCGACGGGCGGTGTGTACAAAGGGCAGGGACGTAATCAAAGCGAGCTTATGACTCGCGCTTACTGGGAATTCCTCGTTCATGGGGAACAATTGCAAGCCCCAATCCCTAGCACGAAGGAGGTTCAGCGGGTTACCCGGGCCGTTCGGCCAGGGAAGACACGCTGATTCCTTCAGTGTAGCGCGCGTGCGGCCCAGAACATCTAAGGGCATTACAGACCTGTTATTGCTCAATCTCGTGCGGCTAGAAGCCGCCTGTCCCTCTAAGAAGAATTAATTGTACGCCGACAGTAAAAATCGCGCACGACCACGACGCGAGCGCCGGGCCGGCGGACCTTTGAGATGTCGAAAATACGCCTAGTTAGCAGGCTAGAGTCTCGTTCGTTATCGGAATTAACCAGACAAATCGCTCCACCAACTAAGAACGGCCATGCACCACCACCCACCGAATCAAGAAAGAGCTCTCAATCTGTCAATCCTTCCGGTGTCCGGGCCTGGTGAGGTTTCCCGTGTTGAGTCAAATTAAGCCGCAGGCTCCACTCCTGGTGGTGCCCTTCCGTCAATTCCTTTAAGTTTCAGCTTTGCAACCATACTTCCCCCGGAACCCAAAAGCTTTGGTTTCCCGGAAGCTGCCCGCCGAGTCATCGGAGGAACGTCGGCGGATCGCTAGCTGGCATCGTTTATGGTTAGAACTAGGGCTGTATCTGATCGCCTTCGAACCTCTAACTTTCGTTCTTGATCAATGAAAGCGTTTTTGGCAAATGCTTTCGCTTCTGTCCGTCTTGCGACAATCCAAGAATTTCACCTCTAACGTCGCAATACGAATGCCCCCATTCGTTCCTATTAATCATTACCTCGGGGTTCCGAAAACCAACAAAATAGAACCGAGGTCCTATTCCATTATTCCGTGCACACAGTATTCAGGCGAAATTTTAGCCTGCTTTAAGCACTCTAATTTGTTCAAAGTAAACGTGCCGGCCCACCTCGACACTCAATGAAGAGCACCGCGGTGGGATTGAGATTGGGCCGCCCCGAGAGGCTAAGCCCACCGGCAGGACGTCCCGCGGACACGCCAGTTAACACCGCGAGCGATGAACCGGCGGCGCGGGACACAAATTCGACTACGAGCTTTTTAACCGCAACAACTTTAATATACGCTATTGTAGCTGGAATTACCGCGCCTGCTGGCACCAGACTTGCCCTCCAATTGATCTTCGTTAAAGGGTTTAGAGTGTACTCATTCCGATTACGGGGCCTCGGATGAGTCCCGTATCGTTATTTTTCGTCACTACCTCCCCGTGCCGGGAGTGGGTAATTTGCGCGCCTGCTGCCTTCCTTGGATGTGGTAGCCGTTTCTCAGGCTCCCTCTCCGGAATCGAACCCTGATTCCCCGTTACAACCATGGTAGGCGCAGAACCTACCATCGACAGTTGATAAGGCAGACATTTGAAAGATGCGTCGCCGGTGCGAGACCGTGCGATCAGCAAAAAGTTATTCAGAGTCACCAAGGTGTACGACGACGGGCGAACCCGACGCCGATTGGTTTTGATCTAATAAAAGCGCTCCTTCCGTCTCCGGTCGGAGCTCTGTTTGCATGTATTAGCTCTAGAATTACCACAGTTATCCAAGTAAATGTGGGTACGATCTAAGGAACCATAACTGATTTAATGAGCCTTTCGCGGTTTCACCTTAATTTGGCTTGTACTGAGACATGCATGGCTTAATCTTTGAGACAAGCATATGACTACTGGCAGGATCAACCAGGGAGCTGTCACCCGTCCGCCCACGCTCGGAAGACGCGCACCGATGGTAACGCCCCGACCTGGCGTAACGCAGATCGAGAGAACAGTCGCACCTCCGGCGAGCCGAGGGCGATCTTCTCGCCCGGCCCGGAGGTATACTACTATATAGTAAAAACTGACCGTGTCGAAATCAGTCGGCAGCGACGAACGCGCGCCGACCACACATTTCACGCACAGTGGAGCGGAATGCGCCGACGTCGAGATAGGACGACGTTTACGTGACGACATTACCGCCCGCAGCAGTTCTAAAGAGAATAATTTATAACGCGGAATCTCGTCCGCGAACGGCTTCAACATTCCCAGAAACACCCTTCGCTAGATTGAAAGCGACATGGTACGCGGTCGGAGCGCGCGTTTCGGAAAACTGTCGGGCCGCGCTCTCACGCTCGGTACGAGGCGAGTCGTTGCATATTTGTGGACGACGTCCAGAGGACGCCTCCGAGGCTTTAAGTGCGCCCGCATATAGATCAACGCTAACTGCGAAAGTCCGCGTCGTCCGCGGGCATGCTGTGGCAATCGCTAATGTTTACGGTTACGAGCGCTTGGCGACGATATGTGAGAACGCAACCTTTCGGTTAAACCGCACCGCGTCTAATAAAACTTGTCTCTAATGCCGAACGCCGGTTCCCCGCGAACGAAGCTTACCGAGGCGCTCTCTTAGCCAGCAGATCAAAGTCAACACACGTGCGGCCCGGCGGGGAGCATCTTTATCGTGTACTAATACCAAGACTGTCGACTCGTCGCAACTAAACGGGATCGAGCGGATCCGGCCGGCGTTAGCCGTCGCGGACCCACCTCACCCTATATAAGCGCAACCGAGCGAGTTCGGGTTGCGAAACGCTAGTACGATGCGCGCCCGGCTGGCTCGAACGAATACCGCCGACGCTCGCGCGGACTTATCGCACCCGCCGCCTCGGTAAATTTTTCGACCCGGCGGCCGGGTGCCGCTCGGAAAGTATCGCCGATCGACGACGGAAGGCGGGAGGCGGCGGTGGCCGCCGCCGGCGGCGGGAGACCCTCGGTAAATTTTTAGACCCGGCGGCCGGGTGCCGCTCGGAAAGTATCGCCGATCGGCGACGGAAGGCGGGAGGCGGCGGTGGCCGCCGCCGGCGGCGGGAGACCCTCGGTAAATTTTTCGACCCGACGGCCGGGTGTCGCTCGGAAAAAATCCCCGGTCGACGACGGAAGGCGGAGCGCGCCGGCGGCCCCCGCCGGCGGCGGGAGACCCTCGGTAAATTTTTCGACCCGACGGCCGGGTGTCGCTCGGAAAGAATCCCCGGTCGACGACGGAAGGCGGAGCGCGCCGGCGGCCCCCGCCGAAGACGGGAGACCCTCGGTAAATTTTTCGACCCGACGGCCGGGTGCCGCTCGGAAAAAATCCCCGGTCGACGACGGAAGGCGGAGCGCGCCGCCGGCCGCCGCCGAAGACGGGAGACCCTCGGTAAATTTTTCGACCCGACGACCGGGTGGCGCTCGGAAAAAATCCCCGGTCGACGACGGAAGGCGGAGCGCGCGAGTTGCTTGCGGACGCTTCGTCGGATCGGAATCATCAGAGCGCGGTTTTTTTAAATAACTTTTAATTTTTTTTTTCATAAGTACGAAAAACCAACACCCCCTGGGAATGAGAAGGTGTTGGTCGCTTGCTCGTCATTTTGTGGGTGGGCGCGGGCGTCTGTCTGTCCGCTGTCTGTCTCTGACAAATAATAACGGCGGGGGGTGGCCCTCTTCCCCTCGCTAACACACATTTTCATTTCAAATGTGCTTTTTCATATTCATATTCTCAGTGATTGCCGGATACGCGACCACCACGGCCGTCTTACAACAAGCCGACAGCCATTGTTGCGGACGACGGACGGACGCTTCGTCGGATCGGACTGGACTCACTTGTGCACCTCTGTCACAATAAATAATGTGTCTTCCTCTCTCTGTGATTGCCGATTACGCGACCACGGCCGTCCTACAACAAAGCAGACATTGTTGCGGACGACGGACGCTTCGTCGGATCGGGCTCACTTGTGCACCTCTTTCACAATAAATGTGTGTTCGCTTTCTCAGTGATTATTGCCGATTGCGCGACCACGGCCGTCCTACAACAAAGCCGACATTGTTGCGGACGACGGACGCTTCGTCGGAATGATCTCGATTGGGGTCCCGTCAAGCCGACAAGACGAATCCCCAAGCAAAGGGCTGAGTCTCAACAGATCGCAGCGTGGAAACTGCTCTACCGAGTACAACACCCCGCCAGGTACGTAAGTCGTCTACAGACAATTCCAAGTTCCGACATCGAACTGATTATTACCCATGTTCGACCGCTAGAGGCCGACGGAACGTAGCGAAGAGATCCCGCCGTCCGTCTGGCGCCCCGTGCGGCAAATAAGGGCTCGTGCGACGATCGGCGAAGCTGCCGACCGCCTAATAAAGTCACATTGTTTTGAGCCTTTCGACTCTCGGAACTCCTAAGCGTATCGTTGCCACCTTTGACTAGAAAGGATACGGCCTTAGAGGCGTTCAGGCATAATCCCACGGATGGTAGCTTCGCACCATCGCCCGCTCGAGCGAGTGCGTGAACCAAATGTCCGAACCTGCGGTTCCTCTCGTATTGAGCAGGATTACTATCGCAACGACTGGTCATCAGAAGGGTAAAACTAACCTGTCTCACGACGGTCTAAACCCAGCTCACGTTCCCTATTGGCGGGTGAACAAGCCTACGCTCCGCACTTAAGTTTAAAACTTTATTTTTGAGTGCCCAGTAAATCAATTTAATTTATGTAATTGTTTTTTTAAAGTGACTTAGGATCTAAGTTAAAAACTTTATTTTTGAGTCTCCAGTAGGTATGTCAATTTAATTTATGTAATTGTTTTTTGAAAGCGTTTTAGGATCTAAGTTTAAAACTTCATTTTTGAGTCTCCAGTAGGTATGTCAATTTAATTTATGTAATTGTTTTTTGAAAGCGTTTTAAGATCTAAGTTTAAAAATTTATGTTTGTGTCTCCAATAGGTATGTCAATTTAATTTATGTAATTGTTTTATGAAAGTGTTTTAGGATCTAAGTTGAGTTTGTAATTGATTTTATTTTCTTTGATTATGTTTCAGGACGTGTTCAAGAACAGCTTAGCTAAACACTATCCTATTGTAAAATATGTTTGTGGCGTACCTTTTGAAATAAGATATTATCGTTGTATATATTATTGATTGGTTGATTATACGGTGTTGCACATTATAATAAGCTGATACGAAAATGCGAGTGAAATTATTAGTGTACCTACCGTTCAGTCCGAATCCGAATCGGTGCTAGGAATATTCATCCACCTCCTTTCCATTAAGGTGTCTACGTAGGCTCCCGTAGTTCCGGGTGCGTTTAGTCTTGAAACCCTGGTTTGTAGTTCTTGGGTCGTACGCTGCGGCGGCGGTTGTTGTAGCGTTCGCCATCGCGCTGCAGTCATCGCGGGCAGCTGTTGCGGTAGTACTGTTGATCGCGAAGATGGCGGCTGCAATCTTGTGCTAGTGGAGTTAGGTGGTTGATGGACAGCCAGTTCTTCCTCTTCGATGCTCATTTCGCTCACACTGCTTGCCAGTTGAGAGTCAACGTCGCTATCGTGTTGAGAATTTGCGACATCATATATTTCGTCTTCCATCATTCCGACAGCAGCAGCAATTTCATCATCCGTATCGACACTTGTATGTCTGTTTAAATTTGGTCTAATTGTAGTTGTTTTATCTGCGGGGTTATTAGCTAATAAAATTTGAGCAAGCACTACATTTCTGGTGTATTTCTTGCCGCTTCTGTTTTTTAGACTTCCTTGTGTCGTAGTATCTTCTATGTAGAATACTAAATTTTGAAAGCTACTCACACGGGAACAGGCTACGTACAATTGTCCATGTGCGAAGCAAGGTTGTTTAAGAAATACACCGACCATTTTCAGCGTTTGTCCTTGCGATTTATTTATCGTCATCGCAAATGCTAATCGCACCGGAAATTGAAATCGAATCATCGGTTTCGGCAGCGTAAGGTCGTTTCCTCTCATCTTCATTTTCGGTACGCTTGCCACATAACCCTTATTTGGGCCGGTTAATATTTTCAATTCCAACCTATGTTCAAACATATTCATCACTGATAGTCGTGTTCCGTTGCAAAGTCCCATTTGAAGGTCGATGTTTCTAAGAAGCATCACTACGCAACCTACTTTTAAATTTAACTCGTGTGGAGGCAAAGACGACGATTTGATCGAATGCAAGTAATCTATGGGAACGTAAAAATCGTCTTCGATAGAGTCAGCCTTGGTATTTCGATTAAGTCGAGAGGAGCCCCCACACAAAACGGTTTCTTTATTCTTGGTAACCTATCCTCGCCCAGTTGCAAAAGCCAGTCGCTGAACTCCCTTTGGTCAATATTTGCTCGCATATTCACGCTCAACTTCACTTTTGTCATCGAGTTCCACAAATAACTGTTTGGTAATGACTCGGCGATTATTGTATGGCCCCGCGCTCTCGGGATAACTGGAAGAACTTGCCTGAAATCCCTGCCTGAAATGTTTTTCGGCGACATTGGGGCCTCATCCCACACTATTAGCGAAACATTGTTCTTAATATGTAGCGAATAATCACTATTGACATCGTGACCACAGGACGAATCTTCGTTAATATTAAGCGGTAATTTAAAAGTTTTATGCACCGTTTTTCCGTCAATTAAGAGTGTTGCGGCAATTCCCGTCCATGCTACGGAAATAGTAGTTCTTCTCGTGTTATTTTTTACGTAGTTTATTAAGCAATTATATAGGTATGTTTTAACACTTCCTCCTAGTCCATCCACGTAAAATGTATTTTTCAAAGGCGATTTTCTCTTAGATGTTAAACGCTTTACCGAAGAAAGTCTGATTGCCTTTACAACTTCGTCAAAAGTCTTTCTTTGGTCGTCATTTAATTTGCCCTGGTCGTACGTCCTTATCACTGCTATGACGTTGGTAAATTGGTCTTCATAGATGTCGTCGTCGTCGTCTTCGAAATCTTGTTCCCCTTCCGGCAAGGCAGGTAATCCAAAATCGTTTAAGCATTTATCGTTTCTCTTCAAATGACGTTCAATTTCTATTAACGCTTTAGTATCTGCCACTGATTCTCGGTAATTTTTGCGTCTAAAGTCTTCACATAGTGGCAAGCGGTATTTGCGCCAAAGTTGGGGAATATCATTAATAACGTTTTCAACCGCAAATAAACAAATATTGGCAAATAACGCCCGTAAAGCTTTCGGATGGGCGTGTGGCTCGGCTTCTGCCAAACAGCGATCGTACTCATCAATCTTTTCCAAGAGACCCATCTCGTCGCACGCTTCTTTGTGTTTCACACAGTTTTCCGTTGACGGTACGCAAATTTTCGAATCCAACTGCACCATTTATATGAGCCAATAGCATGCGTAAGCAAAATCTTTCTTGGTCTAATGGTGAAATTTCCATGACCACCCCAATCATTTTACTTATTTGCCGTCTTGATTTCCATTTGAATTCGCACAGATCCCAGGTATAATGTTCGGGTATTTCCACGTATTTATCGCTCTGGCCTCGACGTCGGTCACATTCAATTCGAACCATGCGTTCAATTTCGTCGGACGCGCAATACTTTGTTCGATTTGTTCCAAATCATCTTCGTCGTCGTAAATAATACCTTGATCGCCGGGAAAATGGACCGGTAGTACCATCACCGAATGGGATTTATCGCTCATTTTATATTCAAATAAACGCCATATCGCCTCGGGGGAACTAACGTAACGACATTCCAAATAATGCCGAATTTCGTCCAATTCAATGACGTTTCCTTCATTCACAGTCTTTACACTAGCGCAATCAGGACCCTTGTGAACATATTTGTGCAAATACTTAATCGACGCCAGAGAACCGCAACACTCAAAATTAATGTGGCACTCGTACTTTCTAGCCGCATACCTGTTATACGGTACAACACTTCTATTGTCCTGCAAAATTCCGTCAATCTCAATCTGTCGGCCATCGTTAGGCCTTCTATATTCCGGACGTCCAGAATATGTAACTAACAATGTTTCGTCCGAGAATTGTTTCGGATACCGTTTAGAACATCGTCCTTCACGCATGCAAGGCGCAGCAACATTGTTAGGCCCGCACGGTCTGTGCATATGATGGCCAGTAATTATTTCAAATAGTTCCTGTTCGGAATGTTGATCAGGCAGTGTGGCACTTATCACCGAATCTACCGCACGTGTCTCTTCCAGTTTGTCTTCAGGTCTTAACGTCACTAATATATGGGCATGCGGCAAACCCCTTTTACTCTATTACGTACATATAGTTAAGGATAACACCATAGAGCTGTTTATTGACAATGTCGTCCATGAATTCAGTTAATTTGTCATGAAATACCCGCGCAACCAAGTCTGGTCTATGCTCGTACTTCTGCTGATAATCAAGATTTGACTGAATATCAGTCCAACGTGGATTGCAAGTCATTGTTATAAATAAGTCGGGCTTTCCGTGACGGGCAACCAACGCCATGGCGTCCAAATACTTTCTGTTCCTATATCGAGTAGATCCAATATGCGAAGATGGGAGTGTAAAGATTTTACCGATTCGTGTATTTTGTCTCCTTGCCTGATCTTCCAAACGCCGTTTCATCGCTTCCGCCGTTGCTAAACGAAACTTCTTCTGATTTTGTTTCAAATACCATATATCGTTTGCTTCAGCTTTCACCCAACAGTCTACTATGTATTGTTGGAATAATTTGGCCGAATTATGTAGTATTGAAAATTGGCGCCGGCATTGCAAACAATATTTATAAAACTCTCGAAAGGTAATTGTCCTATCAGGCTTTACATGATTCTTAATGTTTGTATCGTAACCAAATTCTCCGAAGGGAAACAGCAAAGGATATACCATTGGATCGGTAAGTCTGTTTAAATTTTTCAACTCAGTATGAGATGTTTGGCATTTCGGATATATTTTCAGGTCTACTTCGAATGGAGGCTCCTCACCGTAAAAAATCGCCGCAATGTCGCTCCTACTCTCTGGCACATTGTGGGTTCTTAAGTCGGCGCCTATATTGTCTTTAAATACGACAACTACGTTATCAATGTCCGCACCTCCTTCGGACCTAGTATCTTCCAGTACTTCATTAATCGTCCTATACGACGTCACCCAACAGTTGTCTCGACGAAGCATATTTTCAATAGTGTTTAATACTTCCCGGTCGACTCTATCGCCAACAAATTGCATTCTACGATCGAGTGCTTCGGCAGCGTCTACGAAATAGTATTGATTCATTGTCGGATTTTGTAACTGCTCTCGATCTGGCAACGGATTTGTATAATGGTAAATTTGTCCGCAAACCGTAAAGCACCATGCACCTTGTCCAACGTTAACGTTCTCCGGAACGGTACTTTTAAAAGACGCCATCGCAAATAAGCTGTTCACTGTACGTATATTGGTCCTATAATTGACTCCCAATGGATCGGTGATTGTAAGTAGGTTACGTAGTTCGAGAGGACAATCCCTTAATTCTGGCAAACGAATTTGACCATCTTTACAACATAATATTCGCTTTTGTGATCGGGTTTTAATTTCGTGTTGGAAATACGTCGCCCCGCAATAAACACAATTTATTATAAAATCGCCCAATACGTATGAGGGTGGTCTTTCTTCTTGCACATCAACAAAATGTAATCCTTTTCTATAAGTTATTTTATGCGGAACAACTGCGTGCCGCATTCTATTTTGCCGCAGCGGTCTTGTTGCTGCTGCTGTTGCTGTCACTATCACTGTTGCTGTTGCTGTTTCTGCTGCTGCTGTCACTGGTACCGCTCCAGCTGACGGCGCTGCTTCGGCTACTGCTGCCGAAATGTTTTGTGATAACCTTCTATAATAAGCCCTCAACTTTCTTGGGCTGAGCGGTATGCGCTGTAGACGTACTAATGGTTGCCTATCACCTACTTGGCGGCTTGTAGATGCTGTGGAGTGCCTAATAACTCGGGCCTTATTTCGAACCTTCCAACACGAACTTTGCGACAACGATGGTGTCTTCTTACCCATTTCGTGGAAGGTAGTGTCCTGTTGTGTTTCTCAGTAGTCTATCCAATATTTAATCTGGAACAAAAATGTTCCATTTTAGACTTTATTTATTCTAAAGATTTATTACAACGCAATGAAACAAACATTGTTCTTCTACAACATTTAATACATACAAAAGAACTTGAAATATTTTTCTTTGACAAAATAAATACTAATTTTTAAACAACACATAAGATGCTGTTTTAATCTTGCGTTTACAATAACGTTCAATAATGCACTGTGTCCAAATATCACTATCACTATTACGTTTAAACACACTGTCCAAGAAATGTACGCCGCCAATGAAACACGATGAAGCATTCGCATCGGTCATCCTTCAGTCATTTCATTTGCAGTAAATCGTTGTCGTTATCGTTGTCGTTCGTTCAAAGTTCTGCAACAAAATATTATAAAATATAGTAACGTTCAATAAATTCAATATGGCTTATTTTAATCGTGCAAAACCGTATTGGAAACTAATAATCAAACTCACCAACAGCATTAAAATACCCAGGCATTTCAAAGTAATAAATATATTAAGTGTTTGCAAATTTTTTTTTTAATGTTCTGCAACCCGCCGAGCAAATTTTGATATAGTGACTCTTTTCGAACTCCACGCATCGAATAATATATCCATACGAATTTTCAGCGAAATCGGAGTCAAAAAGTTGACGTCGATATTCAGCTCATGTTGGCTAACGGGGGGTCAAATAAGTTTATTCCCCATATCTCCGAAACTAATTGACCGATCTTAATGAATCCTTCACTATTGTATTTTCTGGGTCAATGCGCGAACCATTTTGAGGATGAGAAATTTTTAAAAAAAAATTTAGTAAAAAAAAATTTTTAGTGCTCTGCAACCCGCCGAGCAAATTTTGATATAGTGACTCATTTCGAACTCCACGCATCGAATAATATACCCATACCAATTTTCAGCTAAATCGAAATCAAAAAGTTTTTTTGCTCTGCAACCCGCGCAGCAAATTTTGATATTGTGACTCATTTCGAACTCCACGCATCGAATAATATATCCATACCAATTTTCAGCTAAATCGGAGTCAAAAAGTTCGCTAACGCCGGTCCCAAAAAGTTTATTCCCCATATCTCCAAAACTAATTAACCGATCTTAATGAATCCTTCACTGTTGTATTTTCTGGCACAATGCGCGAACCATTTTGAGGGTGAGGAATTTAAAAAAAAAAATTGCAAAGTTTTTTTTTTAATGTTCTGCAACCCGCCGATCAAATTTTGATATAGTGACTCCTTTCGAACTCCACGCATCGAATAATATATCCATACGAATTTTCAGGGAAATCGGAGTCAAAAAGTTGACGTCGATATTCAGCTCATGTTGGCTAACGGGGGGTCAAAAAAGTTTATTCCCCATATCTCCGAAACTAATTGACCGATCTTAATGACTCCTTTACTGTTGTATTTTCTGGGTCAATGCGCGAACCATTTTGAGGGTGAGAAATTTTTTAAAAAAAATTTGAAAAAAAAAGTTTTTAGTGCTCTGCAACCCGGTAAGCTGATTTGATAGGGAAGCTATTTTCGTAAAGCGCGCATTTAATAAAAAAAGTGTGCCAAAGTACAGCTAATTAGGTTCAGCGGTTCGTTCAGCTCACGTTCCGTATTGGCGGGTTAGACAATCCGACGCTTGGCGAATTCTGCTTCGCAATGATAGGAAGAGCCGACATCGAAGGATGAAAAAGCGACGTCGCTATGAACCCTTGGCCGCCACAAGCCAGTTATCCCTGTGGTAACTTTTCTGACACCTCTTGCTGAAAACTCTTCAAGCCAAAAGGATCGATAGGCCGTGCTTTCGCAGTCCCTATGCGTACTGAACATCGGGATCAAGCCAGCTTTTGCCCTTTTGCTCTACGCGAGGTTTCTGTCCTCGCTGAGCTGGCCTTAGGACACCTGCGTTATTCTTTGACAGATGTACCGCTCCAGTCAAACTCCCCGCCTGGCAGTGTCCTCGAATCGGATCACGCGGGAGCATATATCGGCGTCCGGCGAGACAAGTCCCGAGGGACGAGCCTGCCTCGCGCCGCTCTACACGCTTGGCTCGAGAACACCGTGACAGCCGCCGCCTAAGCGAACGGCGCACGCGTTCCGCCTCACCGAGTAAGTAAAGAAACGATGAAAGTAGTGGTATTTCAACGGCGACATGGTCTCCCACTTATGCTACACCTCTCATGTCTCCTTACATTGCCAGACTAGAGTCAAGCTCAACAGGGTCTTCTTTCCCCGCTAATTTTTCCAAGCCCGTTCCCTTGGCAGTGGTTTCGCTAGATAGTAGGTAGGGACAGTGGGAATCTCGTTAATCCATTCATGCGCGTCACTAATTAGATGACGAGGCATTTGGCTACTTAAAACATTTATTTTCAGAATAGTAATAATACAATGCATTTCGGCTTTTGGTCTTACCCCGCCGTGGGGTGGAACAAGACATAAGTCATTTGTAAAAATCCTAACTTATATAATGCAATAAAGGTAAGTATACTAATATGTGAACATATAAAATAATTCTTCCTTCTTGCCGGGATTCCACCGTGCGGATCGTCTAGGACCGGATGGTGACCCTTACAAGGCCGCAGGACGCCACGGCATGGAGACGTCTATGGAGGGGCTCCCGGATCCGGTGGTCGTCCAGGAGCTGGACCCCTCCTCCACACGGACGCCATGAAACGTTTGTGCGCCGTCGATCCCCATCGCAGCACCGCGCTGACGCACCTGGACCGAAGCCGGAGAGGGACCCCCAGCGACTCCACGGTTGGACCATTGCAGCGGGGCCACACGCCCCGGGCACCCAGGAGCAGCGGCAGGAAGGTGAGTGTCTTCCCGGGCCATTGACGTTTGGCGGCCTCTCTGAATTTCAGGTTGTCGTAAACCAGCCGCTTGTTTTCCCAGGACTCCCGCAGCGGACGTGACCTCTCCCAGGCCACCTGGACGTCGCAGACGATGGTGTTGTCTCCTGGCTGATAGACTGCCAGGTCGGGCTTGAAGAGCTACCGGTCGGGATGGTATATACGAGGCTCTTCCTCCACTGTCCAGCCCTTCCTCCGACAGTGGAGTGCAATCATGGAGGCGACTTGGTTAAGCCTCGCAATCCTCTCGTGATGAGTCACCGGGCAGCCCTGGAGTACGTGGGAGATGGTCTCTTGTGCACGGCATCCCGCTCTGCAAGTTCTTGCATCGGGGGCGTTGGACGGGATCCCTCTGGTCGGCAGGTTTGCTGTCCGGAGTTGCACCGCGCGCACAAAGTCGCGCCTCGTCCATCCGGCAGGAGTCCGGTGGAGCCAGGCTCTGCTTGACAGGTCTTCTGCACACTCCTCGAGTCTTCTACTGAAGGGGCGGACGCAAATCTGTTCCCTCCAGTATTGGACCGGGCTCGGGATCTTCGCGAGGTTGGACACGCGGCGGAGCAGGCGCGTCCCACCCGGAGTGGACAGTACGGCGGCCACGACGTCGTCGCCAAACTCCGCCAGGTTGTTAAGTCGGCGGAGGAGCACGTCAGGAATCACTAGGCGGAGCGATGGAATGCCCAGCCCACCATCTCGCATCGAGGCGTGGAGGAAGTAGTCGCCAGTCCTGGAATGTAGGTGCAGCCAAGTCCTGGTGTGGAGTTTCAGGAGCTTGTCGCACTCCTTTAAGAGCTTCGATGTTATCCTCATCGACTGAAGTCCGTGGTATAGGCGTGGAATGAGGTTGGTGCGCAGTATAGCGATCCTCTGGTCGGGCTTCAGCGGGGCTCTTCCTAGGCGACGCAGCCACTCTTTGAGATGGAACAGAGTGGGCGTTGTTTGACCCCCAACGGCATATTGCAAGCCGAGGTACCGGAACGTACCCTCAATCACAACCGGAACGGCCTGTCCATTCAGCTGGAAGATGGGTCGTGTGCGCGGGACGCTCTTGCCTTGGATGGTGACAGCAGAGATAGAGGAGCTCTTTTTGGGGTTGATCTCCATCCCGCGGCGACTCAGGAACACCGCCGTCCAGTCGAGGGCGACCTCCATGTCCACGTCCCTGTCCTCCAACACCACCAGATCATCAGCGAAGGCCATGGCAGTACATCGGAGAGCCGGTGCCAGGGAACCCCCGGACACATCGTTGTTGAGGCCGCATAGGAGTTCGTCGATGACTCCCCGGGCGAAGGTGATGGGCCGTGAGTGAAGCCGCCCCACGGAAAGGGTCGTTGTGGCTCCGGTGAGTGTGCTCATGATGTACTCGATGGCTCCGGAGTTGACTCCCTGGCGAATCAACGATCTCCGGATGGAGTGGTGTGAGACCGTGTCGAAAGCCTTCCGGACATCCAGGGCAACGATGTTGTATTGCTTTCCGGATTGCTTCCTCGAGGTGATGTAGTGGTCGAGGATGAGGGAGTTGGCCATCACTCCATCACATTTGACGAACCCTCTCTGGTGCAGACTTAGACCCACGGCGGCAGACAGGCGCCGGGCGAGTATGCGGTGGAGCAGCCTTTGGATCGCCGAACCGATGGTGATCGGTCTCCAGTTCGATGGATCCAGGCGATCACCCTCCTTGGGGACGAGCACGGTGCGGGAGCGCATCCACGACGGCGGTGCGCATCGGCGATACAGCACCAGGTTGAAGGCGACCTCCAGAAGTGGCAGCGGGCAGCGCCGAACCTGGGGGCGGTAACGCCATCTGGACCAGGCGCAGAGTTCCTCCATCCCATCAGCGCAGCCGATATTTCTTCCGAAGATACCGGCTTGTAGATGTTGTCCGTGAGCTGGAGGTCCAAGATGGGATGCTCATCGGGAGGTGATGGCGACTCGAAGATTCCCCGGTAGAAGGTGTCCACGCGACGGATGTCGGGCAGGACCTCCGGACGGAGAAGTGGAGTGCCCGTGATGATGGCCTGGGCCAGTGATGACCGATCCTTGACGTATAGGTCTTGCGCCTTCTTGAACAGCGCGGCTCTCGTCTGGGTGGCAGTCAGACGGCGGGAAGCATCCTGGAGCGGAGGTGGGCTGCTCGCAGGAGGGGCGGCACGTCTCACGCGAGTGGATCCCACGAAGACGGTACCCAGCCAATGGTCGAAGGACGCACCGAAGTCCCGGCGTGTGCTGATCAGAGCGGCAGATATCAGGGAACCAGTCTCATCATCCACCGTTGACCGTAAAGCCAGTAGATGGTCGAGGAAGATCACGCTCTCGGGAGAGCCGTCCTCCATCAGGTAGGCCGCGCCAGCCTCGTGTGCGGGGCATAAGTTCGCCGCGCTCAAACTCCTTCTCCCCATCGGACTGGCAGGGGTAGACTCCCGAGCGGAGACGAGGGTGCCGGCGGCCGTGGCCCAAGGCGAAGAGGCGGAGGCGCTCGCGGGGACGGACTCGTGGATTCTTCGCGTCTCCGTTTGCCAGCGGCATCCATGGCGGCATTGGTCGGGGAGCAGCGGCATCCATGGCGGCATTGGTCGGGGAGATGGAAGGAGACGACTTCTGTCGTTTACCAGTCTTCGACGTCGGATGTTGAGGAGAAGAGAGCCGAAGCCTCTTCCCCGGGTCCTTGACTGGAGGTACTTGCCTAGGGGGGGGCGCTGATGGTGTCGACCCGAGGGCGGGAACCCGGGTAGGTGCCTGCGAGGTTCTTCTTTGCAGAGGACGAGAAGGCGGGGTTGGCGCGGGAGAGTCCTGTGGTTGACGGGGTGGAGCTGTCAGATCTACCGTAGTTGACGGCTGGCTAGGGGTCGGAGTGGACGGTTTGAACATGGCTAGTGTCCTCTCAGTCACCTGTCGCCGTGCCCTCGGTAGATACACTTTGTTGTAGACTTCGCTCTCGCGCCTATACCGGATTTGATTGGTCGTCAGTCCGGTGGCCTCTCGCATCTCTTTCAAGGATACCTTTTCCTTTGGACAACTCGCTTCAATTTTCGCGAGTGTCCGGAGCAGTTCAGGTTCGGGAATCGGTGTTCTGCTTTCAAGTTCCTTCCTATAATGGATGGGATGAGCTCGAAGCTCATGTTGCCGAACCCCTGCAAATGAGGGGAAAGACAAGTGGCAGAATTGGCATTTCGTGCGGTCCCTGGTTCCGCAATCCTTTTTATGTCGAGCTAGGCTCGACTTCAGCTCGTAACCTTTGTCGCAGATATCGCAGACGAAAGGCAGATTCTCCCTAGGAGTGTATTGGGAGCGATCCTTTGAGGGACCAGGATTGGACTTGGCCCCCCGTGTTTTCATGGGCCCAACAGGATCGCGTTGGGCTTGTCCGGGTGCCACCCGGTCAGGCAGTGGTCTGGGTGTGGTCGACCTGCTAGAGGACGTGCTGCTGGTGCGTACAGTCCTCTGGGTGGAAGAAGTCCGTGGCATAGCTCTGTCGTCTCGAGGGCGGGCTCCCGAAGTACTGGGGGTGTCGGAGCCCATTACACCCCCAGCCGAGGCTTCTTCCATATTCTTGCTGCCAACTCAAGAGGGCATTGTGTAGAGGCTGGCAACCTCACACGCCCAGGCCCCCGTCAATTCAGCCGGCACAACCCTTGGGTGACGGTAGGCGCATGGTCCGAGAACCTTTGGACCGGCCTCTCAGATGTTGGAGGAAGTTTGATGCCGCAGGAACCCATGACCCTGGCTGAGTTCTCGGGTCATGGGGCGGGCCGCAATGCGTTAGTACACCGTCCACCGGAAACCCGGTTTTCGACTTACCAGCGCCACCACGAGGAGGTGCATTGCGGACCTTGGGCTCGAGAGCCCCCGATTGCGGCGGCTAACCGCAACCTTAGGCCTCCAGCTACGCCGCCGTGCCGGCGTGCCAGAACGGAGCAACCATGACCCCTGGTCCTAAAACCCTCTCTCCCACGACCAACCTGCCGCAGCTGTGACGGACAAAAGCGTGAACAATACGGACTGGCCGCAAGCAGTTGCGATGTCCCGACAGGAGGGCCGCGAGAGAGAGAGTCATAGTTACTCCCGTTTGCCCGCGCTTGCTTGAATTTCTTCACGTTGACATTCAGAGCACTGGGCAGAAATCACATTGCGTCAACACCCGCAGGGGCCATTGCAATGCTTTGTTTTAATTAGACAGTCGGATTCCCCCAGTCCGTGCAAGTTCTGAGCTGATCGTTGAATGGCGGCCGAAGAGGACACCGGCCAGGAGCGAACCCCCGACCGGGCCTCGCAGCAAGGAAGTTCCGCGGGAGGCCAAGGCACGGGACCGAGCTCGGATCCAGTCGCCGAAACGACTTTTACCTCGCCCAGGCCCGGCACGTCAGCCGATACCCGCTTCCCGACCAAGCCCGACGCGCCCCGATCCTCAGAGCCAATCCTTATCCCGAAGTTACGGATCCAATTTGCCGACTTCCCTTACCTACATTATTCTATCGACTAGAGGCTGTTCACCTTGGAGACCTGCTGCGGATATGGGTACGAACCGGCGCGACACCTACCGTGGCCCTCTCCTGGATTTTCAAGGTCCGAGGGGAAGATCCGGACACCGCCGCAACTGCGGTGCTCTTCGCGCTCCAAACCATATCTCCCTGCTAGAGGATTCCATGGTACTCGAGCGCTTATGCAGAAAAGAAAACTCTTCCCGGATCTCCCGACGGCGTCTCCAGGTCCTTTTGGGTTGCCCCGACGAACACTCTTTCGAGGGCCCGACTTAAATACGGTTCCGCTGCCGGGTTCCGGAATAGGAACCGGATTCCTTTTCGCCCGATGGGTGTGTGCCTCTCTATGCACGTACGGCGCCGGCATACTCCCGGCTAGAACCGTTAAAATCGGCGCGCTCGGCCAATGCTGCCGCGGCCGCACTGTACGTCGTGACCGCTGCGCGTCGTCGCCGTCGCGCGGGGAATCGTTCGCGTGATGGCGCGGTCGCGCTCGCGCTCCCGTCGCTCTCAGCACGCGTCCGGCGGCGGATGTTACCGGCGGACCGAGGAACCGAGCCGCTCAAAGCTGCGGTTCCGGTCCTCCTCCATCCTAACCTCCGGTGCGTGCGAGAGCGATCGAGAGGCGTGCGCGTCTCCGGCGCCCAGGAACGTGTCTCGACCCGCTGCGACGCGACGACGGCGACAGGGACGACGACGGAGCCGCTGCTGGCGCGCGCGCTCGATCGAAAGTTCTGTCTTACGTCACGGACGCGTCCGCCGTACTACTACGCAAACGTAGATACACCAACATCAACATCGGCTTTCGCCTAGGGCTTAGGATCGACTGACTCGTGTGCAACGGCTGTTCACACGAAACCCTTCTCCACGTCAGTCCTCCAGGGCCTCGCTGGTGTATTTGCTACTACCACCAAGATCTGCACCGACGGCGGCTCCAGACGGGCTCACGCCCTGTCCTTCTGCGCACACCGCCGCGACCCTCCTACTCGTCAGGGCTTCATGACGCCGGCCCGCGAGGACCGCGTATCACATGCCGCTGACGGCCGAGTATAAGCACGACGCTTCAGCGCCATCCATTTTCAGGGCTAGTAACTTCGGCAGGTGAGTTGTTACACACTCCTTGGCGGATTCCGACTTTCATGGCCACCGTCCTGCTGTCTTAAGTTACCAACGCCTTTCATGGTATCCCATAAGCGTCGATTTGGGCGCTTTAACTCGGCGTTTGGTTTATCCCACAGCGCCAGTTCTGCTTACCAAAAGTGGCCCACTTGGCACTCTGATCCGATATCTCGCGGCTTCACAGTTTAAGCAAGCCGGAGATCTCACCCATTTAAAGTTTGAGAATAGGTTGAGGTCGTTTCGACCCCAATGCCTCTAATCATTCGCTTTACCGAATGAGACTCGCACGCGGCGAGCGCCAGCTATCCTGAGGGAAACTTCGGAGGGAACCAGCTACTAGATGGTTCGATTAGTCTTTCGCCCCTATACCCAGTTCCGACGATCGATTTGCACGTCAGAATCGCTACGGACCTCCATCAGGGTTTCCCCTGACTTCGTCCTGACCAGGCATAGTTCACCATCTTTCGGGCCCCAGCGTGTACGCTCTGGGTGCGCCTCTTCTCGCGATGAGAACGAGACGCCCCGGGAGTGCGGGGCCGGTCCGTGGGCCGGCCCATCCTCCCTCGGTTCGCGCGAGGCGAACATTGACTTTCATTGCGCCTTTAGGTTTAGTTTAGTCCCAATGACTCGCGCACATGCTAGACTCCTTGGTCCGTGTTTCAAGACGGGTCCTGAAAGTACCCAAAGCTATAGCGCCGTGGACTGGCGTGTGCAGGGTCTGTCCGAGGACAACGCCGCCAACAGCCGGGCGGGCCCGGATCCGGCGCTAGGTCCGGATGCCAGGTTTGCCGTCCGCGCTCGCGACGTGCCGGACGCGAACAAGTCGCGGCCCCGCGCCATAGTTTTACCGTCGGTCGGGCCGGCCGGGACACCGCGGGTCCGAACGCACCGAGGTGCGCGCGGGCTCCACCGCGGGCCTTAGGCCGACGCCCAACGGGTCACGACGTCCTACAGTAGGAGAAGTGCACGCGTTCGGAGCCCGACGGCCGCGGGCGGCGCGCGCGGCGCGAACGCCACACGTCACAACGCCCGCTGCTCGCGAACTTTCCGAGAGACGCGTCTGAATCTCCCCTTTCGACCTTTCGGGTTTCTCAGGTTTACCCCTGAACGGTTTCACGTACTCTTGAACTCTCTCTTCAAAGTTCTTTTCAACTTTCCCTCACGGTACTTGTTCGCTATCGGTCTCGTGGTAATATTTAGCCTTAGATGGAGTTTACCACCCACTTAGGGCTGCACTCTCAAGCAACCCGACTCTGAGGAGAGACCCTCCCGCGGCATGCGGCCGCCAGCTACGGGCCTGGCACCCTCTCTGGGTAAGTGGCCCCGTTCAAGAAGGACTTGGGCGCGCCGCGCTACCTTGGGATAACGGATCCTCCCAAACACCACATTTCCCGGCGTCCATCTCCGGACGCGGGATTCGGTGCTGGGCTCTTCCCTGTTCGCTCGCCGCTACTGAGGGAATCCTAGTTAGTTTCTTTTCCTCCGCTTAGTAATATGCTTAAATTCAGCGGGTAATCTCACCTGCTCTGAGGTCGCGTTCATTGGTTTCTTTCGCTAGCCGACAAGCCGCGTAGGCAACGGGACCTTCGGGCTGAGCTCGCGCGATCGGACGTCGGACGAATACCTCGCGCCGCCCCGGGCGAATCTCGGTGGCGGGGGGATTCACACTCGGACACATCGACCGGCGCGTCGCCCTGGCATCGTTTACCGGTACGCGGATGGCGGTCGGCTCGAATGATTATATCGTTCGATAGTTTAAAGCGACGCGTTAGCGCGCCGTCCCGACGTCGAGCGCGATGGCGCGCTCGCGGTATCGGGGGCGGCTCGTGCGCGAGCGCTCAGATTCTTGCCTCGGCGGCCGTCCGCTTTTCGCGCTTGACCGACGCCCCGTACGTACGGCGCGCGTTCCGCTCACACGATTGGGAGCGTGTACGACGCGCGCGCACCACATGGGGGGGCCTTCGCGTTATCGGTGGTACGCCGACCCGGCAGTCGTGGAAATTGAAACGACCCTCAGCCAGGAGTGGTCCAGGAACAGTATCCGAGGACCGCAATGTGCGTTCGAAATGTCGATGTTCAAGTGTCCTGCAGTTCACAAGTTGACGCGCAATTAGCTGCGTTCTTCATCGACCCACGAGCCAAGTGATCCACCGTTCAGGGTAATCTTTCATACAGTTAACCAGCGACTCTCTGTCCGCGGTACTGCGTTTAATCGGTTTTACACTTACGCAAAGTTTTGCACGCTTGCACGTTGCGAGAACGAGAGGTGTTTCACTTCGCAGAGCGGACGTAAAGTCCGAGACGCGCTCGTCCTGCGCGGCTCCCGTACACAGATCGCTCCCCCCGTTCGAGGGGCGCGCGGTACGCGGGGACGAACGTTCCGTCAGTCAGGCGAACATCCTTCGACCACCTTCGGGCGGTGCGAGCACCTTTGCACAGTCTTCGTCTTTTATATCTACGCTGCGGACCGACGTCGGTCGTATACGACATGACCGACCAGACCGTCCACCGCGCTCCGTCGGCGTGCCTCTGCACCTCCGACAAGGGAGGTCGGGGCCGGATTCGGAGCGCTGGGGTCCGGCGGCCACTATACGACCGCGACGACGGTACGACGCGAAGCACGACGACACGATTGGGATGCATTAGCTCGCGGTGCCCTGACCGTCGGGGCCGGCGGGAGCGTCGCATTCACCCGTGGTTGTGACACTTTAAAAACTCAGACTCCGAGGCGCGGAGCGCCGAGCCGGCTGCGCGGTGGCTGCCGGCGGCGCTTTTACGTACGCAGTATCTCTCGGTCTGAGCGGCACGGGGGGCGCTTTCGTCCTGGGGACCTCTCGACTAGGTACCTGACTTCCGGCGCGCCGACCCTTGCGGGTCGGCTGACGCCTCGGACTTCGTTAGTCCTTAACAGTTCGAATCAGTTCGACCGGCGCTCGTACGGCCGACGCGACCGCCGTCGTAGTCGTGGTCGGCCGAGGGCGCCTATTATAATACGTAATGTTTTATAAACATTCGTTAATGATCCTTCCGCAGGTTCACCTACGGAAACCTTGTTACGACTTTTACTTCCTCTAAATGATCAAGTTTGGTCATCTTCCCAGCATCATCGGCGACGTCGAAACGCCACCGCGCACCGGTCCGAAGACCTCACTAAATCATTCAATCGGTAGTAGCGACGGGCGGTGTGTACAAAGGGCAGGGACGTAATCAAAGCGAGCTTATGACTCGCGCTTACTGGGAATTCCTCGTTCATGGGGAACAATTGCAAGCCCCAATCCCTAGCACGAAGGAGGTTCAGCGGGTTACCCGGGCCGTTCGGCCAGGGAAGACACGCTGATTCCTTCAGTGTAGCGCGCGTGCGGCCCAGAACATCTAAGGGCATTACAGACCTGTTATTGCTCAATGTCGTGCGGCTAGAAGCCGCCTGTCCCTCTAAGAAGAATTAATTGTACGCCGACAGTAAAAATCGCGCACGACCACGACGCGAGCGCCGGGCCGGCGGACCTTTGAGATGTCGAAAATACGCCTAGTTAGCAGGCTAGAGTCTCGTTCGTTATCGGAATTAACCAGACAAATCGCTCCACCAACTAAGAACGGCCATGCACCACCACCCACCGAATCAAGAAAGAGCTCTCAATCTGTCAATCCTTCCGGTGTCCGGGCCTGGTGAGGTTTCCCGTGTTGAGTCAAATTAAGCCGCAGGCTCCACTCCTGGTGGTGCCCTTCCGTCAATTCCTTTAAGTTTCAGCTTTGCAACCATACTTCCCCCGGAACCCAAAAGCTTTGGTTTCCCGGAAGCTGCCCGCCGAGTCATCGGAGGAACGTCGGCGGATCGCTAGCTGGCATCGTTTATGGTTAGAACTAGGGCGGTATGTTCAACATATGTCTCTGATTTTGACTGATTGCATAATCAATCAATCAATAATATAGTTTCGTGAAAAAAGTACGTTATAAACATATTTTACAATCGGATGGTATTGAGCTTATGCCAAATGCTTATTTGGCTATTTCAAAGCGTAGTTATGGACGTCAGAAAGCTGTGTAACGATTTTACTAGGAATGATTTTTTACTTTTATTTGCTGGGAGTAAAGACTTACTTAACAACAAGCGTGTTCCCATTCAAAGCTTGGACACTATTAGTTCTATATGTAGCTTTGCCAATGTTATTTTTATGTCTGTTCCATACTGGCACAAAAAGTTTGATTTAAACAAGACTATATCTGGCTTTAATAAACATCTGTACAATTTTTTATGTGTGAATGTACGCGATGCTTGTACTTTGTCGAAGTCAACTGTCTCGTTGATCCTAAGACTTACCCAGGATTACATCTTAACCGGCATGGAAAACGTGTAGTGTTCTCTTATGTTGCCAATCTAATAACAAGTGTATCCCGACGCAAAAGTAGTCATAATAGTTCCAACTTAATTAATATCAATGGCGAAGAGGAACATTTTCGCGTAAGATCCTTGAAATCAACGCTACGCTAGGTCTTTCTCGAAATTGTAGTGCCTCAAACGGCGTGACGGACGGTGATTCGTTGATGCTACTACATTATAACATTCACGGCTTGTCGGGGAAGGCCATCCAGCTTGAGGTGTTTTAAAGCAGGGTAAATATGATATTTTATGTCTTAACGAACATTTGCTGTATGAGGCACGATTGAGTGCCTTAAGCATTAACTGATATGCCCATGTGTCCGGTTTCACTAGGCCTGTCCATCGGCATGGCGGTGTGGCTGTTTTTGTGAGTTGCGGCATTTGCTCTCTCGCCGCCTACCGTTTGACCCGTTGGTTTGTACGAGCGAGATGGATTTTGAGATGTGCGGGGCAATAATAAACGGTGTTCAGTTTTTAACTAACTATCGATCCCCAATGGAATTTTTGACTTATAAATGTGAAAATTGGGTTCAGTCGTGAGTAAATTACTAGCGCGAAAGGTATTGTAGTTACCGGGAATTTCAACGTTCATTTTGAAAGGAACTCAAGAGAGTTAATATTATTGTGCAATTTGTTCTCATCGTTTGGGCTTGATAAAACATTTTCTCAGAGTACTAGGCTAGGTGCTTGTCAGGACAATGTATTCACTAATTTAATTGGTTCTTCTGTAATGTCGGAAGTGGTGGATCCTCTGCTGTCGAACCATTTGGCCATCTCGGTCCAATGTCCCGGTGTAAAAAGTGCTTTTAAAAAGACTGAAAAACAGGAAAGAAACAGTTACAGACCTATTACAGATCATGGGCTTATGGCATTCTACGACAGCATTGACACAACTGACTTCAAAAAGTTTACATCGACATTCAGCTCTCGTTGGATAACGGGGTCCGAAAATTTATTTTCCTTATATCTCCGAAATTAACGGACTGATCTTAATAAATCCTTCACTGTTGTGTTACTTAGCCAAATGCGCGACACATTTTGCTATTAAGAAATTTTTAAAAAATATTTGTTAAAGTTCTTTTTAGTGCTCTGCAACCCGCCGACCAAATTTTGATATAGTGACTCATTTTGAACTCCATGCCTCGTATAATGTCACCATCCAAATTTTTAGCGAAATCGGAGGCAAAAAGTTTACATAGACATTCAGCTCAAGTTGCCTAACGGGGGTCCTAAAGTTTGTTTTCCCCATATCTCCGAAATTAACGGACTGAATTTAATGAATCATTCACTGTTGCATTACTTGGGCAAATGCGCGACATATTTTGGTATTGAGAAATTTTTAAAAAAATATTTGCAAAACGTTTTTTCTAGTGCTCTGCAACCCGCCGAGCAAATTTTGCTATAGTGACTCATTTCGAACTCTATGCCTCGCATATAATCACCACACCAATTTTCAGCGAAATCGTAGTCAAAAAGTTTAGATATTCAGCTCAAGTTGGCTACCGGGGGTCCTAAAATTTGTTTTCCGCATATCTCCGGAAGTTCGAATGAAACGTGACTTATTAGTACTAATAGCGTATTTACCGAATCAAATATTTTTTCTACTCTTAGTGCGGGTGATCGACAACATGATTATACATTACTATTATAATATATATAAATTTAAAACTTTATTTTTGAGTGCCCAGTAAGTAAATTTATTTTATGTAATGGTTTTATGAAAGTGCTTTAGGATCTAAGTTGAGTTTGGAATTGATTTTGTTTTGTTTAGCTGAACACTATCCAATTGTAAAATATGTTTGTAACGTACTTTTTGCAATAAAATATATTATTGATTGATTGATTGATTATACGATCAATAAAAATCAGAGACATATGTTAAATATACGGTGTTGCACATAATAATAATAATAATAATAATAATAATACCCTAGTATATTGCGGAGCGATGACTACCCTAACAAGAAATGGACAAAAGGTGGACTGCGATAGAACCCACAATAGTAAAAGAAGGAAAGTAGACACTCAACCGCCATGGGAAAGAAGATATGATTCAAAGATCAAAAAGCTCAGAGAGCACATTGGACGACTTACACAATACATGAAAGGTAACACGAACCAAAAAACGGAGAGAGCAATTGAGCGTATCATAAGACAACATCAAAACGACGAGGATAAGACACACCTTCAAATTCTTGACCGACTTAAGCAAAAATTAGCGGCGACTGCCAAACGACTAAGAAGGTACCGAAAAAGCAAGGCGCGCAGAATCGAAAACAAGACCTTTAACAACAGCCAGACTGCTTTCTATCGGAGTCTACAAACAAAAAACGCACAGCAACTGCAGGGAACAGTGCCTACTGCAGACCAAATACGAGAGTTCTGGACAAGCATTTGGGAGAATAATGTAGAACAACAAAACGTAAGACTGGCGCAAAAAATTAAAAAGAAAAATATAAACACTCCAACAATGAACTCCCACGATATAACACCACTAGAAGTAACCGAAGCTATCAGAAGAACTCACAATTGGAAAGCTCCCGGACCAGACGGAATACATAACTTTTGGTGGAAAGGGTTTGTAAGTACGCACGGACCTCTCGCAGCGGCATATACCTATGTGATAAACTACCCAGAGAACATGCCAGAATATCTAACCACTGGTATTACATACCTCCTACCAAAGACAAACCCACCCCAGGATTTGCCTGAAAAGTACCGACCAATTACCTGCCTCCCAACCGCATACAAGATACTCACCTCAATACTATCCGACAAAATCTACCGCCATCTGGAGAACAACGAATTACTCCACGAGGAACAAAAGGGATGCAGAAGAGGATCACAGGGCTGCAAAGAACAGCTAGTCATAGACAATGTCATCACCGTTGATGCAAAGAAGCGTAAGAAGACATTATACACAGCATACGTGGACTACCAAAAAGCCTTTGACAGCGTTCCACATACTTGGCTCATTGACGTTCTGGGCATATATAAAATAGACCAAGTTCTTGTTAACTTTTTGGAGACCACCATGCAACGATGGAAAACAAACCTACATCTGAACACCGACACACAGCGCCTTAACATTGGCAGTGTGAACATCCGACGAGGAATTTTCCAAGGGGACGCCTTGAGTGCGCTTTGGTTTTGTTTGGCCCTGAACCCACTCACGCCAATCCTGAATGAAAATGGAAAGGGATACAACATAGGTTCGGATAGAGAACACCTAAGTCATCTAATGTATATGGATGACATTAAACTCTTTGCTAGCTCAGAACAGGACCTGAGGGAACTTCTTCGACTGACAAAATCTTTCAGCACAGGTGTCGGAATGACGTTTGGCCTAGACAAATGCAGGATACATGCCATGGTAAAGGGGAAATGGCATAATGTGAGTGAACACACAATGGATGACGGAGGAGTGATTGAGGCAATGCAGAGAGACGAGCTGTACCAGTACCTGGGATACAACCAGAGTTCAGGAATTGACCAGAAACTGGCAAAAATAAAAATTACGGAGAAGTTTAACCAGAGACTACGCCGGATTATGGGTTCACACCTGACAGCTAGGAACAAGACAATGGCGGTTAATACCTATGCTATACCCGTCCTAACCTACACTTTCGGAGTCCTGAAGTGGACTGGAACTGATCTGGAAGCCTTTAATACCCGTATGAGGACAACTGCCACGAAATACAGAATGCACCACCCGCGCAGCTCAACGCTTCGATTTCATCTGCCCCGCAAACAGGGAGGGAGAGGATTCGCAGACGTGCAGAGGCTGCATACCACCAGGCTGCATAACATAACACCACTTAATTTGACAGCGAGAGATCTCGAAGAAGCGGCCGCACCAGCTAGCATTCAGGAAAAGATAAACACATGGAAGGGAAAAGCTTTACATGGTAGATACCCCAACCAGCTGGACGAAAACCATATCAATCGCGATGCATCACTATCATGGATGTGTAAGGGTAATATCTACTCAGAAACGGAAGGCTTCATGGTGGCCATACAAGACCAAGTTATACAAACCAGATACTACAGAAAACACATCCTGAAACAGACCTTAGATGTGAGATGCAGGAGATGTCGCGATAAACAGGAAACCATAGACCATATCATGACAGGGTGTACGGTTCTAGCACCAATGGAATACACTAAGCGACATGACAGCGTATGTAAAATAATCCACCAGGCTTTGTGTAAAAGAACCAACATCACCATAGAAACCGCACCCTACTATCAATACGTACCAGACAGTGTAGTTGAGAATGAAGACCACCGCATCTACTATAATCGGAAAATATCAACAGATAAGCACCTACCTCACAATATGCCTGACATTGTAGTAACACATAAACACGACAAGAAAACACTAATTATTGACATAGCAATACCTGCAGCAGCAAACCTCCTAAAAAACCACACGGAGAAGATCACAAAATACCTACCTCTAGCAGCAGAGATTAAGGACTTATGGCACCAAGAGAAGGTGGTGATTGTTCCCATCATCGTTGGAGCAACTGGAGAGATCCCAAAGACCCTTTTTGACGGCTTGAAGCTAATTGACGTACCAGAAACAACTTACCTACTGATACAGAAAGCGGTCATCCTGGAAACAACTAGCATTGTCCGTCAAGTTATAGATGCTGAGTAAGATATTATGTATGTGTTAGATAAAGCTGTGTAGAACGTGTCTATTTTATATATTCTGTATATTTTGTATATATATATATATATATATATATATATATATATATATATATATATATATATATATATATATATATATATATATATATATATATATATATAACATCTATGTCTGCATTATCTTAATAAAAATAAATGCCACAGAGCCAATTACGGTTGCACTTTGCCCCGTAAATCGGTGAAAGTTTCCCAGCTCTTTAAGTTGAGGAAGTGAAACAAAATTCGATAATAATAATAATAATAATAATAATAATAATAGTGTCAAATCTGACCTCCTAAAGAAATAGAATTATCACATTAAAGAAGCAGTTTAAAATCATTAATTGATTGGAATTGCTTTTACAAGTGGACGCCCATCATTTTGGAATAGAAGGAGTATATTGGGAGGTAGTAACATATCTTTTAATATATTTTATGTTTCAGATTGGTGACAGTGTCAATTTTGACAATTCTAATTATCCAGGAAGTTGTCAGTTATACGTAATATTTCTACGTTTCTTTGTAGTAAGTGTTATTGTGATACCTAATTATCCTTAGAATTTCAGGTGTAAGTAAAGAGGTTACTCATAATTTTTATTGTTATTGGGCCCACTTTACTTTTAACAAATGGATTTAAATAATTCTAGAAGAATGCGTAATAAATGGTCCATAAATGAATATAAGGAGGTGATTTGGTGTCACTTTTGTTCATTGTTAAAGTTTGGATGTGCTAATCAACGGGAATGCTTTAGAATATGGCGAGAAAGAAACCCAGATAAAAGAATGGAGTTGACTGCTAATACTTTGGCATCCCAGAGACGGTGCATTCTAAATAGTAATAAGTTATCCAATATAGAGATAGATTCTATAAGAAGGGAGGTAGAGATTTTTCTAAATCTTGTAAATGATGAAGTGGTTGAAGTAGAACAAGGAAACATTTTGGATGAAGTGGTAGAATTAGAACAGAATAGCCACAATGATGAGGTGTCTATTATTGTAGATATTGAGGTAAATGGAATGCCAAATCTGGGTAATAATGATGATAATGTAGTACAACAAAGTCAGTTTTTAATATTGGTACAACAAGAATTGCTTACTTCAGGAAATTTTCATAGCAGGGTTGGATTGCCTTTTATACGGGAGACTAACAGGGTTAGGGAGTTGATTGCGCAAGCTAATTCTGATCTGGAAGTATTTCTGAGGAATAGGCCAGAATTGTCCATTATTGAAATAAATAATTTGTTGTACGCATCCGCATATGTTATTACTAAGATGGTGAATCCAAAATTTACATCAATACACAATAATCGAATCCGGGAAAACCGTTGGAAGCGTAGACTCCAAAATAATATTGCTAATTGGAGAAAGGACGTTTCCAGGATTTCTGAAATTAGAAGATCTATTCATTTAACAGAGAGGTTACAACGGTTACGGCAAAACATAATACTAAAATACAGTGTTTTAGGCGAAGAGAAGGATATAGTAATTATTGAAGAGGAGTTAAAACAGAAAATTCAAGCTAAGGCCCAACGTATCAGAAGAATTGAAAAAAGAATTCGGACTTACAATGATAACAAAAATTTTGAAGAAAATCCTAAAAAATTTTATAGGGGTCTTGGCAAGGAGAACATCTGTATCCAGAATTTTCCAAACATGCAGGATGTTACCAATTTTTGGACAGGCATTTGGGGGCAATCTGGCAAGTACAATTCTGATGCGGAATGGATTAAACGCGAGGAGAGGCGGAATATGCATTATCCAGCTATGGAAGATGTACTTCTCTCCAAAGATGACTTCCAAAATGCTTGCAAAAGTTTGGGACTTTGGAAAGCTCCTGGACCAGATAAAATTCCTAATTTTTGGCTTAAAAGGATAACCATATTGCATGAACATTTAGTAAAATGTTTTAACAATATGGTTAATAATCCGGAAATGATACCGTCGTGGCTGACGGAAGGTGTAACTGTTTTGATTCCCAAAACGGAGAATACAATGGAAGTATCCCAATATAGGCCCATTACTTGTTTAAATTGTTGTTATAAATTATTAACTAAAATTTTAGGTACCAAGATTTATGAACATCTTAAAGAAAATAATGTATTGCCCTCTGAGCAGAAAGGCATTTTAAAGGACAGTTATGGTTCAAAAGAACTGTTAATAATTAACAAGAAGATTGTTGAAAAGATCAAGAAGACTCGAGGAAACCTATCCATGGCCTGGATTGACTATAAGAAGGCGTATGATAGTATCCCGCATGAATGGATTGTAAAAGCCTTGGAGATATATGGGGTAAACCAAAAAATTATTTTTCTGGTAAACTCATGTATGTCCTTATGGTCTACTAAACTATGCTTGCGGGGTCGAGAGTCGTGTGTTTTCTCAGAGCCGATTAATATTAATTGTGGCATATTTCAAGGTGATAGTTTATCACCCTTGCTCTTTTGCATAGGCCTGTTTGCATTGTCCAGTGAATTGAATGAGGACAAAGTTGGTGTTCAGTTATTACCTGGCGAAAAGTTAATTGGTCATTCATTATATATGGATGATTTGAAACTTTATGCCAAAAATGATGAGCAGTTGAAGAGGAGCCTCAGTATAGTTAAACAATTCTCTGACGATATTGGGATGCAGTTTGGTCTAGAGAAGTGTGCCAAAATTAGTATTGTCAAAGGCAAAATTGAGAGAACCGCTGACATATGCCTGAATGATCATACTAGTATTAATGAATTAACAGATAATACTAGATATAAGTATCTGGGAATGGATGAAGCCTTTGGTATAGATGATGAAGGGATGAAGGCGAAGGTTATAGGCGAATACATTAAGCGAGTCAGAAAAATTCTAAAATCTGGTTTAAATGGAAAATATAAAATGCAAGCGATCAATGCATATGCTATTCCAATATTTCGATATAGTGTTGGAGTTTTAAACTGGACTAAGAAGGAAATACGCGATTTGGACATTAAAACTAGAAAACAGTTAACACTAAATTTTATGTTTCATCCAAGGTCTGATGTCTGCAGACTATACCTGCACCGTTTAGATGGAGGTCGTGGCTTGCAGCAATTGGAAAATATTTATGATTTGGAAATGTTAAATTTAGGAAATTTTATAAAGGCCAACAAGAAGGATAAAGTTATTAAACAATTAATTAGGGATACTTCTGGTAAGTCAATAATTAGTAAACATAAACTAATTTTAGAAAAATTTCAGGTGGAAGAACTCGGTAATTATGAAAATAAAATTTCAGTGGAGAGTTTAAAGCGACAGATAAAGTTAAAAATGAATCAGAAAATGAGAGAGGATTATGTTAGCAAGCCAATGCATGGCCAATTTTTAAGAATTGTGGAGGGTGATGGTATTTCAAAGTCAGGATCGTTATCTTGGCTTTGTCATGGAAACATTAAGGCTGAAACGGAATCCTCTATCATAGCGGCGCAAGATCAGGCAATACGTACCAGATATCATGAACAGAAGATTATGAAAGTTGCTCATGATGGGAGTTGTAGACTGTGTCATCAGGCTCCGGAACATGTCTATCATTTGTTAGCGGCTTGTCCAGTCTTAGCTGAGTCGCATTACATTGCTAGGCATGATAGGGTGGGAATATATATACATTACAACTTGTGTTCCCAACTATTAGGTTTAGCAATGGATGTGTCTCGGTGGTATGACCACGTTCCATCTCCTGTTGTGAGTAATGATCATATTACCATATTATGGAACATGCCTATTGTCACTGATAGAATGCTTGATGCTAATAAGCCAGATATCGTGGTAAAGGATTTCCAGAGGAAGGTATGCACGTTCATAGAAATCTCGGTACCTGCTGATGCGAATGTTGTAAGGAAGGAGCTTGAAAAACAACTTAAATATAAGGATCTCTCAATAGAAGTTGGACGTATGTGGGGAATGAAAGTAAACATTATTCCGGTGATTGTAGGTTCATTGGGAGCAGTTACTCTAAATTATAGTAAACATGTCAAGGAGTTACCGTGCAAAATTTCGCCCTGGGAAATTCAGGAAATTGCGGTTTTGGGAAGCGCGAATATTTTGAGGAGAGTTTTATCATAAAGCATCCTAAATTTACTGCTATCGTACTACTTTTCATCTTTACCTTCCTTTGTATATGTCTATTAATAAATATCTGCATGTGTTTTTACTGACCTGTACACAAGCTGTACGGGGTTTCCACAGTTTTCCTTTGCTTTGCAAACTTGTGTTGCAAAGCATAAATGGCGTTGTTTTTCAAAATTGGGTTGAGCTGTGGTGATACCCGCAAAGGGAGTACCCTAGGCTTCAGCGAAGCTCGGTACTACCAATTTGCCCTGATGATCCTCATTACTTGTCAAAATCTATTAGTGTAATTTTAGTATTTATATGTTGTATCTAAATTATATTATCTAGGTTTAATGTATTTAATGAGATGTATCAGAGAATTCCAATAAATAATAATAATAATTGAGTCAGAAAATGAGAGAGGATTATGTTAGTAAGCCAATGCATGGCCAATTTTTAAGAATTGTGGAGGGTGATGGTATTTCAAAGTCTGGATCGTTATCTTGGCTTTGTCATGGAAACATTAAGGCTGAAACGGAATCCTCTATCATAGCGGCGCAAGATCAGGCAATACGTACCAGATATCATGAACAGAAGATTATGAAAGTTGCTCATGATGGGAGTTGTAGACTGTGTCATCATGCTCCGGAACATGTCTATCATTTGTTAGCGGCTTGTCCAGTCTTAGCTGAGTCGCATTACATTGCTAGGCATGATAGGGTGGGAATATATATACATTACAACTTGTGTTCCCAACTATTAGGTTTAGCAATGGATGTGTCTCGGTGGTATGACCACGTTCCATCTCCTGTTGTGAGTAATGATCATATTACCATATTATGGAACATGCCTATTGTCACTGATAGAATGCTTGATGCTAATAAGCCAGATATCGTGGTAAAGGATTTCCAGAGGAAGGTATGCACGTTCATAGAAATCTCGGTACCTGCTGATGCGAATGTTGTAAGGAAGGAGCTTGAAAAACAACTTAAATATAAGGATCTCTCAATAGAAGTTGGACGTATGTGGGGAATGAAAGTAAACATTATTCCGGTGATTGTAGGTTCATTGGGAGCAGTTACTCTAAATTATAGTAAACATGTCAAGGAGTTACCGTGCAAAATTTCGCCATGGGAAATTCAGGAAATTGCGGTTTTGGGAAGCGCGAATATTTTGAGGAGAGTTTTATCATAAAGCATCCTAAATTTACTGCTATCGTACTACTTTTCATCTTTACATCTTTACCTTCCTTTGTATATGTCTATTAATAAATATCTGCATGTGTTTTAACTGACCTGTACGCAACGCTGTACGGGGTTTCCACAGTTTTCCTTTGCTTTGCAAACTTGTGTTGCAAAGCATAAATGGCGTTGTTTTTCAAAATTGGGTTGAGCTGTGGTGATACCCGCAAAGGGAGTACCCTAGGCTTCAGCGAAGCTCGGTACTACCAATTTGCCCTGATGATCCTCATTACTTGTCAAAATCTATTAGTGTAATTTTAGTATTTATATGTTGTATCTAAATTATATTATCTAGGTTTAATATATTTAATGAGATGTATCAGAGAGTTCCAATAAATAATAATAATACTAATAAAGTTTATTCAAAAGCTCAAGAAGCATGGAACACGTCAAGTACATGGTAGCTTATAAATAAGCAAAATGCAAAGATGATTATTAAGTTGTATAGTATTCGCCGATGTTGTAGGGAGACTTAGCCGCTAGGAACTGTATTAGTTTCTTACTGAAGTGGTGATTTGAAAGATCAGTGATTTTCTTCGGGAGTTGATTATAAATATTAAGTAGTTGAATTGCAACACCCGTATGTAGAGGAAAGGCCCTATTATTGATCCCTGGGGCGCTCCTCTATTCACCGAAAACCAGTGAAATAAACTAATACATGTAAAATTATTAGTGTACCTACCGTTCAGACCAAATCAGAATCGGTGCAAGGAATATGCATCCACCTTCTTTCCATTAAGATGTCTACATAGGCTCCCATAGTTCCGGTTGCGTCTAGTGTTGAATCCCTGTTTCGTCATCGCAGGTAGCTGCTGCAGTTGTACGGTGGATCGCGAAAATGGCGACTACAATCTCTTTTTACTGGAGTCAGGTGGTTGATGGACATCCACGTCATCCTCTTCGATACTCTTTGCGCTCACACTACTTGCCACTTGAGAGTCAACGTCTAAATATGAGCAAGAAGACTTTCCATCTCAACAGCAGGGTAAGTATCGCCGGCGTCCATGCCGTGTTAAACGCGTTTTTTATGTCGAGCGCGATCACCACACTATGCATGCCACTCACTTTGAACGCTTTCACCGTTTCCACTAACCTCCCCGTAGCCTGAATGGTGCCTCTCCCACGACCGTACTGTCGGTCGGAGAATCGCCCATGCTCCTCAACCCAGTTTAAAAGTTGATTGGCTAGTAATTTGTCCAAGATCTTCCCTACGACAGGCGACAGGCTTATCGGGCGTAATCCCCCGCTGGGTTTCGGCAGCCACACGATAGTCGCTCGTTTCCAGATAGCCGGAAAGATCCCACGGCGCAACGTTGCCTCGATGACCTCGACCCAGTCCTTCGCGCAGCGCTCTCCGAGTACTCTAAGTACTAGAGCGGCCACTCCGTCCGGCCCCGGTGCCTTCCTCGGGTTTACTCTGCCGATTATTTGCGAAAGCTCTCGCTTAGTTACTTTTTTCACGTCCCACGTCAGTCTGTCAGTCATAATTTTGTCCGTCTTTATTTTGTTGTCCTGTCTTATTTCTTTATGTTCGTCGTTATCCAGGCAGGATACACCAAGTTTTTGGTGTATCTCTTACCGCTTCTATTTTTGAAACTTCCCTGTGTCGGTGTATCTTCTATGTGAAATAGTAAATTTTGAAAGCTACTCACACGGGAATGGGCTACATACAATTTTATTGTCCGTGCGCGAACCAAGGTTGTTATAGAAATACACCGACCATTTTCAGTGTTTGTCCTTGCGATTTATTTATCGTCATCGCATCGGAAATTGAAATCTAATCATCGGCTTCGGCAACGTAAGGTCATTGCCTCCCATCTTCATTTTCGGTACGTTTGCCACGTAACCTTTATGTGGTCCGGTTAATATTTTCAATTCTAACCAATATTCAAACATATTGGCCACTAATAGTCGTGTTCCGTTGCAAAGTCCCATTTGAAGATCGATGTTGCTCAGAAGCATTACTATGCAACCTAATTTTAAATTTAACTCGTGAGGAGACAAAGATGACGATTTGATCCAATGCAAGTTATCTAGGGGAACGTAAAAATCGTCTTCGATAGAGTCTGCCTTGTACTCGTCAGTACTGTAATGAGTTCGTCTTTCACCGGGCAACATTTTCACATCCTCGTTGACGTTAATTACGGACGCATTGGTTGGACATAATACTGCTCTATCTGCAAAATGTTCAAGACTCACAGAAAACATTCTCAATAAGAAATTGGAGTAATCGTGCACAATACATTGTTTTGGTATTTCGATTAAGTCGAGAGGAACCCTCACACAAAGCGGTTTCTTTATTCTACGTAATTTATCCTCGCCCAGTTGCAAAAGTCAGTCGCGGAACTCTCTTTGCTCAACATTTGCTCGCATGTTGATGCTCAACTTCCGTATTGTCACAGAGTTCTACAAATAACTGTTTGGTAATGATTCGGCGATAATTGTATGGCCCCGTGCTCTCGGGAAAACTGGAAGAACTTGCCTGAAATCTCCACCAAATACAGTTACTGTACCCCCGATCGGTTTATCAATCTGCATAAGGTCTCGTAAGTATCTATCGACCGCGTGGAAAGCGTTTTTCGGCGACATAGGGGCCTCATTCCACACTATAAGCGAAACATTGTTCTTAATATGTAGCGAATAATCACTATTGACATCGTGACCACAGGACGAATCTTCGTTAAGATTAAGCGGTAATTTAAAAGATTTATGTACCGTTTTCCGTCAATCAAGAGTGTTTCGGCAATTCCCGTCCATGCTACGGAAATGTACTTCTTTTTAACTTATTTTTTACGTAGTTTATTAAGCAGTTATACAGGTATGTTTTACCACTTCTTCTCCTGGTCCATCCACATCAAATGTATTTTTCAAAGGAGATTTTCTCTTGGATGTCTGACTGCTTTTACAAAATTGACAAAAATCTATCTTTGGTCGTCATTTAATTTGCCCTGGTCGTGCGTCATTATCGCTTTTATAACGTTGGTAAATTGGTCTTCATTGATGTCGTCGTCGTCGTCTTCGAAATACTGTTCCCCTTCCGGCAAGGTAGGTAATCCAAAATCGTTTAAGGGGTAATGCCACTCTAGATTTTTCGAAAAATTAAAAAATTTTTTTTTGCTTAAATGATGTCTTGAGATCTTAGAACTAATGTACAATACGTTTTATATTGGAAAAAAGCTTTAAATGCTTATTTGATGAACATACGGCCAAGCGTCTAGCCGAGCGTACATGCAAAAAGTTTAGCGTGTGAGGTTACAGCCTAGAGACCTATACGCTCTTATCTTATTTGGAGGAATTACATGCGTGGTGTGAAATATAACATAAAATAATATAAAACACAAAGATTTTGTTGAAATATCCTCGGTACGTTCGTTGAACTGACGCTAGCCGCACAATGTTACAGCTGTCTGATGTAACGTGTGTTGTTCTTGATTAGTTAAAAAGAATAGCAGAAATAATTAGTGACATTCTTGGAGTATATCGTGATCGAAAGGAGTCGAAAGGAAGCAGCAGATTTTCAAATAGAACTAATGTGACAAGCATTGAATCGTTTGGAACAAGAGTCGCCTCTGCCTGATAACGTATCCACAGTCCACACCGGTAAAAAAGTAATGTCGGTTGAAGATTATTACAACGTTGAAGTCGATGACGTTTAATTATCATCTTTTGAACTTTGTTGTTGTGTTTTCTGCTATTTCACAAGTTGTAGGGTGTAAAACGTGCAAATCAAATGCGAAATTGGCCGAAAGTGGCAACCGTCACTAAGGATTTCAAATCGTGGTTTCTTGTGAGAATTTTGAACAAACTTTCATTCCGATTTGCCCATTTGTTCAAAAAGGATATGAAATGAATAGCGGAATTATCCTTGCCATGCGCATAAGAATAGGTGTAGATGGAATTGAAAAGTTTTGCGCATTCAAGGACCTTCCTCGTCAGATTTTTCACTCATTTTACGGTAAAGTTGGTCGCACCATTTTTGTCGCAACAGAAGCGAACAAAGTATACAGAAAGCAGCAGAAGATGAGAGGGCTAAAAATCAACTGAAAATAGTAAAAAATCTGATGTGGCCAGGCACATGACTTTATCATACTATATATAAAATTAATAATTTAGCTGCATGAGATTCTATTTGATCGAGATCGCCTATGTCTGCATTAAAATAAAACTAGTAGAACTAGACAGATATTATGTCGATTAAGCTGCGTTCGCATATTGTACACCGTTGACACCGGGTACACCAATCAAATGACACTTACGTGTTATTGGGTGTAAAAAGTGACGGTGTACAATATCCGAACGCAGCTTATATTGACAGTAGGTGTTGTCAAAATCATGTCAAAACATTAGTCTGACATTACCTACTGTCATTAGACTCATAATTTCTGACATATCCTGGCTACTAGTACGACCGATCTCGATGAAATAGAATTTGCTCATGCAACTATACTATTGATTGTACCAAAAAATGTCATAGTCATAAATTATTCAGAATTTCCTCATCTTTAATTAATTATTTAACTATTTCGACGAAATTCCAGAAATGGCGGCTTATTTGCAAAATCTTTCAAAAATGCTTAGACTAAACCTCTAGTTCCTTTGGACCCTTTTCAACAGAAAGCTTTTCAGCTCTAAGTTTGGTTATGAAACTTCTAAATATGAAGTTTCGTCCCGATACCTTTAGTAGTTTCTCCGGAATCGTCGTCACAAAAAAGGGGTACACACACACACACACACACACACACACACACACACACGCACACGCGCACGCACACGCACAGGCACACGCACACGCACACGCACACGCACACACACCCACACACACCCACCCACCCACACACACACACACACACACACACACACACACACACAAACACACAGACATTTTTTTGTACCTTGGTCAAAAATGTTCAGGGGGCCCAAAAAGACATATTTCCGTTAAAAATTTTTTTTTTGGCACGATTACAATACTTTACATACTGCGTATGATAAAGTTTAAAAAAAATGATAACGTAACTGTCTCGTAACGATGGAACATGGAGAAAACATAGCTTTTCTTCTCTCTATGGTTGGTGGCGCTTATCAGCTGGAGAAATGTTGTTGATATTCTCATAAAATCTGCAAAGCTTGCAAATTTTGGAATAAGAAAAGTAAATAAGAAAATGAATGCATAGATCACGTGCAAAAACTAATGGCTCTCGTCCCCGCCAATTGACAAAAACCAGTTAGGGCCTCGAAGAAAAGGGGAAGTTAACCCAGAAGCCTATAAATAAGCTTTCAATTTATGATGGACTAGCCATTCGTCGTAATCATGATTCAATTGATAAAATAAAGAAAATAAAGCTGGGCGACACTGTATCATAAATTCTGACCGATGAAATGTCGCAGCACGAGAATTGTCCACCTGGTGATTTCATTTTCATTTTCACTTTCAAGTGGCGAAGTAATTGTGGATATTGCAGCAAGTATAGCCATTTGCGTTGTCAATGATGCATTATTCAGCCTTATGAAGATTATGGAGGTATTATGTATGAGCATCGGGCCAAACCGCAATAATTTCTGCGCGAAATCTGACGCACGGCGCATCATGTTTTCAGAGCCATCGCTGACTGATACTGCAAAACAGGCCCGTCTGTCGTCAAAATCAAACAGAAAGCAACAAAAAAGGAGGAAAATGTTAATTTGAAACGATAATTATATGGTCCAGGCATCGCCGACTATAGTAATATATAACAATTCTATACATCAAAGTTACACAATGCTTTAAACGGTATTTTCTTAAAACCACATTTTTCAAACTGGCCGGAAAGATAAGTTCAACTGATCTCCGCCAATTCACTTCAAATTTTATATGCAGCTTCAGAACAATTCTATCTAGAGAAGTGCGTACGGATTGTACGATAAGTTCGAAACTTTTTTTGTTATAAACAATTTTTAACCAAATTTTGTACCTAAAAGTGATAATTTGTGTTCAAACGTGCGCCATTTTGTTTTAAAGCGGAATTTTCTAATTTTCGTACGTACTTCCCGAGATAATCTTATATAGAATCAATTTTTTTTTGTTTTTATGGCTAAATGAAAAACTGCGTGCAAAATCTTTCCGGCCGTGCAACCCTGTCCGCCGGAAGAGGCTTCCTTTGATGTCCTCTAACGCTGCTATTTCTTATTTATTTTTGGTTTTTTTACTGTGAATATTCCTCAAAATATGAACAATAAGGGGCTTTAAAGAGATTTTGTAATTCATTTACTATATTGTAAAAAATATACCTACAAAATTGGCTATTTTTTCTCGCGCTAGAGTGGCATTACCCCTTAAGCAAATGACGTTCAATTTCTATTAGAGCTTTTGCATCTACCACCGACTCTCGGTTACTTTTGCGTCTAAAGTCTTCACTTAGTGGCAAGCGATATTTGCGCCAAAGTTACGGAATATTGTCACTTTAAATATGAGCTACTTAATTATATTTGGGCTATTCGCTTGACTAGCTAAATAACTATATTGCGGAGGTACCACAACTACTAAATATATCTTAATAATAACATAATATCCCCTTAAGCTGCTACATTGCGATTCCCCTATTCTACCTTTAGCAGAGCGCTCGCTGGTCCCTCCCATCCGGTCGTTTTGTCATGTACTGCATTTCTAAAAATGCATACATGCAAAACAATATGTGGACTGACCAGCAAACGCTCCATTAAAGCGTAAACGAGAACTTTTCGTGGCATTACCCTCCCTGCTGGAAAATATGCTCCAGCATATTGCTACACCTACTACAACTATCAAACCAAAAAAATACCATGAATAATCAAGACCAGTCTATGCCACCAAAATTCTCGCTTATGTCCTTATTCTACACTATCTTTAATTTATTACTTTCGGGAACATTACAAAAAACAATAAAAGAAAACAAGACAAACATAATAAAAGAAGGAAAAAAAATTACAGAACAATAAATGTTGAGATGGTAGTTGGGGGAGTCTTCTCCGGTCTTGAAGATGTGATGGTTCAGCAGTACTTGCAGGTACTAGTTTTGGAGGGTGATAGGACAGCTTTACAGCCTTACTTAATCCAGACTTCTATCCAACCTCGAGATAGGAAAGCCTTACAGCTCTACTCAATCCAGGCTTCTCTGCTATCTCGACTCTCGACTAAGTTACGAGCGCTACTCAGTTCAGACTCTCTGCATTTTGACCAACGTAATGTCTGCTCCAACACTCTTAGTACTTCTCTGAAGCCTCCACACGGATACCTCGAGACACCCTCTCACGATTGTTGAATATGAAAAAAAGTAAACATTACGGCAGTACACATAAAACAACTTAAACAATAACTATAACTACATGGCATTTTAATGTAGACACAATCCTAGTAGAAATCCATCTACTTTACATCTACCGTCAGGCAGTACATTCAACGAGATACATATTTTCCTCGCCCTTACTGTACCTGACAACCAATTTGGACCATATTTCCCATATTTATCCACATTATCGTGGCCTAAACAACAAATTCGAGCACCACCCTTCATACACCGTACAACAATACACTCTCAATAACTAACACGGTGTGTGGTATGGCCTTATCTTTCGGAGAATTCATTTCTCCAACAATATAGTCCAAGTTTCTAATACCATGAGTTAAGTTTTCATGTCCTCCAAGAGTATATGGTACTTCGGTTAGTTAACTTTAGGAAGAAATTTTTAGAATTATACACGATGATAAAAAGAAATTTACTGTATATATCTTACAACTACACAGAAAATAAAAGAAGGTAGAAATTACCTCCCTCCCCCTCAAAACAGGAGGTGAAATATAATAAACCTTACATATTGAATATAGGAGTGAGGCAATTCCGTCCTGTCTTTAGTAACTCTTTCGCAACAACTATCAACATTTTCAGTTTCAACTCTTTTCATGCTTTATTCTTAATTACACTTTTTACAATTTACACACTATTTTTACAGCATTTCTTTTTTCTCCCAGAAAACATTCCTAATTAATTATATTATGTTTCCAACACGTTAATTATTGGGTTAAATATTTATTGTCTCTATTTCTTTTTCCAAAAAATTATTAAATCTAGTAGAATTGCGTTGGATAAACAATGCCAGGTTTGCTATTCTGCACTCAACTCAGCCGGTGCTGACGTAGCTCAATATAGGCTTGGGCAACGACATACTCAGGTTCAACTGTCTACGCAAATGGAATTTTCCTAATATTACATTTTACTATTTGAATTATGACCATTATATTTAATTTGTTGTAAAAGTATGAGGTGAAACCTTTGATTAAAGGGTTCTGAAAGTGAAAAAGTACTAAAAAAATCATTGTTTAAAATCTATTTTCAATTTATAATTTAAAATTTTGACATTCTTTATGTTACCAAAACAAACTATAAAATTGGGATCAAGGGAGCCTCCACCAAATGTCACGTTAAATATGATCTACTTAATTATATTTAGGCTACTCGCTTGACTAGCTAAATAACTATATTGCGGAGGTACCACAACTACTAAATATATCTTAATAATAACATAATATTACACTTACCTTTAATCTACTAAGTGAAGCAACATCATAAAGCCCTTACAACCTACATCTTTATTTGGGACCACATGCCCTTAAGCTGCTACATTGCGATTCCCCTATTCTACCTTTAGCAGAGCGCTCGCTGGTCCCTACCATCCGGTCGTTTTGTCATGTACTGCATTTCTAAAAATGCATACATGCAAAACAATATGTGGACTGACCAGCAAACGCTCCATTAAAGCGTAAACGAGAACTTTTCGTGGCATTATCATGAATAAGGTTTTCAACCGCAAATAAACAAATATTGGCAAATAACGCCCGTAAAGCTTTCGGATGAGCGTATGGCTCGGCTTCTGCCAAACAGCAATCGTACTCATCAATCTTTTCCAAGAGACCTATCTCGTCGCAGGGTTCTTTGTATGTTTCCCACAGTTTGCCGTTGACGGACGCAAATTCTCGAATCCAATTGCACCATTTGTATGCGCCAATAGCATACGTAAACAAAATCTTTCTTGGTCTGATGGTGACTTGTCCATGAGCACGCCAATCATTTTGCTATTTTGCCGTCTGTGCTTCCATTTGAATTCGCAAAGGCCCCAGGTGTAATGTTCGGGTATTTCCACGTATTTATACGCCGTGGCCTCGACGTGGGTCACATTCAAATCGAACCATGCATTAAATTTTGTCGGTCGCGCAATTATTCTTTAAATTTGTTCTAAATCATCTTCGTCGTCGTAAATTATTACTTGATCGCCCGGAAAATGGACCGGTAGTACCATCACTGAGATCTATCGCTCATTTTATATTCAAATAAACACCACAGCGCCTCGGGGAACTAACGTAACGACATTCCAAATAATGACGAATTTCGCCCAATTCCATCACGTCTCCTTCATTCACAGTTTTTACATTAGCAAAATCGGGACCTCTGTGGACGTATTCCTGCAAATACTTAATGGGCGCCATAGAACCGCAACACTCAAAAGTTAATGTGGCACTTATACTTTCTAGCCGCATACCTGTTCTACGGTACGACACTTCTATTGTCCTGCAGAACGCCGTGAATCTCAATCTGTCACCCATCGTTAGGCCTTCTATATTCCGGACGCCCAGAGGATGTCACTAATAATGTTTCGTCCGAAAATTCTATCGGATACCGTATAGAAAAACGTCCTTCCCGCATCCAATGCGCAACAACATTGCTAGGACCGCTCGGTCTGTGCATATGATAGTCAGTTATTTCATAAAGTTTCTGTTCGGTATGTTGATCGGGCAGTGTGGCACCTATCACCGAATCTACCGCACGTGTATCTTCCAGTTTGTCTTCAGGTCGTCGGTAATATATGGGCATGCGGCAAAGCCCTTTTTTGGAACTATTACATACATATAGTTGAGTATAACTCCATAGAGCTGTTTATTTACAATGTCGTCTATGCATTCAGATAATTTGGCATGAAATACCCGCGCAACCAAGTCTGGTCTATACTCGTATTTGTGCTGGTACTCAAGATTTGACTGTATATCAATCCAACGTGGATTGCAAGTCATCATTATGAATAAGTCGGGCCTTCCGTGTCGGGCAACTAACGCCATGGCGTCCAAATACGTTCTGTTTCGATATCGAGTAGATCCAATATGTGAAGATGGGAGTATTAAGATCTTACCGAGTCGTGTATTTTGTCTCCTTGCCTGATCTTCGCCGTTGCTTCGCCTTCGCCAATCTGAACGCCGTTTCATCGCTTCCGCAGTTGCTAAACGAAACTTCTTTTGATTTTGTTTCAAATACCATATATCGTTTGCTTCAGCTTTCACCCAACAGTCTACTATGTACTGTTGGAATAATTTGGCCGAATTATGTAATACTGACAATTGGCGCCGGCATTGCAAACGATATTTATAAAACTCTCTAAAGAAATTATAAAACTCTCAAATTCTCCGAAGGGAAACAGCAAAGGATACACCATTGGATCGGTAAGTCTGTTTAAACTTTTCAAGTCAGTATGTAATGTTTGGCATTTCGGATACATTTTTAGTTCTACTTCGAATGGAGGCCCCTCACTGTAAAAAATCGCCGCAATGTCGCTTCTACTTTCTGGCAAATTGTGGGTTCTTAAATCAGCGCCTATATTACTCCTTCGGACCTATTATCTTGCAGTACCGTAAATTGGGGTTACTTTGCCCCACGAAGCTAACTTTGCTCCACGAAGCTAACTTTGCTGTCACTCCGTGTGTTCAGCCAGTTTAACCCGCTTAAGCGCTTGAACTCAGCAAACCAATGGCAATCGCGTTCATGTTGTTGCTGCCCAATTGCTGCCGTCCGCTGAGCTCAAGCGCTTAAAGTGGCAGAACGCACCCATTGTAAATGTTCTAATACTATAGTGAATTTTTGAGGGGGGGGGGGCGGTAGAATACGCAGTGACTGGTACCGAGACGTGATACGACAAGTCAGCCTGTTTTGCGTGCGGAGTGGAAGTGCATTGTTGATGACAGAACGATGTAAGTATCATGCGTCATTACTGTCCCAATTTGAAACCTTAACTATTAAGAGTTGTGAGAACACGTTGATAAATCTTACAACTCTACCGCCGTGATACACTTAGGGCCGATATATTCACCTATCGTCAAAGTTGTCGTTAGCCAACGAACAGATTACGCTAACGTTCGCGTTAAAAATGATTCTGTCTTTTCACCTATCTGTAAGTTATCGTCAGGCAACGAGGACGTAAACATCGCGAACGAATGTTTTTCGGCAGTATAGTATCAAATGTCGGTAAAAAAGGTGTACTAAATCAACACTTGGATCATAACTTGGACTAATTGCCGCTAGATGTAGCGCCATAAATGACATTGATAATACATTAGGCGATTTCGCGTGGCTAAACGGTTTGATTTGGTTCCGGTTGGCGGTTAGATGTGGTTGACAGAGCGGTTCTAAATCGTCATCACTTTTAAAACGTCAGTAACCGCTCGACGGAAAATGATCCGGTTCGATTCATAGGTTAGGTGCCCCACTTACTGTTAAATATGACAGTAATGACATACGCAGTGGTCTACCGCGCATTCCGACAACGACATACCTATCCATTTTACCAGCATTTTACAACATATAACCTAAAAATGACAACCCAAACGAACCGATATTTCAAACCGTCTTGCCAGGCAGGTTCAAGATTTTGACGGACCGAATCGAACCAACTGCAACCGCTACGTCATCAATCGCCATGTGAAAATGGTTGGTTCAAATCGGTAGTCGAACCGCAACCGAACCGTTCCACGCGAAATCGCCTATACATTGACAAAACGTAACCAAAATTCATCGCACCCATTTCTAACCGCAAAAGACGACCAAAAGTAAAAAAAAATGGTATGAAAGACGAATTCAGCAAATTCGGCCATATTAACTAAATAATGACTTCAATTAATACAGTACCACGTACGTACGTAAATATTTGTCAGTTTGACTTTTTGTTTGACATTCAGCACATGCTCTGTGACCAATCAAAGTGTTCGTCATTAGTTTACGGCAGGTTCATTCGATCGCTAAATAAATTTGATCGCTAAGCGTATTTATCCGGTCGGTAACGTTAACGACAGGTGAATAGACACATTTTTACCATTTATCTTGTCGTTTAGATGACGAACAGTTTCACGATAGGTGAATATATCGGCCCTTAAAAGTACAATAATTTCTCCCCATTCAGATGTCAATTCTAAACGGATAGGATAAACTTTTAACCTTTACAAATTTTAATAACAAGCCATGCGCATTGTACATCTGGGGCTAGTTTGCTGAATAATTAAATTGTACTGTAATGACCATTTAGTTACTTTAGGAGTTTTTATTGACAACTTCTTATAAGTAGAAGTGTTTATTTACATTCATATAAAAGCTCTATTCATTTGTTGCTAGGTTTCTACAGGCATATCACAGGTCAGTACAACACTCCCTTCTGGAGTTTACTACATAATAGGAAAACGAATAAAACTAACTAAATTAAAATTTTATCCCAGCGAGAATCTTTGTGGGAACCTCACTTTCCTCCCGGCATGTGTGGTCTTGCTTGATGTCGCTGTGTTCGTATGCACCCGTTCTTCTTCGGAGGAGACTGGCGATGTATATAGCGGCTCTTGTCTTGAATTCAGGTCTGGCTCTTCCGCTAACATATAAGCTGGTTGTGTCCTATCTAAAGTCACGGCCATCTCCTTGCCACGTATGGAAATAGTGGTTTGCTTGTCCCTTCTTCTTACAACTGGAAAAGCTCCCTCGTATGGTGGTTGCAATTCACCACCAGACTGGTGGCTGATGAAAACGTGGGATGCATTCTGGGCATTTTGAAATATAAATATCCTACGACTTCCATGTCGAGTCCCAGGAACTGAGGAACTAAGGGCGGTGATGCAACTATGATAAGTAATTATCGCCCAATTAGCATCCTGCCAGTTTTTTCAAAGGTGTACGAGAGGGCGTTATTTAGCCGAATAACCAAATATGTAGAGGATAATAAAGTAGTTTTTCCCCATCAGTTCGGCTTTCGCAAGGGCATGTCGACAGCAGATGCGGTGGTGAAGTGCGTTGTGGATTGTTTGGGCTTATTTGAGAGCGGTGAATACTGCGTTACTTTTCTCCTGGATTTGTCACGCGCGTTCGATTGTGTTTCGCACGCTATTTTGCTGCAAAAGCTGGCTGCCTTGTATAATTTTGATACACTGGCGTTGAAACTGATTGAGTCGTACCTTTCAGGAAGACGACAGCGCGTACAGTATGGGGGAGTCACATCTGGTGACCTTCCTGTAGATAGGGGTGTACCGCAAGGCTCAATCTTGGGTCCCCTCCTTTTCATTTTATTTATCAATGACTTGCCCTTCTATCTAGGAGACCATGCGAAATGTATTTTATACGCTGACGACGCGACAGTTATTGTGCATGGCAGCAACTGCCAGGAGGCGCAGCTTAGGTCACAGGTTGTCCTTAACTCAATACGACGGTGGACTGTGACAAACAAATTACTCCTTAATGACAGCAAAACGGTCGAGATGTTGTTCACGTTGCGTAGTTTTGAGTTCGAGAACCCAAGCTTGGCAAAGATGCTAGGCGTATATATCACTCCCCCAAACCTTAAGTTTGACGCGCATGCACGAAAAGTCGGGTCAAAAATAAGCAGAAACATTTTTGTTCTCAGAAGGCTGGTTACGTCAGTCTCTGGTGAGGTCGTTAGAACAGCTTATTTCGCCCTGATTCATTCTCACATAAACTATTGTATTTTAGCATGGGGAAGCAGTCCGGCAAGCTCTTATATGTTTGGGTTGCAGCGCAGAGCTATTCGTGTTTTGGGGGGTCTGGGGTACAGAGATGACTGCAGACACTTGTTTTCGCAGCTCGGCATATTGACAGTGCCGTCATTGTACATCTTGAGCGCCATTTTGTATGCTCGTGGAAATAAGGATCATTTCCGGGTCCACGGTGATCATCATCGTTATGAAACCCGGGGGAGACAGGACATACGACACGATTTTTGTAGATTGTCAAGAACGCAACATGGGCCAGTATATATGTCCATACAATTTTTTAATAAGCTGCCGGTTGATATTAGAACCTTGCCTGCTAGTGTCCTTAAAAAGCGCATGAAGACTTTCCTACTCGAAAGAGCTTTTTTTGATGTGAGTGAATTTTTAAATTGCAATTGTCACTCAATCTAATTAAACTTCTATATGTAGTCTTAGTTTGCTTAAGGTATTTTTTGACGAGTGTAAAAGTGTATGTCTTGTTAGCACAATAAAGAATTTATTATTACTATTATTATTATACTGATTGTAGCTCTTCGAAATGTTTTCGTAGTTCCGTTACATAGTTAATCGGCTCAACTCTTGATGGGTGTTTGCTGACCAGAAATTCACCGGGCAAACGAATGGTTTGGCTATATGCCATTTCGGCAGGTGTTTCCTGTAAGTCTGCTTTGAATGCACCGAGTATGCCCATTGTTATAGTTGGTAGTATATCGACCCACTTTCCTTTGCGTGAGATTTGATGGCTGCTTTCAATTGACGGTGAAGTCGTTCCACTATTCCATTTGCTTGAGGGTGGTATGCTGTCGTTCACATAAGCTTAATGCCGCATACGTTGGCCAAAGCTCGGAATAAGTCTGATTCCAATTGACGTCCTTGATCAGACGTGGTGCTTAATGATAGGTCCACCAAATCTTGATATCAAAACTTTGTAGGGTGTCCTTCCTACAGTTTCATCAGTAATGTCTGGAACAGGACTAACTTCTGGCAATCTAGAAAAACGGTTGACAAAGGTGAGGCAATATCTAAATCCTTGAGATATGGGTAATGGACCTACCAGATCAATATGGATGTGCTCGAACTTTAAACTGGTTGGTGGAAATGATCCGATGGGCGTGATTGTGCGGCTCGTGATCTTGGACTGTTGGCAAGGTATGCATGCTCTTGTCCATGTCTTGAGGTCGGTTGCAATCGATGGCAAATATATCTCTCTTTGACAAGCCTCGTAGTTGTTCGAATGGATGGGTGGGATAAGGAGAGGAATTTTAAGAAAATTGCTCTACGAAACGCTGGTGTTACGTAAGGTCTGGGTGAAGCAGCAGATGTTTCGCAATGCATTTGATTTTTGGACCCAATTCTTTACCTTCTTTACACACATGATCTTCCGCAACCAGATGGTGTTACCGTTGCGACTTTTGCTGATGACACTGCTATCATGGCAGTAGATACAAATGTTGAAGGAGCAACGCTAAAACTGCAGAATGCTGTCAACAATATTAGTGATTGGATGCAACGATGGCTAATTTCATTGAACGAAACTAAATCCGTTCACATAAATTTTACCAATAAGCGAATACAACACGTTCCAGTGAAAATAAATAACACCACCGTACCCTACTCAAACACCGCAAAATACCTCGGTATGACGCTGGAGACCAAGCTTCGCTGGAAACCACACGTTAAAAAGAAACGAGAAGAATTGGGCATAAGATACAAGAAAATCTACTGGCTTATTGGTAGGAAGTCGGCTTTGTCGACATATAATAAACTCCTACTTTACAAGCAGATACTAAGGCCCGTATGCATAGTCGACCTCCGGCGACTTGCTGTAATTTTTTCGGCGAGCCTCCGGCAAACCTGCTGGCGTGGCGACAGGACAAAATTGTTTGCATAGTCGATCTCCCTCCGTTCTCCACTCTGGCAAATCGCCGGCGGTGTGCTGTACATTCTAATGTCAAACGATTGTTGGTCAATTGTCGGTTGACATTAGAACTGACCGTTCTAATGTCAAACGATTGGTTGACGTGAATCGTCAAAAAATAATTGAATTAACTTACTAAATTAACCGTTCATTTTCTCGTATAGGTGCGTATAGGTTCACAAATCATTTTGATAGTAAATGTTGCGAGTTGAAGCTTATATTATAGAAATAAAAGCCGAAGAACTTGGTTTGATGGTGTATTTTCGTTGTAACACATATAATAATTTATTACAGTGGACTGTATTATCGAGTCGAGGAGATATACGTACTTTATTCTTGAACATTCAAGACCGTCTGGTTATCATACGCTACCACCGAAGCCGGCCACTATCACAGATAATGGTGCCATCTGCGGAGAGAGCACCAGCCAACACAGCGCATATACAGGGCTAATCATAAGTTTGTTGGCAACGCCAACATGCCGGGCCACATTGAAATGACCAAGTCTTTCAAAATAAATATACATTAAAATACATGGAATACACAGCCAGGTACGGTCAATAATATAAATAAATAACACTTAAAGTAAGTAAGTACGTAGGCTTTCACGGCCAGAATCATTTAGAAAATAAACTGCTTCCGGGTTATGCCGTGTGTCAAGATTTGTTAATGCTGACGTTTCGCGAACCATGTTGCTCGCTTCTTCAAAGCTAATTGAATACTGAAGACCTACCAAGAAAGTCTCCCTTATATACCTGTATTTACACCTCACTGCGCACATCTGGAGCTACCGCTCCACGTGTTTTTCCACCTGACCGCGGTAGGATCGATTTCCAGACCCTACTAATGTCAGTACCGTCCTCGCGATTGATGTTGTCAGGATGTTTGTAAATTTCGATGGCTTCTCTAATAAGTCTTCGATGATAATTACCACCCTTGCCAACATCTTCGCGTCATCGAAATCCATTGTGTGTCCCGACTCGTGGCAGTGTTGAGCAACAGCGGACTGTTGAATCTTGACTAGCCGGGTGTCCCTACTGTGCTACTTGATTCGACATTCGATGCTTCGTCCTGTCTGTCCTACATAGCATGTTCCGCACTCACATGTTATCTTGTATACTCCTTCGTTCTTCAGGAGTGGTGTGATATCCTTTGGGTTAGGCAAAAGATCCTTTACCTTAGCTGGTGCTCTGTACCTTACCGTGATACCCGATTTCTTCAGTCCTCTACCGATTCTCTCTGATACCCCACTTACGTATGGTAAGCAAGCGAACCCCTTAGACTCTTGCAGTTCCTCTGAGACTTGCGGTTTTCTTTGTGTGACACCCCGTATGTCAGACTTGGTGTATCCATTCTGACGTAGGGCCCACTCCAAGTGTTTTCGTTCTTCGTCCAAGGTGCTAGAGTCGCATACCTTCTCGGCTCTGTTGAACAAAGTGTTAATAACACTTCTTTTCTGTTGGGGGTGGTGGTGCGATTTGGCGTTCAAGTAGCGATCGGTATGTGTCTTCTTACGGTAGACTGTATGTCCAAGTCTACCCGTTGACGTTCTGTATACCAGCACATCCAAGAAAGGCAGCTGATTAGCCTCTTCTATTTCCATCGTGAATTTGATGGAAGGACTACATTGTTCAGGTGGTTAAGGAACTCAGAAAGTCTATCTCTACCGTGTGGCCAAATCACAAAGGTATCGTCGACATATCTGACCCAGTGCTTGGGTTTGAAAGGACTTGACCTAATGGCATTTTCTTCAAACAATTCCATGAAGAAATTGGCGATTACCGGTGACAAAGGTGATCCCATGGCAGCACCCTCTACCTGCTCATACATCGCTCCCGCCCACTTGAAGTATGTGGTGGAGAGACAATACTCTACAAGATCCGGTACATCGGTTGGTAGACCTAGGGGGACAAGTGTTGTCCGAAGGCCTTCGACTGCCTCCTTAACCGGAACACACGTAAAGAGTGATGTTACGTCGAAACTTACGAGTATATCCTGAGGGTCAATGGCAACTTCCTTCAAAATCTGAATAAAATGTTCAGAGTTCTTGACAAAAGATGTAGTTTGTCCTATAAACGGTTGGATGGTTTTCGCCAAGTATTTTGCCAACAAATAGGTTGGGGAGCCTATTGCGCTAACGATTGGTCTTAAAGGTACGTTATCCTTGTGGATCTTTGGCAAACCGTAGATTCTAGGTGCCCTAGGGGCTTGAACAAAAAGGCTTCTTTGTTCCTGTACGGGAATCGATGATGATTTAACCAATTCCTTCACTCGCCTTCCTATCTTATCTGTTGGGTCCTTGGAAATTTTACGGTACGTATTCGGGTCCAATAGATCGTTCATCTTCCTGTTGTAGTCCTCCTTGTTCAATATCAGATCACACGATCGTCGCTCGTTTCCAGATCGCCGGAAAAATCCCACGGCGCAACGTTGCCTCGATGACCTCGACCCAGTCCTTCGCGTAGCGCTCTCCGAGTACTCTAAGCACTAGAGCGGGCACTCCGTCCGGCCCCGGTGCCTTCCTCGGGTTTACTCTGCCGATTATTCGCGAAAGCTCTCGCTTAGTTACTTTTTTCACGTCCCACGTCAGTCTGTCAGTCATAATTTTGTCCGTCTTTATTTTGTTGTCCTGTCTTATTTCTTTATGTTCATCGTTGTCCAGGTCTGTGTCGTCGATGGGGAAGTACTGCTGTATCAACTGTCTCGTTATAGTCTTTCTGTCCGTGATCGTCTCGCCGTCTTCCATCGTCATGCCGTCCCAGATTTTGTTGGAAATTCCGTTACCTCGCATCAACCGATAGAGCCTGCCCCAAGCATCATTGCCGTTGTCTTCACAGTGGCGCCTGAACGATTCCACTCTAGTCGCTGCGATCGACTTCTTGTACGTTCTTCTTAATGTTCGATACGTCTCTTGTTTCTGTGCTCTTCGTTGTTCGTCCCTTTCCGCTTGATAGTTTCTTCTCGCTTCCCTGACCTTTCTTCTCTCTTCCGTTAACCTGTCGTTCCACCAAATCGCGCTTCTTTTCTTCACCATCTTACTCCTCTTCGCCTTCCCCATCGACTTCTCGCAGGCAAGCTCTATCGTCCGCTGCCATCTTTCCGCTAGTTTGTCTGCGTCTTCCTCTGGTTCGTCGTCGTCTTCTGGTCCGTCGTCTTCCTTCTTCTTCCATCCTTCCCTGATCGAGTTGTCGAAAGTTTTCCATCTCATCCTTCTCGTTGCAAACCTGGTGTTGTCCTCCTCGTCTTCCTCTCTCCACTGTCCCACTCGTCCCTGCACACTAAACGTGATAGCTCGGTGGTCACTAAGGGTCTCTTCTTCGTGCACCTTCCAATCTTTACAGCCTGCATCCTTGGTAAGGGTCAGGTCAATCCAGCTCCGTCCGTTGGCCGATTGGAACGTCGGTCCTTGCTCGCCGTCATTCTCCACGTTCAGATCGTGCGACACCAGCCAATCGTTGATAACCTCGCCTCTGCTGTTCGTGAGGTCGCCTCCCCAGGACTCATGTCTGCCGTTAAAATCGCCGCCGATGACCACTCTTCCTTTCGTCGCTTTCAGCGCGTCGTCGATTCTCTCAAGTGTGCGCTTCAGGTTGCCGCCCGGCTTGGCGTAGACACTGACAAACAGGATCGTGTCACCCCGCAAATCGATCGCGATAATGGCTAATTCCGGGTCTCTGATGACTACCACTGGCTGTGTCGTGGAGTTCCTGGACCATATCGCCGCTTTTCCTCCTACGTCCATGACCAACGTTCCGTCCGGTGTGCTCAGGCTTTTGTCGCTTCCGGGTTCCTGGATTAGGATCACGTCGATGTTCCATTCCCTCCCAAGGTGCAGCATTAGGTGCTTTGCCTCTCTCCCCTTGCCCACGTTTAGCTGCATTATTCTGAGCTGGCTAAGCATAGTCGGTTCTGCGGATAAGTGCCTCCATCACTTTGCGGTATTCAGGACAGTCCAAGCTCCTCACGTCGTGCGCGTAGTCGCCGCCCGCCTTCTTGCAGTTCACGCAAATCGCCGGTTCCTGTTTCGCTGGGCAGTCCTTGAAATTATGGCCGGCAGCTGCGCAATGCCCACACGTTGGCTGCTTCTCTCTGCACGATCCGCCGCGAGATACGTGCCCGAAACCATGACAGTTATAACAGCGGGAGATCTCCTCGTGGTCCTCCACCCAGCAGCAACCTGTATCGAGGTACACTCTTCTTGCCGCGGTCAGTCGTCGCCTCACTGAGCCGGTCACTTCCACGACCACGTGCGAGGTTTTTGAGTGGTGGTCGCGTTTGCCCTTTCTATATAAGACCTTACAGTAGTTCTCCGCCTGCGTGCCGTTTTCCAGATTCTTCCGCTGAAGCTGTCCTATAAACTGCTCGTCGGTCAACCCGTTGTCCACGCTGTATATAATCATTCGCGGTAATCTCGCCCTGGCATCGCGCACGGACAGGCCACTTCCACTCTTTAAACTCTCCCGGACCATCTCAATATCCCTCTCGGATTTACCTTCCACCAGCAACTTTCCGTCCCTGAGCTTCCTAATAAATAAATAAATAAATAAAATAAATAAATAAATAAATAAAATAACTTTATTGTATGTAAAATACAAAGGGTAAGTACAACACCGAAGTGATATAAAGTACTACCAAACGAAATGACAAGGAAACAGTATAAAAAATGAATTCGAAGAAAATTAAAAACATCGAAATAAAATTTCAAAATAAATATCTCAAAAAATATCTTTGCACACAATCACGCCCGATTGTCATCCACTTTTGCCTTCTTCATGAAAATTGGGCAATCGGACGACCAAGCCGCATGGCAAATATCGGAAATCTCTTGGCCCAACGTATCTTTGGCATACTTACAATTTCCACAGCTTCTTGATTTAGCCTTGCAAACCGCAACGTTATGTTTCTCTGCACACAAAGGACAGACAAGATCTCTTTTGCAGTTATCGGCTATATGGTTGTACCCACAGCAGTTGTAGCATCTCAACAAATCGATAGCCTCGAACGCCAAACAAGTATCCCAATAGATAGTGACTCGACCCTCTCTCATTATTTCACCGAAAGTCTTGCCGTCAACCTCTGCAATAATGGTCTTTTTCGCCTTCTTACCAACATGCAATATCTTAATTGTAGCTTCATTCCCTATGAAATCGTTTTGAGATTTTAGGTACTGAACTATCTTTTCGTTGCTTAAGTTCTCGGTAAGGCCAACCAGTTTCACCTTAGGCAGCTTCAGACTCGAGATTTTCACATCAAAGTCATCTCCCAGCTTTTCAATGGCTTCCAGTTTCAACTTCTCTGTTTGTTCACCGTTTTTGCACTGCACAACTACTCCACCTTTGGCTACAGTTTTCATTGAGGACACAGCCGAGTTTATCGAATTGAGTTGTCCTTTCAACATCTTAGCTGTATCCTCGCAACTCTTCTTAGCATCTTTTGGCTTAATTATCACCACCGGTCCATTAGTTGCATTATTGCGTATTCCCTTCAGCTTACCAGCGTAAGAATCGTCCTGTCGTTGAGTCACCTTCTGCACTTCGTCAATCATTTCCTTATTGCCTACCTTTACTGTAGACTCGATCTCCAGAATTGTTGATCGAAGACTATCAAGGGAATCCTCATGTTTTTGTACCATCTCACTTTGGCTCTGGAGCAAACGCTTCAACGCATGCACCAAATCAAAAACCTCCAGCAGAACAACTTTAGAGCTGGCCTTTTTGTTGTTCTCGCACAAGTCACAGAACCAACCAAAATTTTTATTTTTGATCACAAAATCACACAGTTTTTCTTCAACTGATACGCATTTAAATGCGTCAAACGTTGCGTCACACAAGGCACACTTTATACCTTCCTGTCTTTTCACTGTTTTTTTGCAGACACCACAAAAGTTTAAGTCGGTCATTGCGACGAACAGTAACACACGACCGCCTAGAGCAGCCGTTCGATCACGAATTGATCCTTACGAATTAATCGCGTTGATCCTTACTTCCTCTCTCTTAGCTCCCATTTGCTCCAACATGATGCGCTTAATGCCTTCGCTGTCTTTATTTTCTGCACCACCGTTAATAATGATCACGTTCTTTTTTTCTAGGTTCGCCTTGGGATCGACCCGCCGTGCCTCATCGGATCTCAAGCCAGCCACCAGCCTAGACGCGTAAGTATGCCCTGTCGCCGCACCCTTCTGCTGTTCCGCTACCGAGGCCGCCATATCTCCCACTGCCTTCCGCATGCCTCGCTCCAGCTCACCAATCCTCCGGTCAAAGAGTCGCTCCATCTTCTGCCGCTCGTCCTGCCTAGCCAGCAACTCCTTCTTCTCGGTCACGACCTGGTGCAAGATCGCCTCGCACTTCGAGAACATCTCCGCGATAGCTAACAACTGCGCTTTAGGCAGGTTCTTAGCCTGCTGTATCAGCAGCTTGTCGAGATCCTCTCTGATCTTAGCCACTTCCTTCGCCTCGGCCGACTTAGGCACGCCTTCCGCCTGCTTCTCCTCTTTATCCTTGTCCTCGTCTGGGTCCATCTCCTTCCGTGCTCTCTTGTTGCGCTCGGAGGACACCGACGCCACAGATCCCGTCCGCGACCTAGGCGGCGAATACGCCATCAGGCTTCCCCTGGAGAAGGCGGAATCCTCCCCGTCGCTCATGGCTCTTACCGAGGTCTCCCCCACTTTACCGGGGGTCTCCCCAATTTCCGAGGGGCACCCCACTTTCCGAGGTCTCCCCGCACTCGAACTTACCGCGGGTCACCCCAGTCTCGAAACTTCCGAGAGCGGATTTTACCGAGGACCTTCCCCGACTCTCACACGCAAAACCGAAGATCGTGCACTTACCGCGGGTCACCCCGGTCTCGAAACTTCCGAGAGCGGATTTTACTGAGGACCTTCCCCGACTCTCACACGCAAAACCGAAGATCGTTCACTTCCTTATATATTCTGCACTCCTGGTACCCGCGGATCACTGATTGCTGTCTCCAGACGCTCCCTAATGAGCCAGGGGGATGAAATTTGGCAGGCGTCTTCCTCCCGACGTACGGAGCGGGAACGACGCCCCGGGGCTCCGCCGCGACGCCCGGCGTCGGAAATGCGTCACCACCGCAAAAACACAGTAAAACGTACACAGACCACGTGCAGCCTCGTGTCGCACACAAAACACACAATTACTCTGATATGAATTTCTCCATTAAACACACATTACACAATTACTGCCAGTAATCAACACTAATGAACTTAAAACTTTCCGATAATAACTATCCCGACGCACACAGTAATGAGAACCAAAAATAAACTCGCTAATTACCGAAAAAACCACTAAATTCTCCGAAACAATCGCCAGCCTTCCAAACACGTCCGCTCTCTGGCACAACTTCTGAAGAACTGAAGTCCTTCCATCAAATTCACGATGGAAATAGAAGAGGCTAATCAGCTGCCTTTCTTGGATGTGCTGGTATACAGAACGTCAACGGGTAGACTTGGACATACAGTCTACCGTAAGAAGACACATACCGATCGCTACTTGAACGCCAAATCGCACCACCACCCCCAACAGAAGAGAAGTGTTATTAACACTTTGTTCAACAGAGCCGAGAAGGTATGCGACTCTAGCACCTTGGACGAAGAACGAAAACACTTGGAGTAGGCCCTACGTCAGAATGGATACACCAAGTCTGACATACGGGGTGTCACACAAAGAAAACCGCAAGTCTCAGAGGAACCGCAAGAGTCTAAGGGGTTCGCTTGCTTACCATACGTAAGTGGGGTATCAGAGAGAATCGGTAGAGTACTGAAGAAATCGGGTATCACGGTAAGGTACAGAGCACCAGCTAAGGTAAAGGATCTTTTGCCTAACCCAAAGGAAATCACACCACTCCTGAAGAACGAAGGGGTATACAAGATAACATGTGAGTGCGGAACATGCTATGTAGGACAGACAGGACGAAGCATCGAATGTCGAATCAAGGAGCACAGTAGGGACACCCGGCTAGGCAAGATTCAACAGTCCGCTGTTGCTCAACACTGCCACGAGTCGGGACACACAATGGATTTCGATGACGCGAAGATGTTGGCAAGGGTGGGTAATTATCATCGAAGACTTATTAGAGAAGCCATCGAAATTTACAAACATCCTGACAACATCAATCGCGAGGACGGTACTGACATTAGTAGGGTCTGGAAATCGATCCTAACGCGGTCAGGTGAAAAAAAAAACACGTGGAGCGGTGTCTAATCACCAACTCTCCACCGGTGAATTGTCGGTCCTAGGGAAAGGATTGAACTTTGCAATCGCACCGATAAGAATACCTAAGGAGGAAATTATTGCGGAAGTAGAAGCCGCATTGTACAAAATTCCAGGTGTACAAGCAGAGGACATTCGTCAAGAGGTTTCCAGGATAATTAGGAAAGCTACCCCGCCAAAGAGCAATATTACCAAAGAAGAGAAGTACTCTCTGAAAACCATCAAGGACAACAAGGATATCACAGTACTACCAGCAGACAAAGGGAATGCAACGGTGATATTGAACAAGCAGGACTACAATAGGAAGATGAACGATCTATTGGACCCGAATACGTACCGTAAAATTTCCAAGGACCCAACAGATAAGATAGGAAGGCGAGTGAAGGAATTGGTTAAATCATCATCGATTCCCGTACAGGAACAAAGAAGCCTTTTTGTTCAAGCCCCTAGGGCACCTAGAATCTACGGTTTGCCAAAGATCCACAAGGATAACGTACCTTTAAGACCAATCGTTAGCGCAATAGGCTCCCCAACCTATTTGTTGGTAAAATACTTGGCGAAAACCATCCAACCGTTTATAGGACAAACTACATCTTTTGTCAAGAACTCTGAACATTTTATTCAGATTTTGAAGGAAGTTGCCATTGACCCTCAGGATATACTCGTAAGTTTCGACGTAACATCATTCTTTACGTGTGTTCCGGTTAAGGAGGCAGTCGAAGGCCTTCGGACAACACTTGTCCCCCTAGGTCTAGGAGTATTGTCTCTCCACCACATACTTCAAGTGGGCGGGAGCGATGTATGAGCAGGTAGAGGGTGCAGCCATGGGATCACCTTTGTCACCGGTAATCGCCAATTTCTTCATGGAATTGTTTGAAGAAAAAGCCATTAGGTCAAGTCCTTTCAAACCCAAGCACTGGGTCAGATATGTCGACGATACCTTTGTGATTTGCCACACGGTAGAGATAGACTTTCTGAGTTCCTTAACCACCTGAACAATGTTAGTCCTTCCATCAAATTCACGATGGAAATAGAAGAGGCTAATCAGCTGCCTTTCTTGGATGTGCTGGTATACAGAACGTCAACGGGTAGACTTGGACATACAGTCTACCGTAAGAAGACACATACCGATCGCTACTTGAACGCCAAATCGCACCACCACCCCCAACAGAAGAGAAGTGTTATTAACACTTTGTTCAACAGAGCCGAGAAGGTATGCGACTCTAGCACCTTGCACGAAGAACGAAAACACTTGGAGTAGGCCCTACGTCAGAATGGATACACCAAGTCTGACATACGGGGTGTCACACAAAGAAAACCGCAAGTCTCAGAGGAACCGCAAGAGTCTAAGGGGTTCGCTTGCTTACCATACGTAAGTGGAGTATCAGAGAGAATCGGTAGAGTACTGAAGAAATCGGGTATCACGGTAAGGTACAGAGCACCAGCTAAGGTAAAGGATCTTTTGCCTAACCCAAAGGATATCACACCACTCCTGAAGAACGAAGGGGTATGTATACAAGATAACATGTGAGTGCGGAACATGCTATGTAGGACAGACAGGACGAAGCATCGAATGTCGAATCAAGGAGCACAGTAGGGACACCCGGCTAGGCAAGATTCAACAGTCCGCTGTTGCTCAACACTGCCACGAGTCGGGACACACAATGGATTTCGATGACGCGAAGATGTTGGCAAGGGTGGGTAATTATCAAACATCCTGACAACATCAATCGCGAGGACGGTACTGACATTAGTAGGGTCTGGAAATCGATCCTAACGCGGTCCGGTGGAAAAACACGTGGAGCGGTAGCTCCAGATGTGCGCAGTGAGGTGTAAATACAGGAATATAAGGGAGACTTTCTTGGTAGGTCTTCAGTATTCAATTAGCTTTGAAGAAGCGAGCAATATGGTTTGCGAAACGTCAGCATTAACAAATCTTGACACACGGCATAACCCGGAAGCAGTTTATTTTCTAAACACTTAAAGTAGATAACGGATCACGATCTCAACATTTGAGACGTAAGACTGAGTCAAACACAAGAGACAAACATAGACGGCAAGTTAATCATTAAATGGTAACGCACACACTTGTGCAACCGAACGTTTATAAAGGCCCTTTCTTGTTTTTAACGTTACCACTCGCACAAGGTCGTCCGCACCAGGATGCAGCTCCACAATTCGCCCCAGCAACCATTGCAAAGGCGGCAAGTTCTCCTTTTTGATTAAGACCAAGTCGTGTAAATTGACGTTGCGTGAAGGTTGTTTCCACATAGTACGCTGCTGCAAAGTATTTAAGTAGTCCCGATGCCATCGTTTCCAAAAATGTTGTCGTATCTGCTCCACATGCTGCCACCTGGTCAATCTATTCTGCTTGGTATCGATTAAGTCGTCTTCAGTAGGAGCTGTAAGCAAACATCCGATTAGGAAGTGGGAAGGAGACAAAGCATTCAGATCGTTTGGGTCGTGACTCAAAGGTGTGATAGGTCGTGAATTGATATAGGCTTCAATACGGGTAAGTAACGTATACATTTCCTCAAATGTCAACTGCGTTTCACCAATAACCCTCTTAATATGCGTTTTCACAAGCTTAATATTTGACTCCCAGATGCCTCCTTGATGAGGAGCTCTGGGTGGATTGAAATTCCATTTAACCTGTTGATCCAAACAATATTCAACAAACTGAGTACCGTTATCCGAAAAGAATTCCGACACACGGCCTCCCCGAGAAATTAACCTCTTTACGGCATTCAAGAACGCTTCTGTGGTTGCCAGCTCCCTTGGCAAGCTCAATGTGCACCGCCTTCGTGGCTAAGCACACAAACAAACAAATATAAGCCTTAATAACCCGCTTAGAACGCAAACCTCCCTCCTTCAACAGAATAGGACCAGCGTAATCAACCCCACAAAATGTGAATGGTCGAGATTGGTGGAGGCGAGGTCGAGGTAGATTACCCATAAGTTGAGTATTTGATTGAAAACATGTCATTCTCCCGTTGTGTCGCCACAATATTCGCTGATATTTCTTGTCATTATCATGCACCAATACTTGCCGAAACACTTTTTTAATATCAGCAGCAAAAACAAATCGATATGTTCTAAAGCGAAGAAGCATAGAAAATAAATCCTGCTGCAGTGCAGGGCCGGGTAAAAGAAGGTCATTGAGACTGACTCGAGTGCTGGTCTTTGCACTACCATCAAATACCACGCGCATATTTACATCAAGCTTATCAAAGTTAAAAACCGCATGATGTGGAAATTCGTATTGACCATTAGTGTCCAAGATTGGATTGTTATTAAGAGATACCGACATATGACTCAAAGACAGATAGTCGTCCATAAAGTTATTATATTGAAGCCTCAACTTAGAGTTAGAGTTTAAACGTTTCTCAAGATTGTATAGTCTCTTAACAGCCATTTGCTTTGAGATGCCCAGCGCAACTACTTTGTCCCTGAAAGGCAAACGAACAACAAATCTGCCCTCCGCGTTAAGTGAATATGTAGAAAGAAAGTGCTCCTCACACTTACTCTCTTCTTCCGTATATAAAGAAGCTGGAGTGTTTAATTCCTCGATTTGCCAAAAACGCTGAATATTTCGATCCAACTGTTGCAGACAGACATGACTTCTAACTTTAGTGGCGTAATAATGATGAATTGGCCCCGACACAATCCATCCCAAAACTGTTTTCTGCAATATAGGCCGATTGTCAGATTTTATCTGTCCCTCACAGAGTATATCCCAAAAAACATCCGCACCCAATAACATGTCTACTGAAGCGCGTCTATAAAAACGTTCGTCTGCTAGTCTGATTGATGATGGAATATTAAAAAGTTCTGGATCAAAATCGACTGAGGGCAAATTGCCTGTGATAGTATCTACAACTAAACAAGACAAATTTGTGCTGAATGCATTAATTCTGGACTTAATAGTGACTGATGTTATGTTATTTATTGATCGGGTGATTTCACCTATTCCAACGACACTATGCTCTATGTTTGACATCTTAGCGTTAATCTTTTTACATATATCAGTTCGAATAAAACTAGTCTGAGACCCAGCATCCAGATGGGCACGAGCTCTAACTGTTTCACCACCGGGACCGCGCAAGTCAACCACTGCCGTCGCCAAAAAAGTATGAATACGTGCAGGGTCTCTTTGAACACAATGTCATGATGTTTTCTGTTGTGCATGTAAATCCCGGTGTAGCAGAGTATGGTGTCGCTTTTTACAATATTTGCAACCGTCTGACTTACAACTATTGGTGCGATGATTAGTTCTTAAACAATTAATGCACGCATCAAGTCTCTTGCATTCCCTGAACCTTTCCTCAACTGAAAGCCTTTTAAAGCCCTCGCAAAAATATAGAGCATGTGCTCTCTTGCACAGAGGGCAACGGTTTTGATTTGTATTAAAGTTTACTTTAGAATTTGATCGGTCATTATCGTGATTATTGTTTAGAGAACAAGCTTGTGGTAGCCCCTTTCTTTCACACTGCAAGGCTTCAACCTGCTGACATTTATTGGAGAGAAATTCGACCAAATCATCCAACTTGGGCTTCGCCGCGTTACTTTGCTCTTCCCACAGTGCAGCAATGCTATGATCAACCTTATACAACACAATGTGAACTATTAATGCGTCCCAATGATGGGTAGGTAATCCTAAACTGGATAAAACCTTCAAATTCATGTGAATGGTATCAATCAATAACCGCAAAGACCGAGTATCACCCTTTCCGACAGACGGAAATCCAAAAATGGTATTAATGTGATTTTTTATGATAAGCCTTTCATCGTGAAAACGCTTAACAAGCGCCTTAAATGCAATTAAATAATTATCGTGCGTAACCGGTAGTGTATTTATGGACTGGCTGGCATTACCAATCAGACATGACTTCAAATAGTGCATTTTTTGTATATTGGTCAAGTTATCATCGTCGTGAATCAGTGATTTGAACGTGTTGTAAAATGACAACCAACCGCGATAGTCTCCGTCGAAAGTGGGAACGTTGCTTGGCAACTGCATGTGCTTACCAGAAAAAAACAGGGTTATCCTCCACCGCGTTAGCATTTACATTTAAATTGGAGCACACCGAACCTGCCGCTCCCAACCGTTCTTTGGCGATTGAACTATATTTATAAAACAGATTTTCAAAATCTTCCCGTTCCCCAGCCTGATCGGGCTGAAGGATTTCAATTTTAAGCTGAATCTCCTCAAAGTTATCTAACAAGCATTCATTCCTTTGAGTTCTAACCTTAAGCTCTTCGATTGTATTGTCTTGTTTTGATTAAAAGGTTACAAACCGCGTCAATTTTGCCTTTAACACACCCCTTTCCTGAATAAGATTGGCTAACTCAGACATTGAACAGATTACTCTACGTGGTAACACTACCAGGGAGCCGGAAAGTGTCCGAGTAATTGTTTTAAGTTGTTTTCCCTTCGTCGCAACACTACCGGAGAGCAGCCTCACTCTCCATATGGCCAAGAGGCTTAGACGGCAATAGTGTATGGGAAACTATTTTCTTTTGAGCAACACTACCGGAGAGCAGCCTCACTCTCCATATGGCCAAGAGGCTTTGATGGCAATAGTGTATGGGTTGATGTTAAAAAATACCATTGGAGTGCAGCCTCACACTCCGGTCCGGTGGCTTGGGGATGGTATTAGTGAGCCGAAAACGTTAGGTTAGATACTGGTTTATTCTAAAAATCTTCGAGCTTATATACAAAAAGTCGTCTTAAAACTATTACAGTGGTACTAAAATCTAATAAAATTTCTTAAGAAAACACATATAACTTTGAATAAAAACGTTGATAACCACTGGATTCCAATTGCAAGCTGGACTGAGGATTCTGCTGACTCCGCGTGTGATCGCTTTGATTCACACAAAATTTCCTTGAATGTGGCGCGACCGTCCGCTGACTCCGCGTGTGTTCGCTTTGGTTTACACGAAATTTCCTTGAATGTGGCGCGAGCGTCCGATTCTGCTGAATTGCACATGGAATACACACGTCTATATTACAAGTTTACCATTATGTCGCTATTTTATAATATGATGTGAGAATTCATCTTTATTATTCACATAAAAGAAATAAATTGTTTAATTAAATTAAACATATTGCCGACTCGACAAAAAAACAAAAAATTATTAAAAATTAATAGCCTAAAAGAAAACAAAACGGAAACATAAAACGGATATTATTCGTGTTGTCCCTTTTGGTAGTGGATGTCCTTGTAGAGTGGCTGGAGCGGAATTTCTTCGGGCTGTACAACTTGGTCGGTCCCTCCAGTCGTCTTAGGTTTGGTTGGTTTCCATTTCTTCCAGAGTACGTATCCAGTCCATATCAACAGAATAGTTGCTGCTATTGATAAAGTTGTAATACCACTGGCTATGACTGAATGATGTTTGATAGTGTACCAGTGCATATTCTGCAGCTCTTGACTCAAACCATGTTCTTTCATCGTTAGTGTTGTTAATGCGTCTGATGCTTTCAAAACTGGTTCTTCTTGTGTTAACTCTTGATGTGGATGGTTCAATGTCAACTGGAATCCCGGTGAGACCGGTTTGTTGTAGCTGGCTATTACTGGCAACTGTTCTTCCCTCTTGGGGGTGAGGATGTTCTGTGCCGTCTTGATGATACATTCCTGGGATATTTGAATGATGCCTGTTTGATTGACGTGTATATCTTCTCTTATACCGTTACAAGTGATGGCGATTCTAATCCGTTTCTCAGCGATAAACATCCATGTATTGGGCATATATAGTTTTTTCCATATGGTTGAGTAAAATTTGTAGTGAACAACTGGGCATGTTGTATTTTCGGTTCGGCGATATATTTCGTCGATGACACAGTTGGGGATTGTTTGTAGATCCTTTACTGTTGATGGTGCACATATATAGTTATGCTGCTCCAATTTGATGCAATTGTTGAATTCTTCATTGGTCAATAAGAAGTATGCTTGATTATTGTAATCCACTGCTATCATCTCACTGGGAACATCCATTACCCAATAGAATCCGTTTTCAATTTTTAGAGGGATGGGATCTATTTTGATCACCACAAAGGACGTAATCTCAACCATAGGGAGGCTGCTATATATTTTGATGAACTGTTTGTCGTGGATCACATTCATCTTTATGATTGGTGATGTCAATATCTTCAGGTTTGGTGGAAGCTTCTGATTTGCAGACGTTACAATTTGTTCGACGTGGGCTGGTGTAATCAGGTCGTAAATATTTCCTCGATTAAGATGAACCTCCATGATTTTGGTGTATTGATTGCACAGCTCTGTTATAAAATTGGTGGCTACTTGATACGTACTTAGAACGTGGATGTTCAGTTTGTTTGCGTCTACTCCATTGAACCAATACTGCATATCATTTATGGCATCAAGTCCTTTGTTCAACTTCACCCTGAAACGATCCAGCTGATTGTTGATTCTTGTCTCGGTGTCATTGAAGGTTGAGAGTGCTGATAGCATAAACTTGGTTTGGTGATTGGAGGCTTGAATGAGCTGGTGCTGGTTCTTATCGAGGTCCTCGATATCCTGGTAGACTTCGTCGTTGACACCGAACACTGAAGTTAACAATTTTCCTAGGAGTCCTCTTCTCTGCCTGTTTAGAATTATACCATCCATTCCGTTCTTGATCCAGAGCATCTGGTTTTCTTGGTCATGTAAGTGGTGCAGTAAGCTTCTACATTGTGTGTCGGATGATATGGACGTAACGTCGTTGCAAAATTTGTCGAACTTTTTGATTACATCTGCTATTGCGCTGACGTCGTCGTTTATTTTCAATTTGTCGAACTTTACTTCAATCCTGAAGATGCCCCTTTCAATTTTAGAGTGCCCGATATGTTCGACGTACAGGCCAGGTTTTGGGTACTGCACGGTGTATCCAGCTTGCGCGGCAAGTATCATGTGTATGAGCGTTAATAACATCATAATGCCTTTAAGAACATTACTGTTTTTTCTTGTGGTGACTCTCTGCGGTCGTGGATTTTGTTCGATTCTTGCCATATTGGAACTGACCGTTGCTGATTCACCATTGTCAGGGTTGCCGTCTGGTTGAGCTGGAGGTAGTCGAATTACACCGTGTATTGCTCTTTTCATTGAGCTTCCACCAGATCGTTGGAATGTAGCTGCCCGTACAATTCCATCGGTTCCGGAATGAATGTTTGTGATTCTTCCTAATGGCCACTTGCTTGGATCGATCTGCTGTTCCTTGATGATTACCAAGTCACCAATATTGACGCCTTCTTCAGTGTGTTTCCATTTGTAACGTTGTTGAAGTCGACTAAGGTACTCTGAACTCCAAGAAGTCCAGAAATCCTTTTTCATTTTGAGTAGTAATTTCCATCGTGTTACTAGATTTCCATCAATATTTGTGTTGACTGGATTTGGTGGTGCTACAATTGCTCTTCCGATGAGGAAATGGCCAGGTGTCAATGCTAGGGGATCATCCATGTCGTTGCTAAGTGGGCATAACGGTCTTGAGTTCAGGCATGCCTCTATTTGGTGCAATAGTGTTGTTATCTCTTCATATGTTAATGTAGCGGTACCAACTATTCGTTTGAAGTGGTGTTTCATGGATTTAACTCCAGCTTCCCATAATCCTCCAAAGTGGGGAGCTGCCGGGGGAATAAAGTGCCACTGCGTTCCAGTTGCCGTTACTCGTTCCTGAATATCGGGTGATTGAATCAGAGTTGTAACTTCTTTTTCCAATATCTTGCTTGCTCCCACAAAATTCGTTCCGTTGTCGCTGTACATGTGACCGCACGGTCCTCGTCTGGCAGTGAACCTGCGGAAAGCTGCTAAGAATCCATCTGTGGTCATATCTGTGACAGCTTCGAAGTGAATTGCCTTTGTAGAAAGACAAACGAAGATGGCAATGTATCCTTTATAGGACTTGTGACCTCTTCCTTTGGTTGTCCTAACTTGGATTGGACCTGCATAGTCTACTCCGCAGTTGGTGAAAGGTGGGGACGGTGTCACTCGTGGAGCAGGAAGCTCTCCCATGAGCTGTGTGCTTATTTGAGCGTTGTAACGTATGCACTTGACGCATTGCTTGATGGTCTTTCGAACAATATTCTTTCCATTTATTATCCAGAATTTTCTTCTTATAAATGCTAAGGTTGTACTATTTCCTCCGTGTAGAGTCTTGTGGTGCCCATCTAGCACTATGAGCTTCGATAGTTGGCTTTGGTACGGCAGGATTATTGGGTGTTTTTCATTGTACGACAGACGAGATTTTTCTAGTCGTCCTCCCACTCGAAGTATCCCCTGTGCGTCAATAAATGGGTTGAGGTTGAGTATTTTGCTGTTGTTGTCTAATCTCTTGTCCTGCTGTAGTTGTTTAATTTCTTTCTTGAATTCTTCCATTTGTGCCAATCGTGCCATTTGGGACATTGTCAAGTCCATTTCTTCGACCGTCAGAAATCCACATTTACTTGGCAATCGTCTGGCTTTCTGAATGAATGTCTTGCAATATGACAGTACTCGTACCATTTTTCCCAGGGTGGAGAATTGCTTCGGGTAGCTGCATTGATTTAGCTCAATTGTAGTTTGGTGGCATCTTTTTGTTTCTTCCTTTGTATCAGTTGATTCCATTTGTTTAGGCCAGTCATTTTTATTGTTGAGCCATGTTGGACCATTCCACCACAGCGTATGGTTTTTTAGTTTTTCCGGACTGATGCCGCGTGATATGACATCAGCTGGGTTGTCTTCTGTTTTGACGTGCAACCAGGTGAGAGTTGGAACTAAACTGTTGATTTCTCCCACTCGATTGGCTACAAACGTCTTCCATCGTGGCGGGTTTCCCTTGATCCATGCCAATGTAATCATGGAATCTGTCCACCCATGTACTGGCACGCTGTGAAAGTCTAATGCCGTCGTGGCCCTTTTTATCAGTCTTGTTAGTAGCACAGCGGCACATAGTTCAAGCTTCGGTAAGGTTGTTTTTGTTCTAGCGGGTGCTACCTTTGATTTTGAGACCAGGAGTGTGGTTCTGAGCGGGCCGGTATCATCTCTACTTGTAACATAGATGACCGCTCCATACGCTTTTTCGGATGCGTCGCAGAATCCGTGCAACTCCATCGTATGCTTACTTGTATAGTTGATGCATCTTGGCAAAACTATTTCTTCTATTCTTTGGAGCTTTTCATGGAAATTGACCCATTTTTCCTTAGAATCTTCTGGTATTTGTTGATCCCAGGTTAGGTCTTGAAGCCAAAGTTCTTGGATTAGCAGCTTTGCTTGTATTACTACTGGTGATAGCCAGCCCAGTGGATCAAATAATTTTGCTACTTCAGCTAGAATGCTTCGTTTTGTTATTTTCTCGGTTCGTGTTATGTTTACTTTAAACCGAAACGTATCACTATGCGGGGCCCAGTAAACTCCTAACGATTTCTTCAAGTCATCTTCTGAAATTTCTGTGTCCGCATCTTCTTTTAATCCTTGTGGTAAGGATTGTAAGAGAGCTTCTTTGTTGCTTGACCACTTGCGTAAACGAAAGCCGCCACATTCCATCAAATTAATTAGCTGGCACTGTAGTTTAAGTGCTTCTTGTGTACTTTCCGCTCCCGAAAGTACATCGTCGACGTAAAAGTCTCTTCGAGCAACTGCTGCAGCTTGGGGAAATCGTCTTTCTTCATCCTTTGCCAATTGTTGAAGTGTTCTCACGGCTAAGTACGGGGCAGACGATGTTCCGTATGTTACCGTTGTTAGTTGATATTCTGCTATGTCTTCAGATGAGTCGAATCTCCATAGTATCCTTTGAAACGGTTGGTCATCTTTATGGACGTGGATTTGTCGATACATTTTCTCGATGTCGGCGGTGAATGCAACTTTGTGTTTTCTCCATCGTAATAGAATGTCACACAGTTCTTGCTGTAGTCTAGGTCCGACATACATTGTGTCGTTGAAACTGTTCCCAAGAGATGTTTTACTCGATGCATCAAATACAACTCGTAGTTTTGTTGTAGTACTTGCTTCTCTTATGACCGCTTGATGTGGAATGTAGTATTCTGCGGGCACATCTTGTGGTCGTACTTTTCTCATGTGACCAAGAGCTAAGTACTCCGCCATGAACTGTTTGTATTGATGTTCTAACTGCGGATTTTTTGTTAGCCGTTTCTCCAACTGTAGTAGTCTTGCAGCTGCTCTTGCTTTTGAATGTCCGAGTTTCGATGAATCTTCTCTGAACGGGATGCGCACGATATATGAACCATTCTTGTTCCTCTTCACCGTGTTGTTGAATACTTCTTCACATATTTGATCTTCTGTGGATAGGGAGTGTGGTGGATTCACTTCTTCCAGTTCCCAGAATCTGGATATGTCTTCTTCTTCCTTACACGTGATCATGCTGACAATCTTGATGTTTGTATCGTTTCCTTTTCTTATTGTTCCAGACAGAATCCATCCCAATTCGGTGTTTTGGCCTAGTATACCGTCGGGCGTTTTGACTAATCCTTCGTTGATGATGCTGCCATATACTTCGGCGCCTAAGATAACATCTATCGGACCTGGATTGTTATACGTTGGATCGGCCAGAATTCGATTTTGCCATTGATTAGGTTCTTGAAGGTGACATGTTTTGTTGGGTAGCGACTTTGTCAATTTAGATAAGATCAACAAATCTAGATCTAATGTAAAATGACTCGGAAAGCGTGGAAATATTTGTAAGTGCATCTTGTGCTTTGCTACTTTTGGTTCTCCGCTTCCGACGCCAGTAATTTCTGCTCGAATCTTCTCTCTTGGTTTGGACACCATTTGTGCGGCAATTTCTGTTATGAAGGACGCTTGTGAGCCAGGATCAATCAGCGCTCTCAAGTAAATTGGATCTCCAGTTAGTGACTCCGCTTTAATAAGAGCGGTGGCTAGTAACACTATCTCCGGACTGGAGCTAGCTACCTTTTCTTCTTGTCGTGGCTCCTCAAGTGAGCTTATGTGGGTGACGGTTTTTTTTCGGTTGGAGGTGGTCTTTGGTCCCTGTGTAGAAGTGTGTGATGACGTTTATGACATTTGTAGCAGCTTCCTGAACTGGGACATTTTTCCTTCTCGTCATGTTTTAAACAGTTGGTACATAGGTGATTATTTTTTGCCACTTGAAAACGTGCAGCCACGGTTAGCTCCTTGAATTTCTGACAGGCGGTAATGTAGTGATTATCCTTACAATGAGTGCATTTGGTTTGCCAGCTTGACTTGTGTGTCATTGGTGCACTACTGCTTGTTTTCCTTTTGTCATTCGAGATTGCTTCTAAGGATTGGAACCTGGTTTCCAAGAAGGTCATCAAGGTTGAAAATTCTTGAACCTCACTTGGATTCTTCAGAGACTGTTCGTATAGTTTGTTCGTTTCGGGATCCCATTTGCGAACGATTATGCGACTCACGAGTGGTCCCCACGACTTAGTTGGAATGCCTATATTATTGATGGCTTCCAAGCATTCCGTCGTGATATCGTGTAGTTGCTTGATCTTTTCTATATTTTCGTCCTTTGCGTATGGGAGGTCCAATATTTTGTCTATCATCTTTGATAACAGAAGGCGTTTATTCTGATATCTTTTTTGAAGTAGGTCCCATGCTGTTGTGTAGTTTGCTTCGCCAATTTGTAGGTGCTGAATTAATTTGCTTGGCTCATTCCGAATGTGTGTTTTCAAATACTGCATTTTTTCCGTATTCGATAAGGTGCTGTTTAAGTGTATTACCTTGTGAAAAATATCAAAGAAATTGTTCCAATTTTCGTAACCGCCATCAAAGAATGGGATCTTTATTTTTGGCAGAGCTATGACATTGGGTCTTGTCTCAGCGTGCACTTCTTGCATATGGTTAAGTTTAATTTCAATTTCTTCTGTGACTTCTTCCACAATTTCTTCTGCATTCCGGTATTCATCATTGGTAAAATAATCTGTTTGAAATTCCATTTCGAATACTAATATTTCTTCATGTAGGTCTTGAATGGATTCCCACTGTTTATTGATCCTTTTCTGTAACGTTTCGTAGCGTATTTTGGTTTTGGTCTGCAGCAATTCTTGTTTAGCTTGGTTCAGGGAGGAGTGTAGTTGTTGTAATCGAATGGATTGCTTCTTTATTCTGCGTGCTTGTTCCCTGTCTTCGATGGTGGGATTCGGGTTGCTGGGTTTCGTCTCTTCGTCACCGGCATTTTCACGAAATCTGTTGGGATCTACGTTGCTGAGTTTAGCTTCTTCTTTCTGTAGATTGCGTATTACTTCTGCTAGGTACTCGGTGATCTCTCGATATGCTTTTTCAATTTGTGCCATGTAATTCGTTTGGAAATAAGTGTGTTCATTTATTTCCAGTGCACTTATCTTGGTGTGGTTTACTTGAGCTTCTTCCCACAAGGTGTCGGCGGTCGTTTGCCGAATGTTGGCATACGATGCTGTTTTTCTCGTGGGGGAATCCTTTTTCATGTTTTTCAACATTGTCATGAGTTGTAGTCCCAGCTCCTCCTGCTGACGGGCAAGTCTGTTTAGTTCTTCCATCGTGGATGCTGGGAATTTTGGTGGTTTGCCTTGATGTGGACTCTGGTTTGTTTGCCAAAGTTCCTTCTCCAGGGGCTTGGATGTGGACTGCCTTGAGTTGACTGGGCCGGAATATGATGCCGGTCGTCTTCTCGAAGGGCCGCTTTTGAATTTTGCCTTGTAGACTCAAGCTTGGACGCTGGAATATCTTCTCCAAGGGCTTGGATGTGGACTGCCTTGAGTTGACTGAGCCGGACTATGATGCTGGTCGTCTTCTCGAAGGGTCGCTTTTGTATTTTGCCTTGTAGACTCTAGCCTGGACGCTGGAATATCTTCTCCAAGGGCTTGGATGTGGACTGCCTTGAGTTGACTGAGCCGGACTATGCTGCTGGTCGTCTTCTCGAAGGGTCGCTTTAGTATTTTGCCTTGTAGACTCTAGCCTGGACGCTGGAATATCTTCTCCAAGGGCTTGGATGTGGACTGCCTTGAGTTGACTAAGCCGGACTATGATGCTGGTCGTCTTCTCGAAGGGTCGCTTTTGTATTTTGCCTTGTAGACTCTAGCCTGGACGATGGAATATCTTCTCCAAGGGCTTGGATGTGGACTGCCTTGAGTTGACTGAGCCGGACTATGATGCTGGTCGTCTTCTCGAAGGGCCGCTTTTGTATTTTGCCTTGTAGACTCTAGCCTGGACGCTGGAATATCTTCTCCAAGGGCTTGGTTGTGGACTGCTTTGAGTTGATGGAACCGGGCTGGGATGCCGGTCGTCTTCTCGAAGGGCTTGATGTGGACTGCCTTGAGTGGATGGAACCGGCTGGAATGCCGATCGTCTTCCCCAAGGGCTTGGTGTGGACTGCCTTGAGTGGGTGGAACCGGGCTGGGATACCGGTCGTCTTCCCCAAGGGCTTGGTGTGGACTGCCTTGAGTGGATGGCACCGGGCTGGGATGCCGGTCGTCTTCCCCAAGGGCCGCGTTTGTGTTCTGCCTTGTGGACTCTGGCGTGGACGCCGGAATATCTTCTCCAAGGGCTTGTTGCTCGACGGACCATGAACAGATTACTCTACGTGGTAACACTACCGGGGAGCCGGAAAATGTCCGAGTAATTGTTTTAAGTTGTTTTCCCTTCGTCGCAACACTACCGGAGAGCAGCCTCACTCTCCATATGGCCAAGAGGCTTAGACGGCAATAGTGTATGGGAAATTATTTTCTTTTGAGTACCCTTCGTCGCAACACTACCGGAGAGCAGCCTCACTCTCCATATGGCCAAGAGGCTTTGATGGCAATAGTGTATGGGTTGATGTTAAAAAATACCATTGGAGTGCAGCCTCACACTCCGGTCCGGTGGCTTGGGGATGGTATTAGTGAGCCGAAAACGTTAGGTTAGATACTGGTTTATTCTAAAAATCTTCGAGCTTATATACAAAAAGTCGTCTTAAAACTATTACAGTGGTACTAAAATCTAATAAAATTTCTTAAGAAAACACATATAACTTTGAATAAAAACGTTGATAACCACTGGATTCCAATTGCAAGCTGGACTGAGGATTCTGCTGACTCCGCGTGTGATCGCTTTGATTCACACAAAATTTCCTTGAATGTGGCGCGACCGTCCGCTGACTCCGCGTGTGTTCGCTTTGGTTTACACGAAATTTCCTTGAATGTGGCGCGAGCGTCCGATTCTGCTGAATTGCACATGGAATACACACGTCTATATTACAAGTTTACCATTATGTCGCTATTTTATAATATGATGTGAGAATTCATCTTTATTATTCACATAAAAGAAATAAATTGTTTAATTAAATTAAACAGACATGGTGAAATGCAAGCGCGCAATATAGGTTAAAAACGTATATACGATAGATATCTAGATCAAAGGTACAAATATATAAGGGATAATCGGATATTGTACTTAGCTCAGACTCCGCAGGTGGTCCAGAAGTGTAGAATGATTTGATTGAACCAGGCGCAGCTATGGACGTAGAATCCCAACGATTGTCCCGACTATGGTAGGCCTCTTGGACGTCGTGTTATCGTATTCAGCGTTCAGCAACGTCGGCAGATGCAGCTATGACGTAGAATTCCAACGATTGTCCCGACTATGGTAGGCCTCGTGGACGTCGTGTTATCGAATTCACCGTTCAGCAATGTCGGCAGATGCAGCTATGACGTAGAATTCCAACGATTGTCCTGACTATGGTAGGCCTCGTGGACGTCGTGTTATCGAACTCAGCGTTCAGCAATGTCGGCAGATGCAGATACTCCGCGTCTCCTATGGCTATGGTCGGCCTCGTGGAATTCAGCAATGGCGGTAGTAGCTGCAGCGATGACGATGGTTTCGCTCCTCGACTCTTTATCCTCGGTCATCCGGCTTACGAAGGGCCAATGTTGCGAGTTGAAGCTTATATTATAGAAATAAAAGCCGAAGAACTTGGTTTGATGGTGTATTTTCGTTGTAACACATATAATAATTTATTACAGTGGACTGTATTATCGAGTCGAGGAGATATACGTACTTTATTCTTGAACATTCAAGACCGTCTGGTTATCATACGCTACCACCGAAGCCGGCCACTATCACAGGTAATGGTGCCCTCTGCGGAGAGAGCACCAACCAACACAGCGTATATACAGGGCTAATCATAAGTTTGTTGGCAACGCCAACAGTAAATGTCATCGACTGTAATTAGTCTTCCGAATATAACGTATATCAAAAATCTAGAATGACTGGACTATTACTGGAGAATCTCCGGAGATGGTTCTGACCACCTCTAGCGAATCTCCAGAAAATTTCGCAGTGCGCCTGCGGGATTTTGCTGGCGAGTGTGTCTGCTCTGCATTTTAGAACTGGCGGACGGAAAAAGCTCGGAGAGTCGCCGTAGATTGACTATGCATACGGGCATTAAACTTGTGTGGACCTATGGTAACTAACTGTGGGGCTGCACTAAGCCAAGCAATAATAATAATAAACTTTATTGTCGACAAAAGCTGCGTACAATAGTCATAATACATTGGAAAATACAAAAAACATGAACAAAGATCTAACTAAATGTCACATTCGAGATATTCTTGAACAGAATAGAAAATTTTGAAATTAAAAAGTGTTTAATTCCAGCTTTAGAATTATGTAACGGTAGATCAGTATATAAATGTGAAATTTTATTATACAATTTTAAGCACATATAATTCGTGGTTTGCTGTGCTCTGTTCCTATGTTGCGGAATTATGAACTGATGTTTGTGTGGTGTTATGTTGGTGTACGTCGCTATGAACCGGATACTTGTCCTTGTTCTTGTGGATGTGGGTTAGTGCCGCAAGTACATACATACTTGGTACCGTCAGTATCTCCAGCCTTTTGTAAATTCCTCTACAGCTGTCTCTCGGTCCGGCATCCGACAATGCCCGAACCATCTCTTTTTGCTGCAGCAGTATCCTGGAAATCTGAGGCGATGCTCCCCATACCTCAATACCATACTGCACACGCGAGTTGAAGTAGCTGAACTAGGCAGTTCTGGCTGCGTCGTATGTCGATATTTTACGGATTCTACGAATCAGGTAAATTGCCGTCGACAGTTTTTTCGTAAGAATTTCTATGTGGGCGTTCCATTTAAGGTGCGCGTCTATATTCAGGCCAAGGAATTTGACAGCATGTCCAGTATCCGGTTCCCTGTTAGTAAGGATCAGCGATTGGGTTTTTTTCTCATTAAGGCTTAACTTGTTGCTATTAAACCATGCCCTAGCTTCGAGCAAAACTACATCGGATCTTCTGAGTACCTCGCTCCTATCATTGGATGTGACTAACAGTGATGTATCATCTGCAAAAAGACATGTTAGATTTGCAGTCAAATTTTGGGGTAAGACATTGATATAAGTATATTAAGAATAAGATCGGTCCTAAAACGGCCTTGCTTCAAAATATTTTCGGTGGAAAATGTGCCATTCCAAAACACCATCCTATCCCGCAGGTAGCTCTTGAAAAACTTGAGCGCAACACCTCTTATTCCGTAATACTCAATTTTTTTCAGAAGAATTTGATGATCCACGCCATCAAAAGCTTTTGACAAGACGCAACATGTTAGGAGTGCCTGTTCCCTTCTATCAAAAGCATCGGCAATACGTTCAAGTGGATCCACAACAGCCGACGAGGTAGACCTCCACTTCCGGTAGCCATGTTGAGAAGCAGTGAAGGCGTCGTTTTTTTTTAAGGAAATCCACTAACCGGTTTTTGATGACTGTCACCAATACTTTGGATAATGTCGGCAGTATGGCAATCGGCCGATAGTTGGTTAGTTGCGACTTGTCGCCACCTTTGAAGAGTGGTACAATTTTTGCCATTTTGAACTCTTCTGGATACGTTCCATTCACCATGCATTCATTTACTATCTCGGATAATGGTTTTGCTACAGTATCTCGAATATTCTTCAGTAAGATTGACGAAACTTCATACAAATCCACGGTGTTCTTTGATTTTAGGTTGAATATTATACCTTTGATTTCAGTTTCATCCACAGGCGAGAGATACATAGATGCGACAACCGGCTGGCACCGCCGCTAAAACCTCCGGGCTGAGGAGAGGACCGGGCACAGAGTTCAACTGGCCACCTATCGAACAGAAGTATCTATTGAATTCTTCTGAAGTTGGACCCTCATTGGCTGGATGTACGTTGAGCTTCTTTTGATAGAATTCGTTTTTAATTACAGTCCATATAGCACTACTGCGATTGTTGCTGTTATGAATGTATTTTGAAAGGGCTTCAGCTTTTATCTGTTGTATAAGAAATTTGTATTCGGACTTGTAACGGTTATAAATATCTTGCGCTTCGTTAGACTTAGTGACAATTGAAATTGTATGAAGGATGTCTAATGTCTGCTTCTTGTTGTGAATCTCCTGTGGATAGTCAATCTGAGAACTTCGCTTCTTGGACTCTGGTACTACTTTCTCAGGGAATACGCAATTAAAGCAATCCATAAACGTGGCGTGAAATGCTGAGTATCCCTTTTAAGCAACCGGCCATTGAGCTATATGGAGACAATCTTCAAACCTGTGAGTATTGTGGTCAGTAATTAATCTTATCTTTTTAGTTTTTTTTTTAATTTCAGGTGATCCCAATGTAGTTACCTCCGTTATTTGTGCAAAGTGGTCTGACAAGTGAGGATTTATTGTTAGTAGTCCATCGGCGTTAATTACATCCGTAAATACGTTATCGATGCATGTAGCAGAGTGGATTGTAACTCTGGATGGATCCGTGAATAATCCCGTCATTCCAAACATGCTGAATATGTTGACCCTTTCTGTGGAATCCTTATTATTTTCATTGCTTTTATTAAACTTTATGTTGAAGTCTCCTGATAGCAATATTTTGTACTTTGAATAAGTTTCCGAAATGTGTATAAGGAACCACTTTAATTTCTCCTTGAAGGTATTTAAATCGCCCAGAGGTGATCTATAGACACAAACAACAATGATGTTTTGCTTCTTTAAACGTATTGCTGCTAGGTCAACGTCTCTTTCCTGGCAGTAGTTATCTGTACTATGTATTATATCAAAGCGTATTGAGTCCCTGATTAAGATTAGGACACCACCATGTTTATACTTTTTTCTGCAAAATGAGGCAGCTACGTCATATCCGTTAATTTTCAATAAATCTACTATAGACTCATTTAACCAATGTTCAGTAATGCATGCCACGTCTATGGTTTGTAGTTCAATAAAATGTTTTATTAAATCAACTTTGTTTTGTAGTGATTGTACATTACAAGTTTAAAAGGCGTATTTTTGTTGTTTTATTTGTTGATGACACATTTGAGATAATATTTGTAGCTGTACTTAAGTTTGATCTTGCTGTGTTCGTGTTCTCCAGAAAAAACGGTTCACGCATGCTCCCTCTGGCCACAATTCAGGGTCCCTATCTGGATGTTTTGAGTTTAGTTTTTCGCATTCTACAGTTTAAATTTTATGATCCTTCAGGTGTTGATATTAAAGCTTCCGTTGTTGTATCTTTCTCTAGGCGAGATATGTGTAGATGGCCATTTTTTGCAATTCCCTTTAGGTTCCAGTTCTTTGCAGACCCTCTAATAAGTTTCCCCTCCTGGCGCTTCTTCCTGTAAGTTACTGTGGTAAATTCCATATCTTCTCCAACCCGGGCTGTGGTGTTATGTTCATATCGTGTTGAGATGTTAAATGATTTTTTGCAATATCTAAGTAGCTTGCTGCAGATTTGTTTTGGGGACCCATTTGTTTATTATCCGAGATTTGTTGGGGACGTTTGCTGTGATCCGATGGTGGCGCTCCCTCTGTAGTATTAGCGGAGTTGTCTTTACTCTTTGCCTGTGGAGCCATCTCTTGATTTGAAGGTACAACTTCCGTAGGAAACTGTAAAATAGTAGATTTTACTGGTTTGTTTCGTTCTATTTTGTTGTTCAAAATATTTATTTTCTCTTTCAAGAGCTGTGCAATATCGCCATCATTCAACGCTTCCAAATTAAGGTGCTAAGAAACATCGTGGGTGCACCTTGGTATATAAGAAACGGAAATCTCCACACGGATCTGAAGATGGAATTAGTAACCAACGAAATTGGAAAGTTTTCTCTGCAAACTTTCCAATCATCAGAAGAGACATCTCCAGCACACGAATGTTGAGGCAATCCAGCTTCTTGACAATTGTGACAGTGTGCAAAGACTCAAAAGAACTAAACCTTTTGAGTTGGTGAAGTGATGTTAAAAAGGCAGAGCACAGTGTTATGTGAGTGATATGTGAACAAAGCAGAGCAACGTGCAGTGTGTGAAGTTTAAAGCGTCAGCATCCAAACTAAATTTAAGTTACATCAATGGGGAACACTTAATATCGAACACTTTTTATACGTAGCAATTTAGGTTAGATTAATATAGCTAGATAGTCATCAGACTAGATGTTATACACAAGTACCTATGAGTTGCTGTTAATTAATAAAAAAAAATTGATTTTTTGAACCAGGAATCGGTATCTTTTCTAACTTCAGTGAAGAACCGCGGGTCAGTAACTTCATCAAGTCCCGATCTTCTTCCTGCGACTTTGACAATGCGTCAAAATCGATTGATTCTACTACTGGATTTTGGATTGCATCTACACGAGACAAAAGAGCTGCAGTAATATTGTCGTATCCACTAATGTATCTTACATATATCTGTCGAAAATTGTGCGATGAAGTCGAGGTATCTGAACTGCCTCGGTGATGCTTTTTCAGGTTTTTGACTGAAGGCAAAAGTCAATGGTTTCTGATCCGTAAAAATTGTGTACTGTCTTCCTTCTAACATAAACTGAAAATATTTAATACCATAATATATCGCAGCTAGTTCTCTGTCAAATGCACTGTATTTGAATTGAACAGGAGAAAACTTCTTGCTGTAGAAAGCTAAAGGTTGCCAGCCATTTCCAGAATTTTGCTGGACTACTGCTCCCATCGCGGTAATCGAAGCACCTGTTACTATGGCCAACGGGGCTGTGGAAACTGGGTGAGGAAGTAGTGCTGCCATTGCCAGACTGTTCTTACAACTATTGAAAGCTTCCTCCAGATCTGGATTCCAAACAATCTCTCGGTTGTTGGTCGCGTTTCTCTCCACCAGCTTGTTCAAGGGAGATTGTATAAATCTTCTATAAAAATATATCATACCTAAAAATCGTCTGAGTTGTTTAATTTTGACTGGTAACGGCAATTTTTGTATTGCTTCGACGTTTTCTACTAATGGTCTTAAACCTTCGCTTGAAACAGAAATTCCCAGAAACTCAATTTGCTGCACACCAAAAACAAGTTTATTAGTATTTATTAATATACCATAATCCTTTTAACGCAGGAATAAAATTTTTCGATGGTCTAAATGCTCTTCTTCTGAGATGGAACTCACCAGTATATCATCAATATATGCATAGAAGAAGTCTAATCCACGCAATATCTCATCTATAAATATTTGTAACGTTTGAGCAGCATTTCTAAGTCCAATGGTCATGTAGGGAAATTCAAATATTCCAAATGGAGTTGTAATTGCAATCTTAGGAATATCTTCAGGCGTCATTCTAATTTGATTGTATGCTTTAACTAAATCAATTTTAGAAAAAAATGTTCTACCGAGTAAGCAATGTGTAAAATCCTGAATATGCTTAACTGGATACCTGTCCGGAATTGTGCTAGCGTTGAGCGGTCTGTAATCTCCACATGGACGCCATTCACCGTTTTTCTTGGGCACCAGATGAACTTTACCATTGCGTCGAACTCTCGTTTGGCAACCATTAACATCTCTGTTGATAGTCGCCTCGGTTTGCAAGCGACTGGTGGTCATGGGGTAGTGCGAATATGATGCATTGTAGTATGTCCAGTGCTTCGAAGTAGCCCATCAGGTCGAGTTATCTCCTGAAAACCTTCTAAAAGTTTATGGTACTTCGAATATCCACTGAGAGACTTAACACTCGCACAACAGTTAGAGGATCTGTCAATCGTTTGTTTGCTATATCCACAATCAATCCGAAATTACTTAGAAAGTAATTCTCTGCTTGGCGGCTTGGGTGGCTGCAGTCGTTTACCGGCGGACAGGACGACTGCTGTCTTCGTTTCCCGAACTACTGGCATTGTGAATGGCACGGCGCGACACATTTTTTAGCCTTCTCAGCAAAACGGTAATGGTACCAGGACAGATTCTTTCCTCGATTCATACTGCTGCTTCTGCTGCGTGGTTTTCTAAAGCATTGATTTGGCGTCATAGACGATACCAGTTTGGTCAATTCGGCCAGTTGTCTGGAGCTCAGTGACTTTGTCAGATTTAGCTACCGAAGCTACCTGCGATCGTGGCGATATTTCAATGATTTTATCTGCTAGCTGTGCGACCTCATCAAGCGGAGTTGTACCTTGTGTAACCAGAATAGCGCGGACTTGACTTGGGAGCCTATTTAACCATAAGGTTCTTACGAAGTTGTCCGGTACCGTTCTTCCTGCTAGACTTCCCAAGTCTTCACTTCCCAATAGTGTTTGTAGTGACCTATGACATGTCTACAGTCATGTCATAGGTCACTACAAACACTATTGAAAATATGCTTCGTCGAGACAACTGTTGGATAACGTCGTATAGGATGATTCATGAAGTACTACAAGATAATAGGTCCGAAGGAGGTACCGACATTGATAACGTGTAGTTGTGTTTAAAGAAAGCATATGCACCGATTTAAGAACACACCATTTTCCAGAAAGAAGAAGCGAAATTGCGGCGATTTTTTACGGTCAGGAGGGTCCATTCGAAGTAGAACTCAAAATATATCCAAAATGCCAAACATCACATACTGAGTTGAAAAATTTAAACAGACTTAGGGTGGATCTATCAATGCAAGGTTAAAACAGTAACTACGGGTTTAATTTAGGTTAACTCTGGTCAGGTTACCCCCAACTACCACTTAAATAGTGGTTAATTTTACCCGGCAGAATTTCTGATAGTTAAAGCGCTAACTCCTAGTTTATGGTGGCGCGCGCATATAGTATGCGTGTTGAATTGCGCTGTTTTTCTAACCTAACGTAAAACGTGAGATTTTATTTATATTTACTCCAGATATAAATCTTTTGGATGATCCTTGTCGATTCGATGATGGTGAAGAAATCAACGATTTCGGCTATCAAAAGAAACTTTGCTTGGTTTTATCTCAAATGATACAATGTCAATGTCCATCATATATGTAAGTTCAGATTTTATTTGTAAGTTTTTGTGTGTTAAATGGTGATTTTTTTTAGATATCATTCTGTTTCCCCTATTACAAACTTCTGCTAACTCTCCGAGTCTACACAACAGTGTGTTTTAAGTAGCAGTTCCTCGTGCAAATAGGGACAGTAGACCGTACAAACAAAGGTACACAATCTCCAGGTATGCAATACAAACACGTATATAATTTTTACTTTCATTAAATTACATACATACAATTACAAGGAACTGACAAAGCTCAGATTTTTAGAAACGGTAGCTTCAACTCGCTAAACATCCCGAGTGTGCCTTCGTCTAACCTAAATCCAAACAAAATGATTACGAAACATGAATATGCATTGTAGTATTGTCCTACGGGGTCTTAAAACACAAATTTCCTGTTTTGCATCGAGCTTACGCCTGATACTACAGACTTGGTAGTAACTCTTGCAACATCGGTTGGGCATAACATTGCCTGCGACAAAATGAAGAAGTTTCTCCGCAAGATCTGTATGTTGCCGTTAAACCACATGAAGCGGAGTGGACTGGCATAGTACCTATACGAAATAATTATTGTAATGCTAGGGCACAGATATTGGGCAAATATTTTCCCACACTATACAATAAACAAATTTTCTGTTATAAATAAGTCATGCGGTGTTTTATTTTTTATAAAGTAACCTTCGTCGGTAAGTATTTGGTACACAATGTGCTCTGCCACTTAATTGTTATCCAACAGTATTGAACACGGAGTAACGGTGAGTATTAATTGCAAATACAGCAAACTTGATACTCCGGACTAACCTGTAGTCTAACTAATCAAATAATGTGAAAACATAAATGATCGATTTTGTTAAATTTTATTCTTCGAAGACCTTTTACCAATTCTTATTGCGGTTTGCCACGTAAGGTTAGATCAAAATAGACACAAGGTTAGGTATATTGTTATAATAAGCAAAATATAATTAATAATAATAATATTACTTTATTCCTTCACAAAATACATTGAATAATATACAATAAATCAAATTAATTAAGTCAAAATAGATACTGTGTTTGGCCAGTGTGGTAAATATATAACTTATCAAATGACATATAATACAATAATATGTATACATAATGTATATAATATGTAAATTCGTAAACAAAGAAAATGTCGAAGGTTTGAAATTCAAACAAATACGGTAACCTATGCACAGCTGACAGCGAAGTGCTATATATCACCAGAAAATTACTAAGATCTTATTTTTACATAGTTGGCGATATTGCCAACCTCTCCTTAACCCGTAGTCGCCTAACTAGAAGTTTAGACTGCATTGAAAGACCCGATATTTTGGACATATTTTGATAGATCCACGCTTACCGAACCAATGGTTTATCCTTTGCCACACACCCACCCATGGGGTTGTCGGACCACAATGGACAGGTACTGTTGCTTCAAAAGAGGGCAATTCGTACAATTCTGGGGCTTTGTTTGCCTGACTCGTGTAGGGATTTTTTTTTTACCTTAGGGATTCGTACTATATTCATTATATATGTGAGATTAAGTGTTTCACATGCACACACTCTGCGGGTCAGCTCTGTGGCTGAACCCGTCGATCGCGGGCACTGCACTCGAAACAAGAGCATGATTCGGTCGGCCAGACCTATTAATAATCAGGTTGGTCGTGGTCTGATGTTTATGGGGCCGAAACTATTTAATATACTACCGGAAAGTGATCGGTGTTTGCGGTCGCCGCGTGCATTTTCTTCCGCTCTGAGAAGGTTGTTGTCGGACAGGTGCTATTATTTACTAAACGAATTTTTTGACGACGACTTTAGTGTATGTGATGTATTACACGTATTTGAATTGATGTAAAATATGAACATTTATTATTAATGTATATTCTACACCTGAATGGTACACGAATAAATATATCTAAATATATCTTTGGCTCTTTGTTGTCTCGGCAATATCTCAAACATCCTTCGCTCAATCATAATAATACATAAATAAATAAATAAATTATTAATAGAGCCTCTGCAATAGTAGATTCAATTAATAATTCTATTCTTATCACAGTAATTATTACAGAAAATCTGCGTCGCGCATCTAAATATTTATCGCAGATATCTACAATGTGCTCCACGGTTTCGGTCGTTCCGCATGTGCAGTCACAATCCTCAGCTAGTCTTAACTCATACAGCTTCCTCTCTGTTGAACCATGGCCGGTCAAGAGGAATCAGGCGTGCAGGCTCAGTTTGAACCAGCGGCAGCGCGGAAGTGGGTAGGTAGCCGTAAGTGATCCTACCTTTCTCACTTTCATCCCATCTGGTTTGCCACATCGTTTTCACTATTTCAGTGACCCTAGTCTTCTCCAGCTTTACGGCTTTTTTATTTCCCAGAGGAATCGGTTGGGATGTTACACCATTAGCTCTTTAGAGATCCCTTTACTACTCCAGTGTGTAAGATATCTCCTCGCGACTTCCAGATCCATTTGCATCTGTCTAGAGGTTATAATTATCGGAGGTTATAATAACCTCCGAAACACCGTAAAACAAAAGAGTTTAGTGTTTGATTGTCGTCCTATTTTATGTCGGTTGCTAGTCAAATTGTGCTTGTTGTTACTGATGTGCTAGTTATGTACCAGATGACGAGAGTGTTTATTGTCCGTAGATATCCTCCAGATTTGACAATTTATGGCTGAAGATGGTTTAAACAACCGAAACATGTACCCTATGTAAATTTTATGTTTTTAAAGCAAGGATAAATATAGAGGCTTCTAATTGTTTTTATTAATATTAATTTGAACCTTGCAATATGGACCCAATACATATCTATAATAACTATTCGCTCCGAGGTTACCCAGCACCTTTTCAATCTTGCTAATAGCAATCTCAATTTCGACACCAAATCTACTGTATACAGTTGTCAGACAGCACTTTCACCACCATATTCCATTACCCCACAAGCACGGATAATTGCCATCCGTGATAGATGTTACCTGAGTGACTACCACATCATCATTTAGTGCGGGTTCTAGCTCCTAACCCTCTAATCTCACGCATTGCTACATACGGTTGTTGAAGCAACATTACATCGACCTCAAGCCTTAGAGCAACCTCCAGCAGTTCAACCATCAGTCTTAAACCGTGCACAATTTAGTTGCAATATGTTAAGATTAACCATCGTAGTCAATCTTATCTACGAGCTGCTGTAACGATCTTTTGTATTCCGGACATGCCTTGCTGGTGGTTGGGTGACTATAATCTTTATTCCACCGTTTACAATTCGCACATTTGTCCTCTATCTCTTGTGACTTGCAGTCACTTGTCTTGTGCCCCGCAGCGGCACACTTTCTGCAAGTCGGCGTACCCTTGCTGTTACAATGGTTTGCCGCATGCCCGTACACAGTTGAAGCAAGTTGTGACCAGCACAAAGTCCCTCGCCCGAAACGAGTAGCTGTTTGCGAAAATTCGCCCTGTGTTCAATAGAACCTTTCGTATGGCACCGGTGACTTCCATCACTACGTTGCATCTATCACAGCCCTTTTTCTTAAACCGAATGCTCTCTCACTCTAACACTCGCCTTGAAATCCTCCTCTTTCATGCCAGTCTCCCAGAGGTCCCTTTTATATATCTCATTAAGCGATTCCTCATCAGTTACCGTGTTGGGCACATCGAGAGCTTGTGACGTCGGACCCCGGTTGTTAGGGGTCACGACTTCCAGCCCAACTTCTGATAAGTCCTGGCTGTTTTTAAGCATCTCAAGATCTTTTGAAGTTTCTGTTTCCACTAAAAGCCGATTATCGCCGATCTTGCGAATACCTCGGACTTTTACACTCTTTAAGCACTTTTTGAGAACGTTGCACACACTGTCTTTGATGGCTTCATTGGACTTCAGAGAACTTTTCTCTGTAGACTTAATAAAGACCACATTTCCACCTTGCTTCGCATATGATACTTGACCTGTCGGTTTGCCCTTCCGGAGCTCGCTAATAATAGCTTTACTCTTTTCAAGCTCCGACACTGTCGCTCTTAATGTATCCTCTAACACATTTCAATTCTCCCAGAGAATCGCTTTAGCCGAGTTAGGGATCTTAGAGTTGTTTTGCGACAAAAGATTTTGCATCTCACCGCGTGCCTTCTTCACGATGTTCTTTGCGCTTGTGACCCCAACATCCGCAGTGCTCAACGTGGTACTGCCAGGGTGTTCTTTATCTTTAACCGGGTTAACCGGTGTTTCCACCGGTGTAGCCGGAGTTTTCAGGTAAGAGCGTCTAATTCATTCTCGACAGGAGACTTTTGCCTACTCCGTCTGCCCCCGTCTTTCTTCTGGACCTTAGTCCACTTCCCAGCCTCTTTCTGTTTGTTGATCCATAAATGTAACATAAACTTCATCTTCTTCTGTGGACTCGCCTCCACGGACGGTCAAATGCACCGTGACACCATGCAGGTGTACGCACCACCTTGCATGTGGTGCCTATAGGTAGTCCTACAGAATATTGATATAGGAGGCCCGACGGATAGTATACGCAGGCATATACCCCCACTATTCCCCCTCGCTCAGGGCGCTATGCCCCAGCCGATTGATGGAGGTCAGCTACCCCCTCCACCGCCTGTCTAGTTGAAGCCGAGGACAAAGAGGCGTGTTGGTCCACTGAAGCCGCAGCATCAGCTTCAGTCAACCTCCAGCACTCCCATTTCCAACGCACGGGTCGCACCGCACGGCAAACGCGGCGGAGCTTTTGCTCAACAGGAATTTTCCTCCCAAGTTTGAAAAGGGGGAATTTGCTGGGGAAGCGTGGTTACTGGCCGTGTCCTTGTAACCCGGGATGGGCCATAGCATGTTAGGGGTAGGGCCTCACACACACTCACAGACTCATACATGCGGCAGCTGGGCAAGGCCCATATCCGCCTCAATCACACTCATTTGCTCTGACCCAACTTAGCCCTTTTTAGTAAGGTTACCATCCCTAGCCTCGAGGAGGCGGGGTCGAATCCTACTTAACTTGCACCGTTATAATCTCGGATAATACCTTAATCCTTAGGCTTTTAGTTCTTATGGCTCGGCAATCTCTCAAACATCCTTCGCTCAATCATAATAATAAATAAATATATAAATTATTGAATAGAGCCTCTACAATAGTCGATTCAATTAATAACTCTATTCTTATCACAGTAATTATCACAGCTCTTTTATCACATTTCTCTACTTCGTATTCGAAAGACTTCGCCAGCAAAGTCTTTCAGCGCCACAAACAGCTCCCTATCTATTTTGACTTCATCCGGGACTATCCGGCTTACGCTTCGCCCCCGTCTTTACAGAAAATCTGCGTCTCGCATCTAATTATTTATCGCAGACATCTACAATGTGCTCCACGGTTTCGGTCATTCCACACGTACAGTCACTATCCTCAGCTAGTCCTAACTCGTAGAGCTTCCTCTTTATTGAGCCATGGCCGGTCAAGAGGAATCCGGCGTACAGGATCAGCTTGAACCAGCCCGGAAGTCTTTCGGACATACTGGGCAGGTAACCGTAAGTGATCCTACCTTTCTCACTTTCATCCCATCTGGTTTACCACATCGTTTCCACTGTTTCAGTGACCCTAGCCTTCTCCAGTTTCAATGCTTTTGTATTTCCCAGAGGAATCGGTTGGGATATTACACCACTATGCTCTTCAGAGATCCCTTTACTACTCCAGTGTGCAAGGTATCTCCTCGTGACTTCCAGATCCATAGGCATCTGTCCAGCGAGTACCTGCAACGCCTCGGTTGAACCAGTTCTACATGTCGGTATCATGGCCAGCAACATGGCTCGCTGTATGGAGACCAGCTTCCTCCTAAAGTGGACGTTTCGGATTGTGTGACCCCATACTGACACCCCGTAGAGCACCGTTCCCAAAAAGTATCCTTTGTAAATGACGGAGAGCGCCCGCATACCCAGGCCCCAATCACTCCTCATAATTCTCTTCAGTCTACCAATATCCACAATTGTTTTATTCTTAACATACTCCAGATGTTTCATGAATGTGCATTGTGCACCTCTCATCCAATATAAGCCCTAGGTACTTAACCTCACTACTGTACTTAATATTTATGCCACCAGCCTGTATTATAGGGTGTCTCATCATTTTACCTTTCAACAGTATCATGTTCGTCTTATGAGGAGCTATCGCCATTTTTACTTTCGCAACCCAATCACAGACCATCTTCATCGCTAAAGCCCCTTTCCTCTCTATCTCCAGGCGGCTGTTGCCCTTAATCAACAGAAGTTGATCGTCCTCACAAGCGACCATCCCCTTGGTCACACCCTTTTCTGCGCATCCAGCTTCTGATTGCGGTCTTACCTTCCTGTCTTTAAAGTAGTCCAACACTATTCTGTACAACTGTCCCGAGACATTCGCCATGCGAAGCCGCTTTAGGATCATTGGCCACCATAGGTTGTCGAAAGCACCAGCTATGTCTATAAACACTCCCAAACGTACTTTGACGCCGAACATCAACAATATTGAATACTTCCCTCAGCGCATCTGTCGTGCACTTTCCCTTCTTGAACCCAAACTGCCTGCTCTGCTCCAGGCCAGCCAACGTGTACCTCATCTCAATCCTTCTCCAGATGAGTTTCTCATAGACCTTGCCAAGGACCGCCAACAGCAAGATGAGTCGGTAGGCCTTGGGATTACTACACTTATTGGATTTATCCTTCATGAGCATCACCGCACGTGCTGATTTCCAGGCAGTCGGAAATCTGCCTTCCCTCAGGCATCTATTATATAGGTCCAATATGACCTTGTGGTTGTGCTTCCACAGGCTCTGCACGTGTTCCGCTCGAATCCCGTCCTCTCCGGGAGCCTTCTTCCGTTTGACAGTTTCAAGTGCCCTCTGCACTTCATCTTACATCATACACCATCTTTTTGTAAGCGGCCCTTGCGTCCGTGTACATCTCTTTCAACTTCTCGCGTAACCGTCGGTGAAGCCGTGCCTTCGACCATACTGCAAATCTTTACGTAGACGTCTAACCGTCGCACGTTCGTCACGGAGGTCTCGTCCCCACCATTGTGATTTGACTTTCCGTCTCTTTTTAGACGGAGTGACGGCCTTCGTTATCTGTTCCAAAGTGACAGTGATTCTTTCCACCATTTCGTTTAGGTTACACCTAAGGAGCATCTCTCTCCTGACTGGACCTGAGAATTTGTCTTTGACAAGACGCTCAAACTCTCCCCAGTTGGTCTTGTTAATATCCAAGAACTCGGTTTGCCCGCTATCGTCTGCTATGTCGTGGTTGTCACCAGTGCGGAAGATAACACATCGGTGATCCGATGATGTTTCCTCACGCACTGTCCATCCTGAGACACAACTAAGCGCTCTGCTGTTCACAATCGTCAGATCGATATTGGACTCTCCGTTCAACGTGGAGAATGTACAGAGATTATCAGGCTCATTAACCACATAAACGTCACTATTAAGAATGTATTCTTGAAGGACCTGTCCGCTCTTATCAAGAGTCTCGTCAAACCACATCGGGGACCTCGCGTTTGCATTGATCCCTATAATAACCTTGTTCGCTCCGAGTTTACCCAGCACCTCTTCAATATTGCCAATGGCCACCTCAATTTCGACACCAAACGTACTGTACACGGATGCCAGACACAACTTTTCACCACCATATTCCACTACCGCACAAGCACAACACTCATCCGTGATAGATGTTACCTGAGTGACTACCACATCATCATTTAGTACCACAATAGCTGCCGCGAACACCTCCGCCTCAGCACGCACAGTTCGGGCTCTAGCTCCTAAGCCTCTAATCTCACCCATTGCAACATAAGGTTCTTGAAGCAACATTACATCGACCTCAAGCTTTAGAGCAACCGCCAGCAGTTCAACCACCACAGTCTTGGACCGTGCACAATTTAATTGCATTATGTTAAGATTAACCATTGTAGTCAATCTTATCAACGAGCTGTTGCAACGCTCTCTGGTATTCTGGACATGCCTTGCTGGTGGTAGGGTGACGATACTCTTTATTCCACCGTTTGCAATTAGCACATTTGTCCTCTTTGTCTTGTGACTTGCAGTCACTTGCCTTGTGCCCCACAGCGGCACACTTCCTGCAAGTCGGCTTACCTTTGCTGTTGCAATGGTTCGCCACGTGCCCGTACCCGAGACAGTTGAAGCAATTCGTGACCAGCACGAAGTCCCTCACCCGAAACGAGTAACTATTTGCGAAAATTCGCCCTGCGTTTAATAGCACTTTTCTTATAGCACCGGTGACTTCCATCACTACGTTGCCTCTATCACTGCCTTTTTTCTTAAATCGAGTGCGCACTCTAACACTCGCCTTAAACTCCTCCTCTTTCATACCTGTCTCCCACAGGTTCCGTTTATAGATTTCTCTAAGCAATTCCTCATCAGTTACCCTGTTGGGCACATCAAAGGCTTGTAACGTCGGACCACGCTTCTTAGGGGTCTCGACTTCCAGCCCGACTTCTGATAAGTCCTTGCTGTTCTTAAGCAATTCGATATCTCTTTCAGACTCTGTCTCTACTAAAAGCCGATTATCGCCGATCTTACGAATACCTCGGACTTTTACTGTACTCAAGCACTTTTTGACAATGTCACACACACTGTCTTTGATGGCTTCATTGGTCTTCAGAGAACTTTTCTCTGTCGACTTAATGAAGACCACATTTCCACCACTCTGCTTCGGTCGTGGGACACTCACGCTAGCACTCTTTGTCACGGGCGAACTCGCGGCCATGCTCGCATAAGATGCATGACCAGTCGGTTTGCTCTTCCGGAGTTCGCTAATATTAGCTTGACTCTTTTCAAGCTGCGACACTGTCGCTCTTAATGTTTCCTCCAACACGTTCCAATTACCCCAAATAATTGTCTTAGCCGTCTTCGAGATCTTTGAGTTGTCCTGCGACAAGAGCTTTTGCATCTCATCGCGTGCCTTCTTCACGATGTCGATCGCGCTCGTGACCCCGACACCCGCAGTACTCACAGTGGTACCTCCGGGACTGCCAGCTTGTCCCTTGTCTTTCACCGGTCTAACCGGTGTTTCCACCGGTGTAGCCGGTGTTTTCAGGTTAGAGCGTCTGATAAGCTCTTTTGAGACTTCAATCTCCACCGCCGACAGCTTATCACTGCTGCTCTCATCCTCTACAGGAGACTTTTGCCTACTTCGTCTCTCTCCTTGGACCTTCGTCCACTTGCCAACCTCTTTCTGTTTGATATTTGTTTGATCCATAAATGTAACTTTATCTTCATCTTCTTCTACGGACTCGCCTCCACGGACGGTCAACTGCACCCTGACACCATGCAGGTGTACGCTGCATCTTGCAGATGGTGTCTACGGGTAGTCCTACAGAATATTGATATAGGAGGCCCGACGGATAGTATATGCAAGCATATACCCCCGACTATTCCCCATCGCTTAGGGCGCTATGCCCCAGCCGATTGATGGAGGAAGCTAGCACCTCCACCGCCCGTCTAGTTGAAGCCAAGGACAAAGAGGCGTGTTGGTCCACTGAAGCCGCAGCAACAGCTTCAGTCAACCTCCAGCACTCCCATTTCCAACGCACGGGTCGCACCGCACGGCAAACGCTGCGAAGCTTATGCTCAACAGGAATTTTCCCTCCCAAGTTTGAAAAAGGGGGAGTTTGCTGGGGAACCGTGGTTACTGGTCGTGTCCTTGTAACCCGGGATGGGCCGTAGCATGTTAGCTCACCGTATACTTAAAGACGACTTTCGGCGCCAGCGCTTGAAGGTACGCTACTTGAGCTCAGCGGTGTGCGGATCGAGCTGAACCCCCGGTTGCTGCGGGGTTAGCACAACAACCTTAGGACCCGAGCGCTGCTGTCAACAGCGCCAGGGCGGAGCACCCTTGACTTCCATTCCCCGAGGAGAGTCTATGTCATATATTAGTATATGGCATAAATGATCAGAATAATAAATCATTAGCAATTAAGGAATTGTTCAAATATTTAATTTATTTTATATTAAACTTTTATTTATGTTAAGCAATTAATTATTAATTAAAAGTGACCACAATTTCAGAAAATTGCAATTTCATGTATCATTTATTGACATAGTTATATAGTTCTTAAGTTATAATCTGATTTTCAAATTAAATGGTTTTACTTGTCGGTACTACTTTGTTTGCCGGCATGTCGGCAGTTTCAAGTTAAGTTCACAGGTGTTCTTCTGCCTATTGTATTGAGGGTGACCATGGGACCAACCATGAAAAGTCCTTTTTATTGCACTTTGGGTCGTTTCTATTGCCCATTAATTTACATGCGGATGACCACTGAATGCAAGGGCCGAACCCCGAGAATGAGGAGGGCCTTCTTTGCCGGCTATGCCTCACGCAGCCGCGCCAAACGTTTCGCCGATTTATTCGGGCTGAGTGTGGAGCGAGCATAAAGGTTCCGCTTCCTGTCGATTCGAACGTGCCGGAATCTTTTAAGGTTAACTATGAACGTAGCTTTAGCTTTAATTGGATAGTATAAAACCAAGTGTCAATTTTCCTTTATGCTATATGTGGGATATTTATTTATAGCCCAACCCAGGTTTAAAGTAACCATCAACTGATCAAATACGATGGATCGGTACCGCACAATGTGCGTGTTGCGTTTAAGTATATGTCCGCCCACTCATTCAACTGTTGGATTCGTTCCGTCTCTTCGAGGTTGACATTTATCCAAATAAAATTTACACACAAAATTATAACTGAGATTTTATTACTTACGGTTTATTTTGAGAGTTTGTATTCGAGTTCTTGGCGGTTATGTACGTTATGTTTACAGTATACAGTAAGATACAACAGTGACATATACCAGTTACCAGTCGGTGATGCTCACACCCCGTAACAGTTATCGGCCCATATAATTTGCATTATTGAAATAGATTAAATAGAACTTATAAATAAACTGGCATGGCCAGACGTGTGATATGTTGTTCATTGTCTTGTCAGTTCCTCGGGCGCCACAGTTGGCGCAGTAGGCGCAATATGACCAACGTCCGATTTTATAGAGAAGCGATTATCTAAAAATTGCACTTAGTATTAGTTTATTTGCGAAATTATGGTTGATATGTTATTCGCTCATATGGATGTTTCGTTGCGGCCATTTCAACTAGATAATTTTTTCTACACCCATACATACCGGTTGGAACCGTCATCGCGCAACGGCTCTCATCATATTCCCCTCAACCCCACCACAAACTATACTGCCTACACATACGTGCGCCTCTCAACTTCCAATACAGTTCGGCGAGTGAGTTTTTTTTTGATTCATAACTTTATTAAACTGTTAAAAATTGAAATGTAGACAAGAACAATATATACAGGGATAAAAACTGCATGCCTGGGCCCAACATGGCTTTTGTGCAGTGATAAAATGTATAATAAAAACACATGGTTTGTTGATAAAAATATGTTTGTGTATGTATGTGCGTGTGGGTTTTTGTGCGTGTGTGTATATGTATGTGTGTGTGTTTCTGTGCCTAGGTGTCTAGGTAGAGTATAGTTAAAATTATACTAAAATTATGCACATAAGTGCGGCACAACACGCGCACTGATTTTTAGCGGCACGCACTACAGCGGTTCTTCGCCACCGCTGCCGAAACCGCCGCCGACGCCGTAATCGCCGTCGCTGCTGTAACTGCCGCCGCCGCCGCTGTCCTCTGCGTCACCGCTCTCGTCATCGCTGCTGCTCGACCCGCCGATATCTCCGGCACCTCCGCCGATTTCTCCACCGACATCCCCGTCGATTTCCCCGTCAATTTCCCCGACGTTCTCACCCCTATCATATTCAGGTTCAAACGCATATTTATGCTTTCCTCTTATCCTGTTTTCTGTGATATTTTTAATAAGTGGATTTTCGTGAAGTCTCGACGTTTCATAAAATTTAGTAGAATCCCTTAAAATAATGTCCGAAATGTAGTCCACCTCCGAATTTTGTTCGTTCTGCTTAGAAAGCTGTTTCTATTTAAGAGCGGGTAGAGTTGTTTAAGTTTGCCCGCCGTTTTCTGTATAACTTTTTCTATGTGAGGCCGAAAGGTTAATCGCTTATCCAAAATAATTCCTAGATATTTAATATTGTGCCGAAAGGGTATTGCTTCTCCTCTCAATGTTAAATTTCTATTAATTTGGATGTCCTGGTTTCGTTTCGTAAATATTATGACTTCTGATTTGGATGGATTTGGCCGAATTTTCCATTTTTTGAAATATTTGTCCAAGACGTGGAGGTGGACTTGTAGATGTAGGATTGCTAGGAGAGGATCCGGAGAGGAATATATGGCCGTATCGTCCGCATACAGAGCAATTTTTGTTTGTGGGAGTTTCGGCACGTCGCACAGATATAGGATGAACAGTAACGGAGAGAGAATGGCACCCTGTGGGACGCAGGATTCAATTGAGCGGGCGGAGGAGATTTCTGTACCCACCCTTACTTGCAGCTTTCTGCCGCGGAAGTAGTTATTTAACAAATGTATCAGGTAAGGGGGGTACTACAGATCGATCAATTTATGGAGTAGACCAGTGGGCCATACTCTATCAAACGCCCGCTCAATATCTAGGGTAACCATTGCGGTATGTCGTCTGGAATTCATCTTCTCCGTTATGTCAGCTGTGATCCGTGCGACTTGTTGGACGGGACTGTAACCAGGCAAGAATCCAAATAGCTCAGGCAGCAGCGTGCTCTCTTCTTCGGTGAAAGTCATCAGGCGTTGATTGATGACCTTCTCGGTGATTTTAGAGAGCACGCTGAGTAGGGAAATCGGCCTATATGATTCTGCTGTAGTTGGATTCTTACCCGGCTTGTGGACGGGTATCACCAGATCGAACTGATGTCGGCACAACCCCACACGAGCAGTCCATATATAAGGTGACTGTGGAATGTTGCGAAATATGTCAGTCTAGCTGCCTGGTAAGTTGCTAACCTCTTAATGCGTCTGATGCAGAATATTCTCCTCGACAACTTCTTGGCCAGTATCTGAATATGTTCCGAGAATGTCAGAGTTGAGTCCAGATGGATCCCAAGGAAGTTAGACGTTGAGGCACTGGTTCTTCTTGTCGTGTTGAAAATGATCTTCTGGGTTTTATCCCTGTTCAGCTGGAGCCTATTTGACTGGAACCACTCTTCCATCCTCCGACCTGTTCCAGCTGCCTGCTCAAACAAATCCAGTTCCACGGTCAGGAACGAGGTGTCGTCAGCATATAGGCATACCGATGGCTCTCCCACACCGTCCGGCAGGTCGTTGAGGAAAATGATAAACAAAAGGGGCCCTAGTATGGATCCCTGTGGCACACCTATGTTATTGATTCGGAAATCAGATATCTCATTTCTCCACTTCACTCCCTGGCTCCGTCCAGTTAGGTAAGACTCGATCATCCGGTTTGACACTCCCCTAATCCCATAGTGGTGAAGTTTTGCCAGGAGTACCTCATGATCGACGAGGTCAAAAGCTTTGCTTAGGTCCAGCATGGTCAGCTGTGCGGTTTTCCCACCATTGAAAGCATCCATCACCAGCTCCACTATCTGTACCAAGGCCGTTGTGGTAGATCTTCCCTCCAGGAATCCGTGTTGGTTTCTGCTTATCAGATTTCGAGACGTCAGGAAGTTGATTATCCTTGTTTTAATAATTTGCTCAAAGACTTTAGAAAAGACTGGCAGGATGGAGATCGGTCTGTAATTTGACTCCAGATTGGGTTCTCCTTTCTTATGCACAGGTGTAATCGTGGCTACTTTCAGTTTCTCCGGGAAGTGTCCCTTCTTAAAGCACATATCGACAACATAGGTCAACGGTTCCAGAATGTGAGGAATGGTGAGTTGTAACATCGCTGTGCTGAAACCGTAGATATCTTGCGTGTTTTTTATCTTCATTTGTTTGGTTGCCTTCATTACTTCGCAAGTTGTTACCGGAAGCATAAAAAGGGATTCCGATGGTGATTGCGTCTCCTTAAGGTACCTCTCGGGCCTTGAACCATCCGTTACAATATTATGGGCAATGTGTATCGTGGTGTCGATAAAAAAGTTGTTTAGATCGTTTGGTTTCAATGTAGACACTTCTGTGTTCATTTTCTTTCCCATACTTAGTTCCTCCCTTATGATCTTCCATATTGTCTGCTGTCTATTGCCGGACCCCTCAATATGTAGTTCTACTGACCGCTGTCGCTGCTGTTTAACTCTGGCCCTGTATTCTCTCCTGTATATTGTGTACGCCCTCCATGACGATTCATCTCCTATGCTTGTGGCTATAACATATAACGCATCCAAATGCATTTTCATCTCTTCAAGTTCCTGACCATACCATTTGTTACAATTTGCTTTACATTTGTTGACTTTTTTATTCTTTTCAGGACATAGTTCATTGAAATTGCTAAATATCCTATCATGCAGTATGTTGTAGCAGACCTCCGGATCCTTCTCTGCATATAATTCCTCCCAGCAGACATTTGATATTCTATCTAAAAACATGTGAGTTGTGTTTCGATTTATTAACCTGTATTTAATTTCTTCCTTGTTTTCAGCATGTATGTTTTTCAGATGTCTACTTACTATCTGCCCATAATGGTCAGCCAGATGCAGATTTTTCGTACAGGTTTCACAGCCATCAAGCCTATTTGCAAAGATATTATCAATACACGTCATGCTGTGTGATGTCACCCTCGATGCGTCTTGGAACAGTGGACGCAGCCCATACATATCAAACAAATTTAACAACTTATGTTTTTCGGCTGTTTCGGGAATAATATCTATATTAAAATCACCCAGTACATAAATATATTTATACGTTGCATTCCTTGTAACGAGATTTAGCAATATGTCCAATTTTTCAAAGAATGTTGGACAATTGCCGAATGAATCGATTTAATAAAGATTCCCGTAGCTTCAAAAGTCTTTTCAATCACTGTAACACTCTCCATTTCTCTCAGTGGCATCCCCTTCCTATTCAACCTCGTTAAAATCATAACCCCTCCGTGTTTGGATGTCGTTCGGGAGTAATGACTGCTTATTTCATAACCATTAATTTTAACTTTGTCAATATGTTCTTCTTTTAACCAGTGCTCCGTTACACAGGCAATGTCAATGTCCTCTCGATCTAAAACAATAGATAACTCATCAGTTTTGTTGTTCAGGCTCTGTATGTTTACGTTCAAAAGTTTTGTGGTTAGGTCTAGCACTACGTTGGTCTCGAAAAAACTTAAAGCGCTTTACCACTACATTCTCCGGCCAGGTGCTGGGACTCTGCATCTCGTTTAGTAGTTTATAGTCAATGCCTACCTTAAAAGACTTTGTTTTGAACTGACTTTTATTCATAATTTCTCTTGTTTGCAATTCCTCAGCTGTCACATCTGCGTTGGGGAATTTTTCTTACAGATATTGCTCGACTAGGTCACTTGTAGTGTCCTTAGAAGTTTTGCCAACATAAAACCACGCTCTTTTGTCAGCGGCTCTAAAACAGTTTGTGTTTGACCTTGACGTACCTGTTATAATGTTTGAATTCCTAATTTCTTTCTGTTCTCCTTCGCCACTTATTACTCTTTTACTCATTTGTAATTCATTAACAGTTGCTTCTGTTGTGTCTTGAGTTTTTCGCACGGTTTTCGTCACATTACAATTTTTGGTCGTTTTAGTGGGTACGTTCAGAAGTGCTTCATTTTGTTGAATTCCACATTTTTCCTTTAGTAGCTTTATAATTAACTCTTGGTCTTCGAGTCTCTTTTCCATCTGGTCAATCAGCTTGTTTGTTCTCTCAGGGTGCTGGTCTTTGAACTCAATGGATCCCTTTGGTGCTCCTGGTGTCAGTTTCGGTGTTGTGGGGTTAGGTACTGTTTTCCAGCCTCCCAGTTTACTCTTCAGATTTGCCACAATAGATTTCTTTTGTTCTTCCTGTATCTGTTGTAAGCTACTACCTTTTCCGGTTAATATGAAATCAATCAGGTCACTTTTCTTGATTTTATTTAATTCTGTTGTAAGAGCACTTATCTGTTCAACATCTAAGGTCGCCATCTTTTCTTCTTCTGTTCGTCACCTGATCAACACCGGGACTCTTTCGGAGATTAAAGGTCTTGATGATGCCCTGGATGGTCTTCGGTGTGATCAGGTGAAGGTCGTTGGGTGCAGGGAAGGGCAGCTCTAAGAATCTCCGCACGTTCTTAGTAATTGTCCTGTGATCCGGATCAGTGTCCGCTTCTCCCTTGTGGACTCCCTCGTACTGCTTAGCCAGCAGCTCAGCTTTCTCCATGTCCGAAACTAAAAATTTTTGGTCATCCTTAAGGGCCGGAACGGGTTTGTAGTTTTTTGTAATTTTCTTGGTCTGCTTCCACAGTGAGTGGTCCTGAGCGTTCAATGATGTCAGCCTGGCTTGCCAGATGTCATTTCTGTGCCTGACCAGTTCTCGTTTAATTTCATAGTTTAGATGGTAATATTCCGTCTTCGTATCCGGATCTCTGGTTCTTTGAAAGGATCTTCTGGTACGGTTCCTACGCTGTATCATGTCTAAAATGTGTTGGGGCGTGGTGTATTTATTTTTGGGTGTAATTTGTCTTTGTTCAATCGAAACGGTTGCTGCAGTGTTGATGATGTTAGTGAGTGTTGTTACTGTGTTTTCTAGTATGTTTGTATCCGGGATATCTGTGGTGAGGTGTAGGTGTAGGTGTGAGGTGTGTATATGAGTGCGAAATTTTTTCCAATTTGCGGTTTTGTAGTCGAAAATGATTTGTGTGTTAGCGTGTTGGTGTGCGTCACGTGCATCGTTTATGTTTAGTATTATTGGGTAATGGTCCGAGTTAAGTTCGTCCACGAGTCGTCATGTCCGTTATGTTGGTGATGTTTTTCATAATAGCGATGTCTATTATGGTGGGTGTAGTCCCCTGTTCAGGGTAGTGCGTCGGTGTTTCTGGTGCAAGTAATATAGTGTTGGTCGTTTGTACGAAGTCATTTAAGACGTTGCCGTTGAGATTGTTTCGGTGACAACGCCAGGACGTGTGCCTGGCGTTCATGTCACCGATCACAAGGCAACGCCTGTCTCGAGTCAAGTTCGTCAGGTCTTCTTTAGTAAGTTTATGTCGTGGATTGTTATAGATGCACGTGATGTAGATGTTGTCTAGTGTTTTAATTTTGACTGTCTGAAGGTGTTGGATGTTTTCGTCTTCTAGGTGCGCGTGTGCAATGGAGTTCCGTACCAGGATGGCGACTCCTCCAGATCTTCTTGTAAGGTCCTTTCTGTAGGCCGTGTAGCCGGTGATCCGGATGACGTCGTCTTCGATGAGCCTCGTTTCGGTCAAGCACATAATGTCAATGTTATATCTGTCAAGATATTCCTTCAGGTCTGGCATCTTTGGTAACAAGCTGTTACAATTCCACTCGCTGATTTTATATTTATACATAATCTAATTCTGCCGAAAAAATTTGAAGTGCTTTAACTTTGCCAAATTTATCCGCGGTGTTTTTTAGATTATTTTTCAAATTTCTTAGAGCCAAAAGCATATTGTTCAAATTTACAAGTTTTTCAATTTCTTTTAATTCTGCGTGTGGCTGTTCCACTTTGTAAGCCAGCTGTACGGAGAGGTGATGCTGTACGTTGGGGAGTCCGGGAGATGTTCTGCGAACGGGGAAGGGGCGGAAATTCTTCTACACACCTTTGCGAAGGCTGCGAAGGTATTACAAGAGGAGGCCTTTGTGCGGGCTTTGCGGATTCCCAAGCGTTACGGGTTGGGGGCGGTGCCGGAATAAACTTTGGCCGTGACTGCGTGTTTGGCGTTTGCATTTTTCGCTGTGCCAATTTTCTCTGGAAAACCGGGCATTCTCTAGAGTTCGCCGTGTGCCCGCCATGGCACCAGCAACATTCCACCGGCATCTTGTTCTCTTTGTTAATTGGACAATCAGCAGTCTTGTGTTGCTGCGGGCACTTCCGGCACCGCTGTAAAGCATGGCAGTTTTCCCCACCATGGCCCCACTGCTGACAATTGGTGCACTGGAGGATGGGTTTCCTATTCTTTAGCGTCTGCCAGAAAATTCTCATACCACACACGTATCGGATGTCATCTTGGAGATGCTTTAACGTGATATCTTTATTTAACGTCACGATGAATTTTCTGGCGCGCGTACCATGCATCAGGAAACATTTATGTGCAACGATGTTGTGTTCCAATTTTAGCTCCTGCGTTACCTCGCGTGGGTTGTAGTCAGCAGCGAAGCCCTCCACGACAAAAGCCTTCCTCCGCTCATCCCGCGGCGTGAAGGTGTGGAAGTCAAACTTGCCTTTGTACGCTGCTATTATATTGCGCCACTGCTCCATGGTATTTACGGTAATGGAAGTCTGGTCGCGCAAATATCTAACGCGGTATTGTCCGCATCCAACTAACTTGTTGAGATCGGCCGTTAGTTCCTTATGTGATTGGTCGCCGGATGTATGAAGTACGATAGGGGGCGGGGCTTGATTACGGACACCTGGAGAGCTGTTTTTAGAAGCATTATTAGAGGGGTTACCTAGGGAGTTCTGGCAGGGAGTGGAGTCGTTGGCGGCATCGGGTGGGTCGATGGTCGACAGAAGAGCGTATTTGTTACGCGTTACCACGATGATGGAAGATGGTGGCGTTTTCCGACGTACTATCTCTCGTTTGCGCTTTTTCTGAAGTTGATAGTTCTCATCCGAGTCCTGGTCGGCGCTCTCCGGTTCATGTCCTTGGTCCTTATCACCATCCTCACAGTCCATATCGGATTCGCCGGAGGAATCCACTGGAAGTTCAGGGAATTCTTCCGAGCTTTGGGGCGTAGACATTTGACTGTCAAACTGACTGCTTGGGCTGTCAGAGTGACAGTTTGAAGGGCCACACTTTCCGTCGATTTTTAAGCGTCCAGGTGCGAAATTGACGGAAACTAACACTAGATAACATTGAAATGTCAATAAAAGTACGATAATAAACGCGATTTAACAATAAAACTAACTAAATAAGCGTGAAAAACTATGAGAATCACGGAGCAGAGATATACACGTGTGACTAGTTTACTTCGTTGCTAGGCGATGCCAGTGAGGTAATTGTCGAGATAGATATTCCATTTTACGATAATGGCAAATTTCAGTTTGACACTGACAATAACAGATCTTGAAGAGAGAATGTTTTTATTGTATTGTGTAATTTTACCTACGATTGATTGGCTATAAGAAGTAGTACAATAATAGAAAATTGTACATTAAAAGTGTTGTCCACTAACAATAACTATGAAAGCGATATGACGAAGTGAAGAATTAATAGTTATTTAACCAACAAGTATATTCGAAGGAGCCATTAATGATTGAGACTTTTTAACAGTTCGACTGTGGTTCTGGATAACGTAATGTTTTGATTGGATGATTTTATTTCACGCATGTTCGATTGGCTACAATGGCGTCGTTTTGATTGTCGATAACAAATCATGCATTAATAGAAATCGTGCATTTATAGAGCTATTTAATAAACGATTTTCTATCCACTGAACAGACTCATAAATAAACGATCGACGGAAAAAGTAAATAAAAAATAATTCCTCTAACAATAACAACCAAAACGATATGACGGAGTGAAGAAATAAAAGTACATAAATTAAAAATAATTCCTTTAACACTAACTATGAAAGCGAAATGACGAAGTGAAGAAATTAAAGTACATAAATTAAAAATAATTCCACTAACAATTCATAATTATAACAACCCTTTAGCCATGGTGCAAAATTGCTATAGGATAAACGAAAAAAAATTAAATCCGCTCAGCTTAAAAAATTTGACCTTCTTTTTGTATGCAATACCCTAAACGATTATAAAAATTTTGTAGCACGTCTGTTAAGGTTTCTGCCGTGATATTCCGAGAAACATCAACAATTTTCGTGCGCAATTCGTCTAAATTAGCTGGTCGATCATTTTGACGTGCATAAATAGGGTAAGAGCCGGATAGTTGCCTCAGTCGGATACATGCCCCGGTTTTTACTACACTATATTAGGGATGTTGGTCACGTTAGCGCTTTACTATAGTTAGAAGTGCCCCTCCCACAGGCCTCAGTGCGATGTAAGCCATCGTAGTAGGTGCACGCGTTTTGTCCGTGTGAGCAAAAATCTACTTCGGCGACACTTTGACGGGCGTCGAAATTATATTGGTAAGTAATTTCTATTGAATATTTTTATTACTGATTGTGGCTTCAGTCAACTTTTCGTTTCTTTGCATGCATTAGAGTTTAAATTACACTATTTATTACGTTTTATTGTTGAATAGTTTTATTAGTTTCGCAAATAAAAAGGGCAAGTATCCGTATCAAAAAGGATAGTCGCCCTATTTACTTCTACGGATAGTCGCTCTAGGGGCAACTATCCGCAACTATAAATTCTTTAACGAGCAAAGACAGATTTTTTTCTTATTGTGACTATAACTTGTTTAAAATAAAATAAATTCTTAACTGTTTTGATGCGTTATGACTAGGTGAAAAAAATGCCTCGAAGTATAATTGAAAACCAGGCGTGGAGCCGCGCCTGGTTAGCTGGACAGAAGATAGTTTAGCACTTGCGTTCAAAGAACTGGATCAAAACCAAAAAGGAATCAACGAAATATCCCGAATTTACGGAATATCCTCTCGAACCTTAAGACGCTACGAAAAGAAAAACCAGCAACTGCTCACCCAAGGTATGTCTTCGATTTAAAGTTGTATACTTAGCAGTATAAATAAAAAATTCTATCTACATTCCTACTTATCTGACCTAATTGTATTTATTTATCACCTCTAGGAAAATATCCTGTCCTTGGCTTTGAGAATGAAAAAAGACTGGTAGCTCATATATTAAAGCTCGGAGACGCAGGATTTCCTCCTGAAAGAACTACAATTCGCCAATTAGCTTACCAGTTTGCAGAAAAGATGGGGTTGAAGCACAACTTTAACAATGAAACTAAAACAGCTGGACCGCAATGGTTCAAAACCTTTCTTGAAAGAAATCCCGAAATAGTTTTTAAACAAGCTGAGGGTTTATCAATTGAAAGAGCGAAGGGTCTGCAGAAATTGTAAACTCCAACGATAAAATTGTTGGAGAAAAAAAGAAGAATAAAGAAGAGAAAGTAACGAAAACAAAAAAAAATAACGGAAACTAAAACTAAGACAGCGAAAAAAAAGATTTTAAGACAGTAAAAAACATACCAGCTGGTAGCAATAAAAGCAGTGTGAAGAAAAGAGAGCAACCGCAAAAAAAGAAAAAGACCAAAAAATATGTCGATATTGCCAGCAGTGAAACTGAATCCGATAACACAGATTTTATTGAACTGAACAAAGAGAGAGTTTTAAGGAAGAGAACAATTTTACTAAATCGAAATCAGATTGGATTCAATGTGAGATCTGTGGAATGTGGTTGCATGAAACTTGTACAACATTCAAAAACCATTGCATGACATGTGGAAAGTTGAAAAGCCTGGCTTCTGGTGATAATTAATGCTAATACCAAAGTTGATTGCCATATTGTCCTATCTTTAATATAAATAATAATATTTTACTAATTTACCCAACACAAAGTTTGAAGGCTATTTTTGTTGTAATTTTATAGTTTAAAACGTTAAAACTTAATACTATTTTATAATGTTGATTAGTATTTTGATTAGTACTTAATAAAGGATCTCAGTAAATAATAAAGACTGATTATTTAAATAGATATACATTTGTTTCTAAAAAAAATATTTTGAGTCGTCTATCCCCGTACGAGGCAAGTATCCCCCGAAGCATTTTTAACGTTATGCTACTATCCGCTACAGTAGGCAACTATCCCTTTTTTGACAGGTCAAATAAAACAGAATTTACTCAAAACCAATATTAATTATGTTTACAAAAAACGGCTACTATAAAAGATCAAAGACCTATACTTTGATATGCATGTTGCATTATTCTTAATAAGTACATAGTTTTTAACAATAGAGTTTTTTTTTAAAGTGGGGCAACTATCCGGCTTTTACCCTGTTGTTTTAAATGTCCCCAATAAAATAAATCTAATGGAGACAAATCAGGCGATCGAGCGGGCCATGATATTGGAAGGGAATGAGTGCCAATCCAACGATTTGGAAAATGTTCAGAGAGAAAATGTCTGACTTGTAGTGTATTGGGGGCTGGACATCCATCTTGTTGAAAATATAACCGTTGAATATCAACGTCAGGTAAGCGTTCAATACTTGGGAGGATGTCATTTTGTAATAATTCTAAATATTTTAGACCGTTTAGTGTGCCATCAATAAAGAATGGTCCTACAATATTGCCATTCAAAATACCAGCCCAAACATTCAGCGTTTGTTGATATTGCGTGTGAGTGGTTATACTTCTGTTAATTTTTTTTTGCCCAATAACGCACAACCGATGGATTGTGATGTCCAAAAAAAGGAAAAGTCGACTCGTCAGTAAACACAAGATGTTTCAAGACGTTTTCATCCTCGTTAATTAGTGCAGTCATTTGTTCGCAAAACTGCATGCGCCTATAAAAGTCATCACCTACCAATTGCTGATGTTTTTGACGTTTATAACTTTTGTAGGCACAAGATTTCAAAATTTTTTGAACACTTTTATGTGATATACCTACGTCTGAAGCAACAGTACGAGATGACAATGTATCTTTATTTTCTATTGCAGCACATAGTAACTGTTGAATATTTTCTGGATTTTGTTTGTGTTTGTTTGTTATTTTCTTGTTTTTAACACAACCAGTTTCATCAAATTTTTTTGAAAGATTAAAAATTGTGCTTTTGTTGGGAATCGGACGATCTGGATACTCAACGCTAAATAAATCGCTTACTTGTTGGTAACTGTTACCCGCAAGTCGCCATTTCAACATTTGTATTTTTTCTTGTGTTGAATACATACTGGATTTACCTACACGATTAAATCGTTACCAGAAATAATAATCAAATCGATAGTTGTAGATTAATTGTAAGCGACTCGTAAGCGATCCCATACAGTCCTGACGTTCCAAGCGACCGCGGGCCACTGCCTGCGCACTGACGGGCGACAACATAGAACGAACGTACTGCGAAAATATAGATAGAGTAGGGGCATGTCTAGACCATACCGTTGCGCGATGACGGTTCCAACCGGTATAGCGAAATTAGAAAGCGTATAGCGCACTGCAATATCATTTCGTCAAAAACATCTTTTAGAACTGCCGGAGCAGTGTAGAGCAACAGTTGCCTCAATTAAATTAATGAAGTAGACTGTATGTCGCCAGCCGAGTAGCATCGCTTGTGTGACCGCGTGTTTTAGGCAGTAGTTTCTAGTGGAAGAAATGAGGTTTACCGAAGAAAACTTACGCGAACTTAAAGATCTATTTTCTGACTCTATAAACGAGTTAATTCAGAACGATTCCTTCATGTCAAAGGTGGTTAATATCGTCAAAGAACAATTCAGTGTTGAAATGGAAGCATTGAAGGCGGGAAACCAACAGCTGAAGCTAGAAAACAAGTTGTTAAGTGAAAAACTGGATGATATTGAGCAGTACACTCGTCGAAATAGCGTACGTATTTTCGGAGTGGATGAAAATAAACAAGAAAATTTGGAGTCAAAAGTTCTAACAGTTTTTAATGAGCGGCTTGGTATTTCAATTGTTGCAAATAACATCGATCGATGTCATCGTGTCGGACGTTTTTCAAATAAGAACACCAAACCCAGAGGAATTATAGTGAAATTTACCAGCTACAAGTTTCGGGATAGTGTCTGTAAAGCTAGAAGGAAATTAAAAGGCTCTGGTGTCACTATCCAGGAAGATTTAACTCAAGCAAAACATGGATTATTGAAGCAGACGATTGAACGTTTCGGAAAAACAAAATGTTGGTCCATAGACGGTATGATTTACACCGAGTATGAAGGATCTAGAATACAAATCAAGGGGGTAGCTGATCTAGACAAAGTGCACACCGAGAAAAACAGATTGACTCTAACGTTCGATATTTCTTCCATAATTTTAAAATATGCTTTTGTTTTTGCCTATGCATGCGTCACTGGCCTGCTAGTGTTTGTAGTTGTAATAGAAGTAGCATAAAGAGGAGTTTATTTAGTTGTTTTAGTATATTATAGTGTAGGTATATTGTATATACATATATTTCTTTTTTGCAGACATTGCGAGAGAAAGAGAGACGCACACGCCCATATTTTGTTATGAATGAGGAAAGTTTGGTTTTTGCCCATGTAAATGTATGCTCATTGGTTGGTGGATTTTTGGGTTTCAGCAGCTATGTAGCGTCAGAGGGTTTTGCTGTGATTGCTATTACGGAGACTTGGCTAAAACCGGAGATACCGAGTTCTGTAGTTCATATTGAAGGCTATAAATTCTATAGGACAGATAGGAATGGTCGCGGAGGGGGAACAGGTATTTATGTTAGACAAAGTATTGGTGCGAATGTTATCCAAACATCGGATGCTATTGAGCAGACTTGGATTACTTTTCGGGTTAAGCAAAGGGTTTATGTGGTGGGAGCCGTTTATCGTTCGCAAAGGGTAATAGGCGAATCTTCATTTATTGATGCTTTGGATGAACAATTATCGCAATTAATACCATCTCGGGGATGATATCATATTGATGGGAGATGTGAATGTTGACTTTGGAGGTGATAACGGGTACGCAAATCGCATGCGGTCGGTTTTTGATGATTATGGTCTTGTGCAGGTTATAGATGAGCCTACTAGAGTAACTTTAAATTCTGCCAAGTTGATTGATATAATTGCCATTCCTGACACTTTGTCTCTGATTGGATCCGGTACTGTGGACATGGGCGACATAACTGACCACCGTCTGACGTATTGTTCACTTCCCATTAAGATATCCAACGAATATCCATTCTTTAGAACTATTCGAGACTTCTCGATGTTTAGCTATGACAGTTTCTGTGTTGATCTCGAATCTATACCGTGGATAGATATTGTATATATAGAGAATATTGATGAAAAAGTAAGATTTTTCAATACCAATTTGCTTTACTTGTACAATCTTCATGCGCCTCGGAAGCAAATTAAGATCACTCGCCCTTATGCGCCTTGGATAACACCGACTATTACAGCTATGATGAAAACCCGCGACAATGCATTTAGAGAGTTTAAAAAAACTAAGAAGAGTGGTGACTGGAAGTATTACAAATCATTACGTAATTATGTCACGAATGCTGTCAGGACTGAACAGAAAGTATTTATGAATGCTAAATTTAACTGTAAAAATTCTATGGTTATGTGGAGGGAATACAATAAGCTGTTAGGTCGTAGGAAGCAAAATGCAATCCCAAATCATGGCATGAATCCGGATCAAATTAACGATTTTTTCATTAAATCTATTCCTAAAACAGATGTCGACAGAAATGTGGTTGAATTTTATAATAATAATAGATTTGATAATGTTTCTGAGGATTTTGAGTTTAAGTGCGTTAGCGAGGGTGATATTAGTAATATTATTTTAAGTATTCAAACAGATGCGGTGGGTGTGGATGATGTTAGTATCAGATTTCTCAAATTGTGTTGCCCTTATTTGATTAAATTCATTGCCCATATAATGAACTCCTGTCTGTTAGAAAATGTATTTCCAGAAATCTGGAAGGAAGCCCTTGTCACGCCGATACCCAAAACGGAGAGTCCGAAAGAACTTAAGGACCTGAGACCAATTAGTGTTTTGCCGGTACTGTCAAAAATTTTGGAAAAAATCGTTTCTGAGCAAGTTCGTGTCCACTTGAAGCTTTATAATATCATTCCTGAAACACAATCAGGATTCAGATCTGGGCATAGTTGCAATACGTGTTTGTTAGATGTTATGGATGATGTATTGACTGGAGCGGATAGGGGACAGGTGACGGTTCTGGTTCTTTTGGATTTTTCGAGGGCATTTGATCTTATAAATTATGATGTTTTATTGGGTATTTTGCATTATATCGGTATGAGTGACGGTGCTGTAAGTTTTTTTCGTAGTTATTTGATAAATAGAAGCCAGAGAGTGAGAATAGGTGGTGAGTTGTCGTCTGCACTGTTCCTGAGTACAGGTGTTCCGCAGGGTAGCATATGTGGCCCCCTTTTATACATCATCTACACGGCGTTTTTTAAGAATTACGTTTCAAATTGTAAGCTTCATACATATGCGGATGACACTCAATTGTATTATACCTTTAATCACGACGCAGTTATGGAAGCAAATCAACTGATAAATCAAGACCTTGAATCTATAGTTTTGGCTTCCAATGCTCATGGGTTAAAGATTAATTCCGATAAATCTACAGTTATTGTATTTGCAAACAACAAAAAGAGGGAAGTAGTGAAACAGTCTCTAAATGTTTCAGTTAGCGGTAAAATGTTGGATGTCGTGGATACTGTTAAAAATCTGGGTCTGTGGTTGGATAGTGATTTAAAGTTTAATACTCACGTGAATAAACTTATCCAGAAATCCTACAATGTTTTAAAAAAGTTGTATTCGTTTCGTCACGTTTTTGATGTTAATGTAAAACTAATGTTAACTAACTCTTTGGTTCTTTCCGCCTTTGATTATTGTGATTCAGTTTATGGACAGTGCATTGATAGTAGTACTCAAAGGAGGATACAGTATGTTCAGAACTAGTGTTTACGCTATTCGTACGGCATTAGGAAATTTGATCACATATCGCACAAACTAAACGATTGTAAATGGTTGAACATGTTTAGTAGACGTAAATTGCATTCGGGAACTCTTTATCACAGGATAATCTGCACGGGACTACCATCTTACCTGCACAGGAAAATTCGCTACCGCACAGACGTACACAATGTTAACATTCGGTTCAAGCACACCTTGACAATACCTAAACACAAGACCTCGTTATATAGAAGTTCTTTTTCATATAATATTGCGATATTTTGGAATTCTCTTTCCTCTCACTTCTTAAACCTGAATATTACAAAATTTAAAGTAAAGTACAAGCAGTTCTTGTTTGACCTGCAATGTGAATAGCTGCTGGACAAGCGACCGGTGGAAATGTGTGCTGCTGTGCGTCTCCGTCGTTCTCCGAAATTGATTTTGTTTTGTCACTTGTTGAAGTATTTCTTTTTTTTACGTATATACTTGTATATTTTTTTTCTGGGCCAGATAGAATAACAGATTTATCTGAATCTGGTCCATTTAGTTAACTGGTTTGTAACAAATATGTATTCTGGATGCACTATGTACTTAACAGTGAACTAATAAATGATTTATTATTATTATTATTTATTGGAATTCTCTGATACATCTCATTAAATACATTAAACCTAGATAATATAATTTAGATACAACATATAAATACTAAAATTACACTAATAGATTTTGACAAGTAATGAGGATCATCAGGGCAAATTGGTAGTACCGAGCTTCGCTGAAGCCTAGGGTACTCCCTTTGCGGGTATCACTGCAGCTCAACCCAATTTTGAAAAACAACGCCCTTTATGCTTTGCAACACAAGGTTGCAAAGCAAAGGAAAACTGCAGAAACCCCGTACAGCGTTGCGTACAGGTCAGTAAAAACACATGCAGACATTTATTAATAGACAATATACAAAGGAAGGTAAAGATAAAATATTAATATAGCAGTACGATAGCAGTAAATTTAGGATACTTTATGATAAAACTCTCCTCAAAATATTCGCGCTTCCCAAAACCGCAATTTCCTGAATTTCCCAGGGCGAAATTTTGCACGGTAACTCCTTGACATGTTTACTATAATTTAGAGTAACTGCTCCCAATGAACCTACAATCACCGGAATAATGTTTACTTTCATTCCCCACATACGTCCAACTTCTATTGAGAGATCCTTATATTTAAGTTGTTTTTCAAGCTCCTTCCTTACAACATTCCCATCAGCAGGTACCGAGATTTCTATGAACGTGCATACCTTCCTCTGGAAATCCTTTACCACGATATCTGGCTTATTAGCATCAAGCATTCTATCAGTGACAATAGGCATGTTCCATAATATGGTAATATGATCATTACTCACAACAGGAGATGGAACGTGGTCATACCACCGAGACACATCCATTGCTAAACCTAATAGTTGGGAACACAAGTTGTAATGTATGTATGTTCCCACCCTATCATGCCTAGCAATGTAATGCGACTCAGCTAAGACTGGACAAGCCGCTAACAAATGATAGACATGTTCCGGAGCCTGATGACACAGTCTACAACTCCCATCATGAGCAACTTTCATAATCTTCTGTTCATGATATCTTGTACGTATTGCCTGATCTTGCGCCGCTATGATAGAGGATTCCGTTTCAGCCTTAATGTTTCCATGACAAAGCCAAGATAACGATCCAGACTTTGAAATACCATCACCCTCCACAATTCTTAAAAATTGGCCATGCATTGGCTTACTAACATAATCCTCTCTCATTTTCTGATTCATTTTTAACTTTATCTGTCGCTTTAAACTCTCCACTGAAATTTTATTTTCATAATTACCGAGTTCTTCCACCTGAAATTTTTCTAAAATTAGTTTATGTTTACTAATTATTGACTTACCAGAAGTATCCCTAATTAATTGTTTAATGACTTTATCCTCCTTGTTGGCCTTTATAAAATTTCCTAAATTTAACATTTCCAAATCATAAATATTTTCCAATTGCTGCAAGCCACGACCTCCATCTAAACGGTGCAGGTATAGCCTGCAGACATCAGACCTAGGATGAAACATAAAATTTAGTCGAAAAATGTATAATGGATATTTGGGTAGTGAGCCAATTAAAAGCCTTGTCTTAGTTGACCTTTTTTATTAAATCCAATATTTCGCTAACGATTGCTAGCTTTATCAAGGAAGCTAAAAATTCATTTCGAGGTTAGAACATGTGAAAAGTTTAATATAAGTCTACTTACAATAAATAGTCTAGGCTACATGGATAATGAAGTGATGTTTGATTACTGATGACATTTGCAATGGTGTGATAAAGATGGATTAAAATTAAAATTCTTGAAAGTAGATACCAATGTGTCTATGACAGCAACTTTTGTTGGTTATGAATTGACATTAAATAGAACTGAATAAGCCGCTGCCAACGTCACAGTGCCATACAATGGCGGGAAACATTTGAAATTTGAACTTTAGAATACTGGATAACGAAACAGGTCGACCATGACATAACGTCACTAGAAAATTAGTTCACTCAAGTTGCCAGTGTCTGAGATGGAATCATCAGAACTAGAAACACTTGGTTTATTTAACAAATAACTATACATTGTGCTCAACCCGTCGACGTCAGACCTCAAATTCATCGTGGAGTCAGTTGTCTCAATGGCAATCATCTCAAAAAACAATCTTTCCCTTAGGAATTCCTTTTTAAACAATATTTTAACGTTTTGAAAATCTATGTTATGTGAGGTTGTTTTTGCATGCTGTGCAAGGGCGCTGGTGTCCTTGTTTTTGGTAATGTCATGTTTGTGTTGATACATGCGTGTTTTGAGCCAACCCCCTGTTTGTCCTACGTATTTAAGGTTGCACCCCCCACACGGCACACAATAGACTACACCTGACATCTTTTCTAAAGGTGTTTTTTGTTTTAATTTGGAAAAAACCTATTAACTGTCATGAGGTTGTAAAAAGCTATTTTTAGACCAGGGAGTCGAAAAATGTCTGATAGTTTTTGGGATAGTCCCGGCAAATAGGGCAACTTCTTATATAATATTAAAGAATTGTTTATAGGGGGGGGGGGGGCGGTCATGTCAGTCAATGGTGGTGGTCTGCGAGTGTTATATAATAAATTCATCAACAGCCTCCTAGGGTAACCATTATTAATGAAAATGTTAAAAAGTTTATCCAAGTTGCTCGGATGAAACCGCTGATGTGACAACTTTAGCACTCTATTCTTCATAGCAGTGACCATGTTCAGTCTTTGATTGATAGGATGGTTAGAATGAAAATTAAGATATCTGCCTGAGTTTGTTTTCTTTTGGTACCAGTCTGCGACCAACACACTTTCTTTCCTTGGGAGGAGGGTTCGGTATCAAGCCAACATTACGTGATGACTTGAACAATTTGGGAGGGTTGCTTTCGGACATAGAAGGGTTGGTGGGCTTGGTCCCGGAGGACAGTAGAGACGTTATCAGGGCTAGAGTAACGTATGAAGTGACGAGCTTTGTGTTGGGTAGGTTTGGGGGTGGGGACGCGTGGGATGAGATAGCAAAAAAGGTCAATCAGTTCTTAAAACAGAATCCTGACATCTGTGTTACTAGAGCCGACAAAGGTGCGGTCACAGTTTTCATAAGCAGGAATGAATACAACGATAAAACTAAACAACTTTTAAACGATGAACGCACATACAAAATATTAAGGGTTGACCCAACTGACGGCATACAAAGAAAAAATAACACCATTGTCTCAAAATTGTTTAAGGAAAAGCACATAGACGCCAAAACCAAAAAGAAATTAACCATCTATAACGGTGTGATTCCTAAACTCTATTGCTTACCTAAAATCCACAAAGAGGGTAACCCGCTGAGACCGATTGTGTCATGCCGTGGGTCACCCTTTTACGCCATTTCGGCATACATCGCTGACCTCATCTCACGCGCCTTCGCTGACAGAACCGAGTACAATATCAGGGATTCTTTCACTTTTGTCGAGACATTTCAAAATTTCAAAATACCTGATGGCCATGTCCTGCTGTCTTTCGACGTGGTGTCCTTGTTCACCAACATTCCGCGTGACCTGGTTGTGCAGATCATCAATGAACACTGGCAATGGATCTCGGAGATCACTACTATCAGTAAACAAACATTCCTTCACATCATAGATTTTTTATTTGACAGTAGCTACTTTACTTTTGATGGAATTTTTTACAAACAACTTTTTGGAACACCTATGGGTTCCCCTCTGAGTCCAATCTTGGCCAACATCGTACTTGACTACATGTTGACCAAGACTTTGCCCACGTTGACTGTACAGCCGGGTTTCATTAAGAAATACGTCGATGACATGGTGCTGACCCTTCCTCCGGTAGCCATACAGTCCACATTAGACATTTTCAACAATTTTAACATACACATACAATTTACAGTAGAAAATGAAAACAACAATAGCATTCCTTTTTTAGACACTTTGCTCATTAGAGGGGAGGACGGTGTGTTGGTCACAGACTGGTACCAAAAGAAAACAAACTCAGGCAGATATCTTAATTTTCATTCTAACCATCCTATCAATCAAAGACTGAACATGGTCACTGCTATGAAGAATAGAGTGCTAAAGTTGTCACATCAGCGGTTTCATCCGAGCAACTTGGATAAACTTTTTAACATTTTCATTAATAATGGTTACCCTAGGAGGCTGTTGATGAATTTATTATATAACACTCGCAGACCACCACCATTGACTGACATGACCGCCCCCCCCCCCTATAAACAATTTTTTAATATTATATAAGAAGTTGCCCTATTTGCCGGGACTATCCCAAAAACTATCAGACATTTTTCGACTCCCTGGTCTAAAAATAGCTTTTTACAACCTCATGACAGTTAATAGGTTTTTTTCCAAATTAAAACAAAAAACACCTTTAGAAAAGATGTCAGGTGTAGTCTATTGTGTGCCGTGTGGGGGATGCAACCTTAAATACGTAGGACAAACAGGGGGTTGGCTCAAAACACGCATGTATCAACACAAACATGACATTACCAAAAACAAGGACACCAGCGCCCTTGCACAGCATGCAAAAACAACCTCACATAACATAGATTTTCAAAACGTTAAAATATTGTTTAAAAAGGAATTCCTAAGGGAAAGATTGTTTTTTGAGATGATTGCCATTGAGACAACTGACTCCACGATGAATTTGAGGTCTGACGTCGACGGGTTGAGCACAATGTATAGTTATTTGTTAAATAAACCAAGTGTTTCTAGTTCTGATGATTCCATCTCAGACACTGGCAACTTCTGTGAACTTATTTTCTAGTGACGTTATGTCATGGTCGACCTGTTTCGTTATCCAGTATTCTAAAGTTCAAATTTCAAATTTCAAATGTTTCCCGCCATTGTATGGCACTGTGACGTTGGCAGCGGCTTATTCAGTTCTATTTAATGTCAATTCATAACCAACAAAAGTTGCTGTCATAGACACATTGGTATCTACTTTCAAGAATTTTAATTTTAATCCATCTTTATCACACCATTGCAAATGTCATCAGTAATCAAACATCACTTCATTATCCATGTAGCCTAGACTATTTATTGTAAGTAGAGTTATATTAAACTTTTCACATGTTCTAACCTCGAAATGAATTTTTAGCTTCCTTGATAAAGCTAGCAATCGTTAGCGAAATATTGGATTTAATAAAAAAGGTCAACTAAGACAAGGCTTTTAATTGGCTCACTACCCAAATATCCATTATACATTTTTCGATTGTTTGATCAACGAGCAAAAAGTCTCCTAGTCACGTTATTACAGAGATGGGGTTCCTCCAGGACATCGGAAGAGATCATGGACACGAGGTGATGCAACACATGAAAAAATTGCTGTCGACAACAATAAAGCTGGCAAACTACAGAAACCGGAGATGTTTCCTGTTACGTTGCCGTTCACAAAAACTGCTACCACGACACCTGGGTGATGGATGTAAGAGGATACAACTGCTGATGGACACGGACAACAACAGCATCAACACACGCCTGGAAAGATTTAACAGCAGGTTGACCAAACAATTACTAAATTTTGAATTAGATATTACTCACCAAAAGCTTGTTGTGCTCGATTCGTTGACGTCAGAACTTAAAGAAACTATAGAGGCTTGCATTCCCCCCGCGGTTTTCGCGGAATTCAATATTAGATTAACTAACAAATATAACAAACAATTTAGACATGTAAAAAATTTAAATTTAAAAAAAATTTCAAGGTTAGGTTCTTTTCAGGAACGTCGAATTAAACTTTTTAACAATAATGACAAGTGGACAGTAAATTTGACTGAGGTGGTGGTGCCGGCTGGGATAAACGACTTTCTTTCCTTGGGAGGAGGGTTCGGTATCAAGCCAACATTACGTGATGACTTGAACAATTTGGGAGGGTTGCTTTCGGACATAGAAGGGTTGGTGGGCTTGGTCCCGGAGGACAGTAGAGACGTTATCAGGGCTAGAGTAACGTATGAAGTGACGAGCTTTGTGTTGGGTAGGTTTGGGGGTGGGGACGCGTGGGATGAGATAGCAAAAAAGGTCAATCAGTTCTTAAAACAGAATCCTGACATCTGTGTTACTAGAGCCGACAAGGGTGCGGTCACAGTTTTCATAAGCAGGAATGAATACAACGATAAAACTAAACAACTTTTAAACGATGAACGCACATACAAAATATTAAGGGTTGACCCAACTGACGGCATACAAAGAAAAAACAACACCATTGTCTCAAAATTGTTTAAGGAAAAGCACATAGACGCCAAAACCAAAAAGAAATTAACCATCTATAACGGTGTGATTCCTAAACTCTATTGCTTACCTAAAATCCACAAAGAGGGTAACCCGCTGAGACCGATTGTGTCATGCCGTGGGTCACCCTTTTACGCCATTTCGGCATACATCGCTGACCTCATCTCACGCGCCTTCGCTGACAGAACCGAGTACAATATCAGGGATTCTTTCACTTTTGTCGAGACATTTCAAAATTTCAAAATACCTGATGGCCATGTCCTGCTGTCTTTCGACGTGGTGTCCTTGTTCACCAACATTCCGCGTGACCTGGTTGTGCAGATCATCAATGAACACTGGCAATGGATCTCGGAGATCACTACTATCAGTAAACAAACATTCCTTCACATCATAGATTTTTTATTTGACAGTAGCTACTTTACTTTTGATGGAATTTTTTACAAACAACTTTTTGGAACACCTATGGGTTCCCCTCTGAGTCCAAGCTTGGCCAACATCGTACTTGACTACATGTTGACCAAGACTTTGCCCACGTTGACTGTACAGCCGGGTTTCATTAAGAAATACGTCGATGACATGGTGCTGACCCTTCCTCCGGTAGCCATACAGTCCACATTAGACATTTTCAACAATTTTAACATACACATACAATTTACAGTAGAAAATGAAAACAACAATAGCATTCCTTTTTTAGACACTTTGCTCATTAGAGGGGAGGACGGTGTGTTGGTCACAGACTGGTACCAAAAGAAAACAAACTCAGGCAGATATCTTAATTTTCATTCTAACCATCCTATCAATCAAAGACTGAACATGGTCACTGCTATGAAGAATAGAGTGCTAAAGTTGTCACATCAGCGGTTTCATCCGAGCAACTTGGATAAACTTTTTAACATTTTCATTAATAATGGTTACCCTAGGAGGCTGTTGATGAATTTATTATATAACACTCGCAGACCACCACCATTGACTGACATGACCGCCCCCCCCCCCCCCCCCTATAAACAATTCTTTAATATTATATAAGAAGTTGCCCTATTTGCCGGGACTATCCCAAAAACTATCAGACATTTTTCGACTCCCTGGTCTAAAAATAGCTTTTTACAACCTCATGACAGTTAATAGGTTTTTTTCCAAATTAAAACAAAAAACACCTTTAGAAAAGATGTCAGGTGTAGTCTATTGTGTGCCGTGTGGGGGATGCAACCTTAAATACGTAGGACAAACAGGGGGTTGGCTCAAAACACGCATGTATCAACACAAACATGACATTACCAAAAACAAGGACACCAGCGCCCTTGCACAGCATGCAAAAACAACCTCACATAACATAGATTTTCAAAACGTTAAAATATTGTTTAAAAAGGAATTCCTAAGGGAAAGATTGTTTTTTGAGATGATTGCCATTGAGACAACTGACTCCACGATGAATTTGAGGTCTGACGTCGACGGGTTGAGCACAATGTATAGTTATTTGTTAAATAAACCAAGTGTTTCTAGTTCTGATGATTCCATCTCAGACACTGGCAACTTGAGTGAACTAATTTTCTAGTGACGTTATGTCATGGTCGACCTGTTTCGTTATCCAGTATTCTAAATTTCAAATTTCAAATGTTTCCCGCCATTGTATGGCACTGTGACGTTGGCAGCGGCTTATTCAGTTCTATTTAATGTCAATTCATAACCAACAAAAGTTGCTGTCATAGACACATTGGTATCTACTTTCAAGAATTTTCATTTTAATCCATCTTTATCACACCATTGCAAATGTCATCAGTAATCAAACATCACTTCATTATCCATGTAGCCTAGACTATTTATTGTAAGTAGACTTATATTAAACTTTTCACATGTTCTAACCTCGAAAACGAATTTTTAGCTTCCTTGATAAAGCTAGCAATCGTTAGCGAAATATTGGATTTAATAAAAAAGGTCAACTAAGACAAGGCTTTTAATTGGCTCACTACCCAAATATCCATTATACATTTTTCGATTGTTTGATCAACGAGCAAAAGGTCTCCTAGTCACGATAAAATTTAGTGTTAACTGTTTTCTAGTTTTAATGTCCAAATCGCGTATTTCCTTCTTAGTCCAGTTTAAAACTCCAACACTATATCGAAATATTGGAATAGCATATGCATTAATCGCTTGCATTTTATATTTTCCATTTAAACCAGATTTTAAAATTTTTCTGACTCGCTTAATGTATTCGCCTATAACCTTCGCCTTCATCCCTTCATCATCTATACCAAAGGCTTCATCCATTCCCAGATACTTATATCTAGTATTATCAGTTAATTCATTAATACTAGTATGACCATTCAGGCATATGTCAGCGGTTCTCTCAATTTTGCCTTTGACAATACTAATTTTGGCACACTTCTCTAGACCAAATTGCATCCCAACATCGTCAGAGAATTGTTTAACTATACTGAGACTCCTCTTCAACTGCTCATCATTTTTGGCATAAAGTTTCAAATCATCCATATATAATGAATGGCCAATTAACTTTTCGCCAGGTAATAACTGAACACCAACTTTGTCCTCATTCAATTCACTGGACAATGCAAACAGGCCTATGCAAAAGAGCAAGGGTGATAAACTATCACCTTGAAATATGCCACAATTAATATTAATCGGCTCTGAGAAAACACACGACTCTAGTCCCCGCAAGCATAGTTTAGTAGACCATAAGGACATACATGAGTTTACCAGAAAAATAATTTTTTGGTTTACCCCATATATCTCCAAGGCTTTTACAATCCATTCATGCGGGATACTATCATACGCCTTCTTATAGTCAATCCAGACCATGGATAGGTTTCCTCGAGTCTTCTTGATCTTTTCAACAATCTTCTTGTTAATTATTAACAGTTCTTTTGAACCATAACTGTCCTTTAAAATGCCTTTCTGCTCAGAGGGCAATACATTATTTTCTTTAAGATGTTCATAAATCTTGGTACCTAAAATTTTAGTTAATAATTTTTAACAACAATTTAAACAAGTAATAGGCCTATATTGGGATACTTCCATTGTATTCTCCGTTTTGGGAATCAAAACAGTTACACCTTCCGTTAGCCACGACGGTATCAGTTCCGGATTGTTAACCATATTGTTAAAACATTTTACTAAATGTTCATGCAATATGGTTATCCTTTTAAGCCAAAAATTAGGAATTTTATCTGGTCCAGGAGCTTTCCAAAGGCCCAAACTTTTGCAAGCATTTTGGAAGTCATCTTTGGAGAGAAGTACATCTTCCATAGCTGGATAATGCATATTCCGCCTCTCCTCGCGTTTAATCCATTCCGCATCAGAATTGTACTTGCCAGATTGCCCCCAAATGCCTGTCCAAAAATTGGTAACATCCTGCATGTTTGGAAAATTCTGGATACAGATGTTCTCCTTGCCAAGGCCCCTATAAAATTTTTTAGGATTTTCTTCAAAATTTTTGTTATCATTGTAAGTCCGAATTCTTTTTTCAATTCTTCTGATACGTTGGGCCTTAGCTTGAATTTTCTGTTTTAACTCCTCTTCAATAATTACTATATCCTTCTCTTCGCCTAAAACACTGTATTTTAGTATTATGTTTTGTCGTAACCGTTGTAACCTCTCTGTTAAATGAATAGATCTTCTAATTTCAGAAATCCTGGAAACGTCTTTTCTCCAATTAGCAATATTATTTTGGAGTCTACGCTTCCAACGGTTTTCCCGAATTCGATTATTGTGTATTGATGTAAATTTTGGATTCACCATCTTAGTAATAACATATGCGGATGCGTACAACAAATTATTTATTTCAATAATGGACAATTCTGGCCTATTCCTCAGAAATACTTCCAGATCAGAATTAGCCTGCGCAATCAACTCCCTAACCCTGTTAGTCTCCCGTATAAAAGGCAATCCAACCCTGCTATGAAAATTTCCTGAAGTAAGCAATTCTTGTTGTACCAATATTAAAAACTGACTTTGTTGTACTACATTATCATCATTATTACCCAGATTTGGCATTCCATTTACCTCAATATCTACAATAATAGACACCTCATCATTGCGGCTATTCTGTTCTAATTCTACCACTTCATCCAAAATGTTTCCTTGTTCTACTTCAACTACTTCATCATTTTCAAGATTTAGAAAAATCTCTACCTCCCTTCTTATAGAATCTATCTCTATATTGGATAACTTATTACTATTTAGAATGCACCGTCTCTGGGATGCCAAAGTATTAGCAGTCAACTCCATTCTTTTATCTGGGTTTCTTTCTCGCCATATTCTAAAGCATTCCCGTTGATTAGCACATCCAAACTTTAACAATGAACAAAAGTGACACCAAACCACCTCCTTATATTCATTTATGGACCATTTATTACGCATTCTTCTAGAATTATTTAAATCCATTTGTTAAAAGTAAAGTGGGCCCAATAACAATAAAAATTATGAGTAACCTCTTTACTTACACCTGAAATTCTAAGGATAATTAGGTATCACAATAACACTTACTACAAAGAAACGTAGAAATATTACGTATAACTGACAACTTCCTGGATAATTAGAATTGTCAAAATTGACACTGTCACCAATCTGAAACAAAATATATTAAAAGATATGTTACTACCTCCCAATATACTCCTTCTATTCCAAAATGATGGGCGTCCACTTGTAAAAGCAATTCCAATCAATTAATGATTTTGAACTGCTTCTTTAATGTGATAATTCTATTTCTTTAGGAGGTCAGATTTGACACTGCGTGCCAAGGCACGGCTATTATTATTATTATTATTATTATTTATTGGAATTCTCTGATACATCTCATTAAATACATTAAACCTAGATAATATAATTTAGATACAACATATAAATACTAAAATTACACTAATAGATTTTGACAAGTAATGAGGATCATCAGGGCAAATTGGTAGTACCGAGCTTCGCTGAAGCCTAGGGTACTCCCTTTGCGGGTATCACCACAGCTCAACCCAATTTTGAAAAACAACGCCATTTATGCTTTGCAACACAAGTTTGCAAAGCAAAGGAAAACTGTGGAAACCCCGTACAGCGTTGTGTACAGGTCAGTAAAAACACATGCAGATATTTATTAATAGAGATATACAAAGGAAGGTAAAGATGAAAAGTAGTACGATAGCAGTAAATTTAGGATGCTTTATGATAAAACTCTCCTCAAAATATTCGCGCTTCCCAAAACCGCAATTTCCTGAATTTCCCAGGGCGAAATTTTGCACGGTAACTCCTTGACATGTTTACTATAATTTAGAGTAACTGCTCCCAATGAACCTACAATCACCGGAATAATGTTTACTTTCATTCCCCACATACGTCCAACTTCTATTGAGAGATCCTTATATTTAAGTTGTTTTTCAAGCTCCTTCCTTACAACATTCGCATCAGCAGGTACCGAGATTTCTATGAACGTGCATACCTTCCTCTGGAAATCCTTTACCACGATATCTGGCTTATTAGCATCAAGCATTCTATCAGTGACAATAGGCATGTTCCATAATATGGTAATATGATCATTACTCACAACAGGAGATGGAACGTGGTCATACCACCGAGACACATCCATTGCTAAACCTAATAGTTGGGAACACAAGTTGTAATGTATATATATTCCCACCCTATCATGCCTAGCAATGTAATGCGACTCAGCTAAGACTGGACAAGCCGCTAAAAAATGATAGACATGTTCCGGAGCCTGATGACACAGTCTACAACTCCCATCATGAGCAACTTTCATGATCTTCTGTTCATGATATCTGGTACGTATTGCCTGATCTTGCGCCGCTATGATAGAGGATTCCGTTTCAGCCTTAATGTTTCCATGACAAAGCCAAGATAACGATCCTGACTTTGAAATACCATCACCCTCCACAATTCTTAAAAATTGGCCATGCATTGGCTTACTAACATAATCCTCTCTCATTTTCTGATTCATTTTTAACTTTATCTGTCGCTTTAAACTCTCCACTGAAATTTTATTTTCATAATTACCGAGTTCTTCCACCTGAAATTTTTCTAAAATTAGTTTATGTTTACTAATTATTGACTTACCAGAAGTATCCCTAATTAATTGTTTAATGACTTTATCCTCCTTGTTGGCCTTTATAAAATTTCCTAAATTTAACATTTCCAAATCATAAATATTTTCAAATTGCTGCAAGCCACGACCTCCATCTAAACGGTGCAGGTATAGTCTGCAGACATCAGACCTTGGATGAAACATAAAATTTAGTGTTAACTGTTTTCTAGTTTTAATGTCCAAATCGCGTATTTCCTTCTTAGTCCAGTTTAAAACTCCAACACTATATCGAAATATTGGAATAGCATATGCATTGATCGCTTGCATTTTATATTTTCCATTTAAACCAGATTTTAAAATTTTTCTGACTCGCTTAATGTATTCGCCTATAACCTTCGCCTTCATCCCTTCATCATCTATACCAAAGGCTTCATCCATTCCCAGATACTTATATCTAGTATTATCTGTTAATTCATTAATTAATTAATTAATCTCGGCCACAAATTTTTCATAGAAGTTGAAAGGATTTAATGGCTTGTGTATACCCTTATATATCCCTGCTATAATTGGAGTCTTATCTCCTATATTCAATATGCTATATTCATGTGCCCAGAATTGGTGTATTTCTTTATCTACTTTTGCACCATCTGTAGAGAAGTCAATAACAATACTTCGTGGCAATTTATTAGCAGGGAGTGTCAACATGACTTCATAAAGTGTAGAGTCCATGTGGTATTCAATACAATATAGTATCATTTCTGCGGTTAGTCCACGCCTGTCCACATTATTGTCATTTTAAAATGTCCAGAAAATTCAAAGTCTATGTACGTATTAGGCCCGAAAGAAGAAAACTCCGGTATAGCGGGTATTACCGAAAAAGAAGTGTTTATACCTCAAAATAAAAGTTCGTTTTTGATGCGAACGCCACCCAAAGGGATATTTTTAACACCGTGGTTCGCCCGCTGATACGGGACGTTTTAAAAGGAAGCAGTCACACGGTTTTTGCTTATGGGCAAACAGGAACAGGCAAGACCTATACGATGACTGGCGAGAAGCGGGAATCGGAAGGTATTATTCCTCGATTGGTAAAAACCATTTTTGAGTTAATAGACAATATAGAGACAACTGTTAGGGTGTCCTATTTACAGCTGTATAATAAGGAGTTGTTCGATATGCTGTCACCTACAGAAAATCAATCAATCAGAATATATGACGACAAACAGAATAAGGGATCCGTCAAAGTACAGGGGGCGGTAGAACGCACTGTCACTGATGAGGACGAGTTGATAAAAATACTTAATCTAGGTAATAAGCGTCGAAAAACCGCAAAAACATTGTGCAACACGAATTCAAGTCGATCACATACAATTTTCAACATATATGTTAATAGGCCAGGAGCTGATGGAGTTATCCAAAAGGGTAAACTAATATTAATTGATTTGACGGGGTCGGAAAACATGGAACGTTCTGGTGCAGTCGGGAGGACAGCCCGAGAGGCAGGGAATATAAATCAATCCCTGCTTACTCTGAGCCGAGTTATAACAGCTATACGGAAAAAAGACAAGCATATTTTTTACCGCGAATCGAAGTTAACACGAATACTACAGGACTCCGTACAAGGAAGGAATACGGCCAGCCTAATCGCTACAATAACGTCGTTAAAACTCTCCGTGGAAGAAACAACCTCCACACTAGAGTATGCTTCCTGCTGTAAAGTAGTGGCGTGTAAACTGACTACCACTCCAGAATGTTCCTGCACCATGGCAATAAACCATAAAAGAAAATTGGACTTAATCAAACAACAGGCGAATTTGACTTGCGCGCTAGTGGGCAATCAGGGTATGGAGATGGACCGTTTAAAGCAAGAACTTGCTCAAGCAAACGACAGGATTACAGAGCTAGAAAAACGAAACGCGAACAAAAAAGGTAGACGAGCAAAATAAGGTTGCAAACCAAGAGGAAATGTTGGGTGTCCCCAGCAACAGACAGAAACGGTCACCCAGATATTCGAAAAGATATTCATCATTGTAGCTTTAAGTCCCATGTGGAGGTACTCGCCACCAGGAATATGCTCGACGTGAGTACTGGCGAGGTCTGCCGAAGCGTCAAGTAACGTTCTTGAATACTTTGTTAAAGACGAGGTGGGAAGGGGCAGCTCTTAACGTTTTTTGTATGACGTTTCCCTGAGTATGTTTTAATCCTGCGGCAAGGAATGCATCTTTTAATAGCTTTTTCTGCAAAGCTTCACGAGCAGGCTCATCATTCTCTAATGATTCATCAAGATCTTCAGGTTCATCATCCATATCGGTTTTTCTCGCATCATTCTGTTCTAGTACTCCATCATTTTCCACGTCAGAAATGTTAGAATCTTCCGAAGACGTAAGACTGGCAAGTACTGGCAAAGTGTCACCCACTCACATTTCTTCTGAACTGCGCTCTGAGCCAACATTTTTGGCATGACGAAAGGTAGGTAACCACCATCCTTTATCTCTCAAACTGAGTGTGGCAAAGCTCTTATGCTATTGAGACATTCTCCTGCTTCGCTTTTGAGAAACCATAAAATGTTAACATTAGAAATTTATCTAGTCGTACCAGCAAAACAGTCGATACAAATCATCACTGCGTTTCATGTTTCTCAATGTCGGCATCGCCATTATAATAACATAAAGGAAAATATACAAAAAATAACTTCTTGGTCAAATAAGGAGAGATCGAGGTAGGTGCCTCGAATAACGACCTGGAGGTATCTCTCCCTGACGGGGCCGTACGTGTGGTACTCGGTGTTGGTGCTCTTCAGGTGTTGTAATCTTCGAAGGAAGATGTACGGATTCGGATACCTTGTTGTGTGCTGGGCGGAGCTTATAGTCGCCTTATAGTCTCACCAAGTGCCGTCGGGATTCACATGCCGCTGCGCGTTTGTGGGACGGGCCAGTCGCTTGTGACTTGCTTTGACAGCAAAGCAACCACGTTGCGTAATCCGGCTGATAGACAGTAGGCTTGACGACTGATGCCAGCCGGCGATCGTTTGTGCCGTTCACGTTTGCAGATAGCTGAGCAGTGGGATCACTACCGCTGATGTATGCAGCCGGCGCGGCAAGCGAGTTGGTTTGTGGACCAGGTGGAACCGAGTCAACACAATGTCTGTGTTGAACGACCCGTAGCTCGAGACTGTGCTGTTCTTGTCCTGTACAGTAAGATGGATAACTGCTTTGGCGTAAAACCAGCACTAAGGAAATCTTTAAAAAGTTGTTTATTTCCTCCCGCGTCTAACCATACGTTGTAAAAGTTTTTGAAAGCTGACGCTGCGTACGCGCCGGAACGATACAAAATATTGTGTACGACGGATATATGTATGTCTTCTTTTCTTAAAGCTGTCAAATAATGCGTTCTCTTGCCATCTTTAGCAAACCATAGTCCATATAACTCTACAAAAGCTTTTGGAGCTTTAGCAGCATTATGTCCCCAAATTTCTCCTCCATCAATCTTCGCTCATCCAGTCGGGCCTCCAGTCCCGTCTTTTCCATAACGGTCTCTTAGCACATTTTAGCACTTTTTAAACTTTCCCTGAATCGTAGCGGCCGCTTGCTTTGAGACATTCTTATTTTGTTCTTTTCAGTATTTCGCGAGCGCCGCCCTAATCCCTCCAATTTCTAACATTTCCGGATTCGTGTCTTTATCCTCTTCATCTGAGGCCAACGTCCCACACACATTAGGCGATTCTTTTCTGAGTTGAGTTGGCTTGGACATTACTTGTTTGTTTGCTTGTGTCTTCTAGTATGGGTAATCCTGTCGCTGGGGTGGACCCATCCCTCCCCAGTCCTTTTCCGAGGCTGTTTTGATTCCGCTCATGTTTCCATTTTTAGGGCTAAGGTACCCCCATTTTTCCCTCCTGGCAGGGTACGAGGTGGAGTAGTAACATCCATGGACCAGAGCCTCGCCGACCCTTACTTAAGTTTCAGGGTGTAGTCCACGGATTAGTCCCCGGGATGACCCGGGGGTCCCCTGCCGTTCGCGACCTCGTGACGTGCGGCCATTCAATCCTCGACTCGGCAAACATCTTGATTTCCGTACTTGTCCTTGAGCTGTCCAGGTCATCTTCGGGAATTCGTCCAGGGATGCGGATAAGGAGGGGAATATCGTATAGGGACCCTGGTGCTGCGACGTGCAACACCAGGTAGCTCGGGAACCCCGTGGCAGTTTTGCCACCCCTATTACAATTGTAATAGTTCTATGACTCTGGCATAAAATCTATTATCTTATTACTTTTGTCCAAGATCTATTACAATTTCATGTTAATTGATTTTTACCATTTTTCTATCTCACGGGCGTTTATTTAACGGTATATAGTTAATGTGTTCGACCAGAGACAAAACCATTTACTTACTAAATGCTTTTTTCACAGGCAATGTAGTTTATAGTCTTATTTACTTTATGTTATGTGATCTCACGATATAGTGACACATGTATCAAGGCATTTTGGTTGTGTTATACTATCCCCCCCCCCCCCTGTCAACAAATTGCGATAAATCTATTACCTATTACAATGACGTTCAATCTATTACGCGAAAAAGTCCCAATCTAGTACAATTTATTCTTTGAAGGTGGCAACACTACCCCGTGGACGCTAACCCACGTACTCATCCAGGAACGATGAGATCCCCGTGTCGAAAGGATAAGGGGAAAAAGGGGAATCTGGTACCGATAGGAAATACTAGATCCAGCTCGGGAAACCCGTGCACGCCAGCGCACGTACTCACTTATCATGTCATGCGAGATCCCTGAGCGGACATCGTGACCACAGGACAAATCTTCGTTAAGATGAATCGGCAATTTAAAAGATTTATGTACCTTTTTCCCGTCAATCAAGAGTATTGCGGCAATTCCCGTCAATGCTACGGAAATAGGAGTTCTTCTCAAGTTATTTTCTAGGTAGGTAATTCCGCAGTTATACCGGTATGTTTTACCACTTCCTTCTGGTCCATCCACATAAAATGTATTTGTCAAAGGAGTGTTTTCTTAGATAATAAACGCTTTAGTGACGAAAGTCTGGTTGTTTTAACAACTTCGCCAAAAATATTTCTTTGGCCGCCATTTAATTTTCTCTGGTCGTACGTCATTCTCGCTTCGATTACGTCGGAAAATTGGTCATTATTGATGTCGTCGTCGTTGTTGTCCTCGAAATACTGTTCCCCTTGCGGGAAGGCAGTTAATCCAAAATCGCTTAATGATTTATCGTTTCTTTTCAAATGGCGTTCAACTTCCATTAAAGCCTTTGCGTCTGCGACCGACTGTCGGTTACTTTTGCGCCTCAAATCTTCACTTAGTGGCAAGCGATATTAGCTCCAAAGTTGCGGAATATCATTAATAATATTTTCAACCGCAAATAAACTCATATTGGCGAATAACGCCCGTTAAGCTTTAGGATGGGCATATGGCTCGGCTTCTCCCAAACAGCCATCTTACTCATCATTCTTTTCCAAAAGACCCATATCATCGCAGGCTTTTTTGTATGTTTCGCACAATGTGCTGTTGACGGTGCGCAAATTCTCGAATCCAATTGCACCATTTATACGCGCCAAGAGCATACGTAAACAAAATCTTTCTTGGTTTGATGGTGAAATGTCCATGAGCACGCCAATCTTTTTGCTTACTTGCCGTCTGGGTTTCCATTTAAATTCGCAAAGATCCCAGAAATAGTATTCGCGTATTTCCACTTATTTATATATATATACAGGGTGTCCCACTTTTTTTCCCGCAAAAATTTTTTTTACATACAAAATGTCATTCTGAATAGAAAGTTTCATATGAACTTAGGGGTTTTTTCAACTTCTTAGCAAGTTACAGCTGTTCAAAATGAAAATCGAGCATTTTTTAAATAATGACAACTGACAAAAATTGTTTTCAAAATAATTCTGAGTTGGCTTTTAAATCTTATATTAACGCCATTCCATAGAAATCAGACGAATAAAATTATATTAAAAAAAATTATATCAATTATATTATTTGGGTACTTGGTGAATTCGTTATTGGTTGATGTTAATCACCCGTTTTATGCTGGCGGTTCGTAGCAAAAAAAGCAAATAACTGGTAATAAGTTTAGTAGCAATTTAGAAAATAAACTGCTTCCGGGTTATGCCGTGTGTCAAGATTTGTTAATGCTGACGTTTCGCGAGCCATGTTGCTCGCTTCTTCAAAGCTAATTGAATACTGAAGACCTACCAAGAAAGTCTCCCTTATATACCTGAATTTACACCTCACTGCGCACATCTGGCGCTACCGCTCCATGTGTTTTTCCACCTGACCGCGTTAGGATCGATTTCCAGACCCTACTAATGTCAGTACCGTCCTCGCGATTGATGTTGTCAGGATGTTTGTAAATTTCGATGGCTTCTCTAATAAGCCTTCGATGATAATTACCCACCCTTGCCAACATCTTCGCGTCATCGAAATCCATTGTGTGTCCCGACTCGTGGCAGTGTTGAGCAACAGCGGATTGTTGGATCTTGCCTAGCCGGGTGTCCCTGCTGTGCTCCTTGATTCGACATTCGATGCTTCGTCCTGTCTGTCCTACATAGCATGTTCCGCACTCACATGTTATCTTGTATACCCCTTCGTTCCTCAGGAGTGGTGTGATATCCTTTGGGTTAGGCAAAAGATCCTTTACCTTAGCTGGTGCTCTGTACCTTACCGTGATACCCGATTTCTTCAGTACTCTACCGATTCTCTCTGATACCCCACTTACGTATGGTAAGCAAGCGAACCCCTTTGACTCTTGCGGTTCCTCTGAGACTTGCGGTTTTCTTTGTGTGACACCCCGTATGTCAGACTTGGTGTATCCATTCTGGCGTAGGGCCCACTCCAAGTGTTTCCGTTCGTCGTGCAAGGTGCTAGAGTCGCATACCTTCTCGGCTCTGTTGAACAAAGTGTTAATAACACTTCTCTTCTGTTGGGGGTGGTGGTGTGATTTGGCGTTCAAGTACCGATCGGTATGTGTCTTCTTACGGTAGACTGTATGTCCAAGTCTACCCGTTGACGTTCTGTATACCAGCACATCTAAGAAAGGCAGCTGATTGTCCTCTTCTATTTCCATCGTGAATTTGATGGAAGGACTAACATTGTTCAGGTGGTTAAGGAACTCAGTAAGTCTATCTCTACCGTGTGGCCAAACCACAAAGGTATCGTCGACATATCTGACCCAGTGCTTTGGTTTGAAGGGACTTGATGTAATGGCTTTTTCTTCAAACAATTCCATGAAGAAATTGGCGATTACCGGTGACAAAGGTGATCCCATGGCTGCACCCTTTACCTGCTCATACATCGCTCCCGCCCACTTGAAGTATGTGGTGGAGAGACAATACTCTACAAGATCCGGAACATCGGTTGGTAGACCTAGGGGGACAAGTGTTGTCTGGAGGCCTTCGACTGCCTCCTTAACCGGAACACACGTAAAGAGTGATGTTACGTCGAAACTTACGAGTATATCCTGAGGGTCAATGACAACTTCCTTCAAAATCCGAATAAAATGTTCAGAGTTCTTGACAAAAGATGTAGTTTGTCCTATAAACGGTTGGATGGTTTTCGCCAAGTATTTTGCCAACAAATAGGTTGGGGAGCCTATTGCGCTAACGATTGGTCTTAAAGGTACGTTATCCTTGTGGATCTTTGGCAAACCGTAGATCCTAGGTGCCCTAGGGGCTTGAACAAAAAGGCTTCTTTGTTCCTGTACGGGAATCGATGATGATTTAACCAATTCCTTCACTCGCCTTCCTATCTTATCTGTTGGGTCCTTGGAAATTTGACGGTACGTATTCGGGTCCAATAGATCGTCCATCTTCCTGTTGTAGTCCTCCTTGTTCAATATCACCGTTGCATTCCCTTTGTCTGCTGGTAGTACTGTGATATCCTTGTTGTCCTTGATGGTTTTCAGAGAGTACTTCTCTTCTTTGGTAATATTGCTCTTTGGCGGGGTAGCTTTCCTAATTATCCTGGAAACCTCTTGACGAATGTCCTCTGCTTGTACACCTGGAGTTTTGTACAATGCGGCTTCTACTTCCGTAATAATTTCCTCCTTAGGTATTCTTATCGGTGCGATTGCAAAGTTCAATCCTTTGCCTAGGACCGACAATTCACCGGTGGAGAGTTAGTGATTAGACATATTTATAACTACTTTGTCCACAGTAGTAGTTTTGGTCACAATCTTCTTAGCCTCTAACCTAACAAACTTCTTCTTGTGAGTTTCGGTTGCTTTCTCAAACTGGAATTCCGCCTTTCTCCATGTGGTGGAATCAAGCTTACCCCAATCTTCGGCTGACAATCTATTTTCTAATTTGAGATGAAGTTTTAGCAATTTATCTGTAGTGTCCTGTAAAGATCTGTACGTGAAATGTACCCTTTCACGTAATAAGGCATTCTCCGTTCTCCTCAAACTCTTCTTGGCGGCAGCGGTGTTGATATGGTGCTTGGTACGCAGGAATGTTGGTACTAAACCTTTGTCCCTACACCTTCTCAAAAAAGCAAGATTGGATAACATCTTGCTTCGTTTTGGTCGTAAAGTGTCAAAATCCTTGGTAAGTTTGTAAACATCCTCCCCGTAGAGTGAGATCAAGTAAGTACGTAGGCTTTCACGGCCAGAATCATTTAGAAAATAAACTGCTTCCGGGTTATGCCGTGTGTCAAGATTTGTTAATGCTGAAGTTTCGCGAGCCATGTTGCACGATGCTTCGTCCTGTCTGTCCTACATAGCATGTTCCGCACTCACATGTTATCTTGATATCAAACCACTCCTGAAGAACGAAGGGGTATACAAGATAACATGTGAGTGCGGAACATGCTATGTAGGACAGACAGGACGAAGCATCGAATGTCGAATCAAGGAGCACAGTAGGGACACCCGGCTAGGCAAGATCCAACAGTCCGCTGTTGCTCAACACTGCCACGAGTCGGGACACACAATGGATTTCGATGACGCGAAGATGTTGGCAAGGGTGGGTAATTATCATCGAAGGCTTATTAGAGAAGCCATCGAAATTTACAAACATCCTGACAACATCAATCGCGAGGACGGTACTGACATTAGTAGGGTCTGGAAATCGATCCTAACGCGGTCAGGTGGAAAAACACATGGAGCGGTAGCGCCAGATGTGCGCAGTGAGGTGTAAATTTAGGTATATAAGGGAGACTTTCTTGGTAGGTCTTCAGTATTCAATTAGCTTTGAAGAAGCGAGCAACATGGCTCGCGAAACGCCAGCATTAACAAATCTTGACGCACGGCATAACCCGGAAGCAGTTTATTTTCTAAATGATTCTGGCCGTGAAAGCCTACGTACTTACTTAGTAGCAATTTATTTGTTATTTTTTTCCCATAAATAATACCTATTTAACAAACACTAACAAATCTAAAACAAAAACTGGATAAATAATAAACAATACATTAACGAAGAAGAAAATAAAATACATCAAAAAAATTGTTCAAAATGACCTCCACCAATATCTATGCACTTTTGGCAACGAATTATTATGGATTCTTGCACACTACGTAGTGATTCCACATTTGTTTTAAGCATATCAAAAGCGGCTTGAATTCTTTGTAGTAATGCATGTCTTGTATTTATCGGTGTTTTGTACACTTCTGACTTAACGTAGCCCCAAATATGGAAGTCCAGAGGAGTAATATCAGGCGAACGCGGTAACCATTGAACAGGCCCGGCGCGACCAATCCAACGCTGGTTGTAATGGTTATTTAACCAGTTCCTCACCTGTCTTGCGTAATGAATTGGAGCGCCATCCAACTGAAACCATCAATTTTGTCGGTAATTAATTGACACATCTTCCAAATAATCTATCAAACTATTCTCTAAGAATAACAGAAAACTATTTGCATCCACTCTGTCGGGAAGGATGTGAGGCCCAATCAGATGTGATCCCACCAGACCAGTCCAAACATTTACTTTAAATTCATGCTGATAAGATATTACTGTCGTTGTATGAGGGTTTTCGTGGGCCCATACGCAAAAATTACGGCGGTTTGTAATTCCACGACGAGTAAATGTTGCCTCATCTGTCCAGATAATTTTATTTCTTACTTCTTGTGGACTATCAACAAACCACCGACAAAAATCTAACCGGTTTCGAATATCTTGGGGCAGTAACTCTTGCACATTTTTTGAACGGAATGCCTTTCCTCTATCGTTGCGTAAATTTCTCCATACAGTGGTTTTCGGCAATCTCAGATGGCGCGCTGCACGCCTTACACTTAAATTACGGTATTCGTCAAAAGCATGCGAAACTCTTGCATTAACTCTTCTTACTCTTTGAGCTGCTTGGTTGTGATCTCCCACTGGTCTTCCCCTTATTCCATTTTCTCTAATCATTCTATGAATATTACTAAACACTGCAGCATCCGGAAGTCGTCTCGCTGGAAATCTTCTTTGGTATTCTCTCCGTGCCCTTCGACAATTTCCATTGCAGTATCCATAAATAAAATGATAAATATTCACTGTTAGTAAATTTTTTGGGCATAATATTGTTCGGATTTATAATTATTTTTGAAAATGCAATAACAATCCTGTTATTAGAAGTACTAGAATGACAGCAATGTGACGTATAAAATCAACCTGAAGTATTTTTAAAGCATTCTTGATAAATGCGTATCAAAGCCGCCTATAAAACAACTGAAAAAAATGCTTGATTTTCATATTGAACAGCTCTAACTTGTTAAGGAATTGAAAAAAACCCTAAGTTCATATGAAACTTTTTATTCAGAATGACATTTTGTAACTAAAAAAAAAAAATTTGCGGGAAAAAAAGTGGGACACACTGTATATATATATATATTAAAAACGCACAAGTTTTTCACAAAAATTGTATTTTATTTTTTGGGAATAGAGGCTTTTGTTTAACAAAAATTTTTACACGTTCACTAAATCTTACGATGAGACAGACATATTAAAAATTCGTTTTCTTGTTATCTGACGTTTCGGCGCGATTTGCGTCTTAGTCACATATATACTGAAATGTGAAAACTAGTAACAGACGCATCGAGTACATGCACAAAACCGAGAGAGAGAAGCTAAACTTGCTAGACTTGTCATATGGAATTTTGAACTGGTTTACAATATTTTGAGGATTCATTTTGGTTCAATTTAAACATTTACGTATTTTCTAGAATTAACCTATAACACTTTGACAAATTAATATCTGATCTATCATTAACTGCTTTTTTATTTTGTAATATTTCAATTGATTCTAACACACATCTTGCTTTTAAGTTTTTTTCCTTCTGTATCACTTTCACATCTTTAAAGTTAAACTGGTGTCCTGTGTCTTCTTGGTGTTTCTTCAGGGCTGTGATGTTTTTGGCGTATTTATGTCCTTTCCACCTTTCTTCGACTAATTGTTCTGTTTGCCCTATATACACTTTTTCACATTCGTTACAAGGAATTTGATAAACACAATGCGATTGCTTTAGTAGAGGTGTTGGGGCTTTTAGTTTTGTGTAAAGATTCGTGAGGTTATTTGTGTTTTTGTGAGCAATTTTGATATTAAATGGTTTTATTATATGGCCAATTTTTTCCGATAGGTTCTTGACGTATGGTATTGAGATATATTTATGTGTCTGGTTCAGGAACTTCAGTCTGGTGTGTCGTTGTTGTCAATCTGTTGTCACTGTTAAGTACTTTTTGCCTAGTTATTATCTTGTTTATTAAACTTTCTGGGTAGTTGTTTTGTTGTAAAATGCTTTCTGTTTTTCGTATAGCTTCACCACGATATTCCGGACTTGATAATTTGATAGCTCGATCAGCAAGACTTTTAATCACGCTTATCTTGTATGATAGTGGTTGTACTGAATAGTAATTTAAATATCTGTGAGATGATGTTGCTTTTGTGTACCACTTTGTATATATTTTGTTGTTCTTGTGTATCAGCGTTGTGTCTAGAAAATTTATTTTATTTGTATTGTGCATTTCCATCGTGAATTGAAGCCTGTTATTATAGCTATTAAATATGTTTAACACTTCAGTTTCTTTCTGTTTTGGTACAGCGAGTATGCAATCGTCTACATATCTTTTAAAGAACGGTATGTCGATTGATATTGATGAAAGTATATTTGCTTCCAGTTCCTCCATCACGATTTGTGCGACAACGCTTGATACCGGAGAACCCATAGCACAGCCGTATATCTGTTTGTAGAATTTGTCTTTAAATTGAAAATATGTGTGAGTGAGTGTGATTTCTACTGCTTCCAGAAATTCTTTTTTTGGTAGGAATGCTTTGTCTTCCAACTGGTGCCATCTTTTGCTTATGGCATCTTTTGCTAGTGATATCGGCACATTCGTATATAATGATATTACGTCTAATGAAATAAGGTGGTATGATTCATTTAATGAGACTTTGTCTATAAATTCCTTAAAATTCCATGAATCCTTGACATAGTATTCAAATTATCAAGTCCGGAATATCGTGGTGAAGCTATACGAAAAACAGAAAGCATTTTACAACAAAACAACTACCCAGAAAGTTTAATAAACAAGATAATAACTAGGCAAAAAGTACTTAACAGTGACAACAGATTGACAACAACGACACACCAGACTGATGTTCCTGAACTAGACACATATAAATATATCTCAATACCATACGTCAAGAACCTATAATAAAACCATTTAATATCAAAATTGCTCACAAAAACACAAATAACCTCAAGAAACTTTACACAAAACTAAAAGCCCCAACACCTCTACTAAAGCAATCGCATTGTGTTTATCAAATTCCTTGTAACGAATGTGAAAAAGTGTATATAGGGCAAACAGAACAATTAGTCGAAGAAAGGTTGAAAGGACATAAATACGCCAAAAACATCACAGCCCTGAAGAAACACCAAGAAGACACAGGACACCAGTTTAACTTTAAAGATGTGAAAGTGATACAGAAGGAAAAAAACTTAAAAGCAAGATGTGTGTTAGAATCAATTGAAATATTACAAAATAAAAAAGCAGTTAATAATAGATCAGATATTAATTTGTCAAAGTGTTATAGGTTAATTCTAGAAAATACGTAAATGTTTAAATTGAACCAAAATGAATCCTCAAAATATTGTAAACCAGTTCAAAATTCCATATGACAAGTCTAGCAAGTTTAGATTCTCTCTCTCGGTTTTGTGGATGTACTCGATGTGTCTGTTACTAGTTTTCACATTTCAGTATATCTGTGACCAAGACGCAAATAGCGTCGAAACGTCAGATAACAAGAAAACGAATTTTTAATCTGTTTGTCTCATCGTAAGATTTAGTGAACGTGTAAAAATTTTTGTTAAACAAAAGCCTCTATTCCCAAAAAATAATAAACAATTTTTGTGAAAAACTTGTGCGTTTTTAATATATTGACAAGGCTAACTAATTTATTTAAATAAATACTATACATATATATATAGATATATATAAAGGAGAAAGGTATTTGTCGGGCAATTCCGTCATACGACAAATACCTTTCTCCTTTATATCTTACCGTCGATTAACCAGCTTTCCTATATATGTATATATATATGACGGGGATTGAGAATTAGAGTCTTCCTCTTGATTCATCTTAACACTTTTTATTGACACAAACTAATACAAAGTAATATTATTAATAAACTAAACAAATATTTTGCCGCGTTGGAGGAGGGATCAATGGCAGTTTCTCTCGACCATCTACACTCGGCGTTGTCTCGATCAATACTGTGCCTTCGCTCGCCAACTCGCTTGCAGATGGACTCGAGACTCTGCCAGGCACGAAGAACAGGTAACCCCCGATACGCGCTGCGACACCACGCTCCGACACGGCCATTCTGACAATTCACACTTTTCACACAATTCACACACAATTCAAAATACTACTATCTCAGAACACATCAGAAAACAACCTCATCAACTAAACTGTATTCCAAAACTAACAGAAATTACTGAATTGTCCCGTATCTGCGTCCTGCAAGAGACTAAAGCACAACAATGTATCAGCATCCTGCAAGATACGCAACCATCACCTGTCTCAGCTTACTGCAAGAGACCTCCATCAGCTGTCTCAGCGTACTGCAAAAGACCTCCATCAGCTGTCTCAGCTTACTGCAAGACACACTGACTCCACAGGAACCTGTTAACCACAAAGCGCGCACCTACGGACTATAACATAGATACCGATTTCTATCAGGCTACGCTTGTGAATAACGTTGTGAGCTTCAAACTACTAGTGCTTTTCTAATTCAGTATATTCTGCTATATGAGCCATACCCTCAACTTGGTCATTCTCATCGCAATCAACATCATCTATGCCTGCACAACATTCTGGCATCTTTTTCAGGTGTTCATGGGAATACTTATAGGTTCGTTTACTGTTCAAAGCCTTTAAAACATAACGATCTCCTTCTAAAACTTCAATAATCTTGAAAGGCCCTTTAAATTTTAGGTCTAACTTGGTTTGATTTCGTTCTCCATTTTTAATCAAAACATACTCGCCAAGTTTTTTACTTTAGCCTTATTTTTGTCAAACCTAGACTTATCATAAATAGCGTTATGACCGATATTGAGTGCTGCTTGCTCCCTCAACTCAGGTAATTTATTGCATACTAATTCCTCTTCATCAAAACTGACTAAAGCTAAAGGTCGAGTTACTTTACCGATTAGCAGCTCCAGCGGACTACCCTTAGTGACTCTATTTGTTGTACAATTTATTGCCAATTGTATTTCACCCAAAGAATCTTGCCACGAACGCTCTTTATTAGATTCCACCGAAGTTAACAGATTTTAACGTACTCATTACACGCTCTACCTGACCATTTGCTCGGCTAGCACCAGTAGCAATGAGATGTAAGTTGATGTTTTGAGTATTGCAAAATGTTTTAAATTCGTTACTGGCAAAACAACGAGCTTGGTCGGCAATTATGCGGCTAGGAGCACCAAATAATGATATTGCAAACGCCAAAGCTTTTAGGCTACTTTCAGTATCTATTCGCAGACTGTGGTATAACAGCACATATTTAGTGAAGGCGTCGATTATTACAAATACATACTCTTTTTTATCATTCTTACCGCTTAGTTTGCCTGTTGCGTCCATATGAAGCGTGTGCCACGGTATAGCAATTTTAGGAATGGAATGGAGCTCGGCTTGGACTTTACCAGAGTTTGACTTAGATACGCGGCATGTAAGACAATTATCTACAAACTTTCGCACGTATTTGTTCATACCTTCAAACCAATAATACTCATATACCTTGTCTAATGTCTTTTCCCAACCGAGATGGACTATGGACTCATGCACATTATTTATAATAGACCATCTAAATATTCGCGGAATCATAACTAGGCAGCGAGTTCTCCCGTTTCTTTGTACCTTGCGGTAAAGCAACCCTGAGCGAAGTTCGTAAGTTATTAAGGTATCCTCATGAAACTCATTATTTTGCATCTTGGAGACTATACCCGCTATCTCCTCATCGCGTTGTTGTTCCGCTAAAAGCCAGTTATCAGTGATCTCCGCGGCGTCGATTCGTTTCTGCTCAAATTTAGTCGATGATCTATTATTTTCTATTGGAAGGGGGTTTCGAGAAAAGAAATCGGCATGACACATTCTTGTTCCCGGTCTAAAAACTATGTCAAAATCGTATGATTGCAAAAATGCCCACCAACGGTGAACCCTAGCAGTAAGATCAATTTTTGTGCGTGCCGATTTCAGTGAATACCGTAAATTTGCGGCCATACAAATAATGGCGAAAATGCTTAACAGCGTTAACTACAGCTAGTGTTTCTAACTTATACGAGTGGTATTTGGATTCAGATTTAGTAGTACATTTGCTGAAGTATGTGAAAACGCGTGACCTTTTATCTACCTTCTGCATTAGTATTGCACCGTAGCCATCAGCACTCGCGTCTGTATGCAACTCTATAATAATAATAATAATAATAATAATAGTCTTTATTAACTTCCATAACATAAAGATCACAATTCAGGCAGCGTATACATGACGATAGAAGTTAACCGGAGGGGGTTCGGAGATTACTCGTAAGTTCTCCGATCTTCCACCCCAACCGTTGTAAGAAAAAATATACAGGACCAATGCAACAACACAACAGTTAACCTACTTATTTAATAATCATAGCAAAACTAAACACTCAAATACTACACTACTATGTTTAGTCGTCTCCCTGCTCACTGAAAATAGACCGTCTATACAGCAACTTAAATTTATTGGCATTAAACAACGCACCTCCACCAACACTAGCAACTGGAATCAGAAACCGCAGACAATCGGGCATTGCATTCCATAGCTCAGCAATATTATATGAGTAACAGCGCTTAAAAATTGCAGTTGTGTGGCGCGGAATCTCCATGATAAGGCGATGCCTTAAGTTCAGATGATGAACGTCCGATCTGAATCGAATTTTTCTATGCAAATATTGAGGCACCCGGAATGTCAAAATAGCCGCAAACATAGTGGCCGAGTGCATCCGCCTTCTCCGAGACATAGACAGCCAACCAGACATACACAGAAACGGAGAAATATGGTCGCGCCTACGAACCCCATACACAAAGCGCAGGCATGAATTCTGTACCCTCTGTATTCTACTCTTACTGACCGAATCAAGACACGGACCGTACACCACATCGGCATAATTAAACTGTGATAACACCAAGGAGTCACAAAGAGTCGCTCTCACGTTCCGGGGCAACACGTCTCTGAGACCATACAGCGCCTTAAGATTTGCGTACGCGATTTGGGTTTTTTTAATAATATGGTGCTTGAATCGAAGATCAGTATCCATTGACAAACCAAGATTTTTAGCCTGATCAACCATGGGGACATACTCAGGGCAATCCGAACGCCGACCTCCGCCCGCGAGCCACGCCCGCCAAATACAAGAAAACATGATTTTGATGGGTTTATCTGAAGGGAATGGGCATCGGAAGCAGCCCGCAGACTTTCCAGATCTGCGTTTAGCCTTGCACATGCGCTGACCACATCTTGCGGTTGGAAAGACAGGTATAGTTGGCAATCATCGGCGTAAAAGTGATTACTACCGTGTTTGATAAAAGTGGACAAGCTCGACGTATATAGTACATAAAGTAGCGGCGAAAGAATGCTTCCTTGAGCTGTACCACACTCCAGAACACGGTCGCCTGAGATGTCATCATTCAACTTAACTCGCTGCATTCTTCCAAACAGATAGGTACGAAAAAAACGAACAACTGCCTCCGAAAATCCAAGGTAACCCAGCACACCCAGCAGAAGCTCATGGTTTACGCAATCGAAAGCCCGGGAAAAATCCAAAAGCACCAGAACCGACACATGACCGCGATCCGTCGCCCCAATCAAATCATCCACCACATCCAAGAGCGTCGCTGTGCAGCTATGTCGTGGTCGAAACCCCGACTGATTCCGCGGGATTAAGTCATGTTCATCAGCAAACGAGCGCAACTGTCGCTCTACTACGCGCTCAAGTATCTTCGACATTGCCGGGAGTATGCTTATAGGGCGAAGGTGCTTCAGCTCAGTCGGATTTGCGATCTTAGGTAACGGCGTTACAACAGCCTGCTTCCAGCAATCCGGAAAAACAGACCTCTCCAAACATATATTTACAATGTGAGTTATATAGGGAATAACCGTAGGGCAACACATCTTCACCCACGATATAGGTATACCGTCAGCGCCCAACGCATTAGAAGATATGGTATTTATGGCCTCAGTAATTTCGAGTTCCGTGGCCATTCGAAAACCAAAACGCGCCTTTACGTTTGGGTGTGTATGATCACGATAGTACCTCAAAGCTTCCTGATCTAGAATGGAATCGGCAACGGAATCAGCGAGGAAGTCATTTATTTTATCTACGTTTGACAGTGCGGCAGGCACGGAGGTATTCCTCCCACTACCACCTCGCAATTTATTGAAAGATCTCCAAACTTTTGCCGAATCACTAGTATTGAATAGCGCACCATAGTAGGCTTTCTTCTCCCTCTGTACAGCTGTCTTAGTGTAATTACGTATCTGTACATAGTTGGATCTATCCAATGGGCTGCCACTCGCGTGAAACTTCTTTAAACATTGCTTCTTATATTTAATCATTTCCCCTATGGCTGGTGTAAGCCACGGCGTTCTCGGCCCCGTTATCCGTATCAACTTTTCCGGAACATGCACATCAAACAACTGCAGAAGAAATCCGCTCAGAAGCTCAACCTTATCGTTAATATCAGCTACATAAAGAATATCGTTCCCAGGCACATTGTCAAGGTCCTGCTGAAAATGCTCCTGCTCAAAACTCCCGAAATCTCTAATAGTTTTTATAAACGGGTAATAACTAGTATGTGCTATGGGCAACGAACAGTGAACAAAGCAGTGGTCAAACGCATCTCCCGCCTCGGATACCTCGCACATACGCTCCTCCGCCCTAATAGTAGTGACAATCACATCGATAAGGGTAGAGGAACTATTGGTAATTCTTGTAGGATATTGTACAAGTTGCTCAAGATTGTAAGTATCCAAAATCGAGTAAAAATTAACAACGTGTGCATCATGTTCATTAAGCAGATTGATGTTAAAGTCTCCTAGTATCACAACATTTTCGCATAGAGGGGATATGTAGGCAACTACATCCTCCAGAGCCGATAAAAATTCTCCCGCATTAGTACTCGGCGGTCTATATATGACACCCACAATCAAAGACGACCCCCCAAACGTAACAGAAACAAATGTGTGTTCCAAGGGAATTTGCGACATATTCAAAACTTTATATTGAACGTCCCCGCGTATAAATATAGCTGTCCCGCCTCCCCTTGCGGGTCTATCGTTCCTGACTAACGTGTAATTATGCATGCTTACCAAGGAAGAGGGCACAGACTCCGATAGCCACGTTTCCGTTGCTGCAAAGATGTGTAGCTTTTGGTCAGACATTAGTTCTCTGACATGACAAATATTACTCAACAAAGAGCGGACGTTTAAATGAGCAAGGTTCAGACTCATCTTACATTAACTAGAAACAAATTTTATACTTAAATTAAATTCTATAATACTGAAAATAGTGAATAATTATAATTGTACAATCAATAAAAGGCGATCAAAAGGATTCTTGAATAACTTAACCTAACAAACAAATTGAATTCACAAAATAACTAAAAAATGAATTGACGGAGAGTTTACAGAGAAACAATAATCCCTAAAGCAGACTAACTATTAACAAACAGTGCTGCTTGTCACCCCACACAAAACAAAAATACAATACTTTTTTTCCACCGAATAAAAGTCAAATATTCTTCAAATCAACTATATAAGCCTTCACTGATCAGTTAGATCACCCTCGCCTTTAATTGGTATCTTCTTATCACCCGTGCGCAAATAGATATTACCGTCATAAACCCACACTCTTCTGCTGGTAAATTTTTTGATGGCTTTTTGAAATAAAGAAAAGCGACTTACGGTAAGATCCTCAGCGATTTTAATATTGGTTCCCGCCAGCTCTTTTTTCTTTAAGAATATTTGACGACGCACTTGATAACTGGTACACTTAACAAGAACAGACTGCTTGCCATTTATCACAGGTCCCACCGGATGAAATCGGTCTAGTTGATCGACACGAACACCAGCTCCCATTCTTTGATTGAATACGTCCATAATCGCTCCTTGAAGTTCCTCCCTGGGTATACTAGACATTCCGTTAATTCTGATGTTGTTACGGCGGGAGTACTGCTCCAGTTCATCACATTTTGAAGTTACAGATTCAATCTTCTCCTTCAGGGCTAAATTCTCTTCAGACAAGCGCTGAATCGACTCCCCGAACTGTGTAAACTTTTCAGTAAAGCATTTCTCGACCTCGACCACTATTCTTTTTGTCAGCGCGGACAAAAAAGACTCATCCTTCAGTATATCGGCAATGCATTGCTTTACAAAATCCTTTTTCTCGGCGTTTCCTCTGGTACTAGACATTTTTGGTAGTAGTCACTAGATTGGCCGTTAACTTATCTATCTGCCAGTGTAACTTTGAACACAATTTATTAATGAATATCAATGGAAAACAGCGAAAAATGCGGAGCGACACTATAGGGTATGAAGGGTCAAAAATAATTAAGACTGATTCTTTTGTTAGGATAGAAATTATTTTCTGACGAAGCTCTTCATGGCAGGGTTTCCAGTCTAACTTGCCCTTCGAAGACGTCAACCGGTAAAGTGGTGCCTTTATTTGGGAAAACTTAGGAACAAATTGACGGAAATAGGATGCAAGGCCTATGAACTGCCGTAACTGTGTGATCGATATGGGTAGGGGAAGAGCATTTAGTGCCGTCAGCTTTTTTGGATTAGGTCTAATCTCCCCGGCCGTAACTTCATATCCCAAATACTCAACACGCTGTTTTAAAAAGGAGCATTTAGTTATGTTAAGTGAGAATCCAGCTTTGGTTACAATGTCTAGTACAATACGTAATCTTTCAAGAGCTTCGGAAAAGGTGGTGGCCACAATCATAACATCATCCATGTAGACAATAACATAAGTATAGGCTAAGTCGCCAAGCGCTGTTATGATAGCTCGCTGGAACACGGAGGGGGCATTACGGAGACCAAATGGCATTGTCAAATATTCGTACTGCCCATCCGGTGTAACAAATGCAGTTAATTCTATGGAATTTTGATGGACACGTATTTGGTGGAAGCCACTGGCCATGTCTAGCGTGCTAAAGAAAATAGCCCCACGTAACCTAGCTATTTGATCAGATATCAGAGGCAAACGAAATCTTTTGGTCACTACCAGCCCTCTTTTTGACTAAAATAATTGGACTTGCATACGGTGATTGACTTGGTCGGATTACACCAGCTTGTCAGAGCCCTTGGATTTTGTCTCTTACTAATTTTCGTTCTTCTTCGCTCAATCGGTACGGACGTCTTTGTACAGTACAATTGGGATCTATTAGTCTAATTTCTAATTCTCCTGTAGTAACGCGTTTGCGAGGCAAGTTATCGATGAACAATGCGTTAAACTCTTTCAATATAGAAAGCAACTTTGGCAATTCAGAATTTGGAATGTCGGTATCAATTTTATTTGACCAGTCCTGTATTAAATTACAAGAGTCAACCACTTTTATTTTAGTTAAAATAAAATCATTTGCAGACATGCAAACAGAAAACCCCTGCATGAGAATTTCGCGGCCAATCATTAAGTCACTTTTTAAATAGCAATCTGGCAAGACGTGCAAAAGAATTTCTATTCGTTATTGTGTATTGTTACCCTAGCCAAAATTTGAATAGTACTATTAACAGTACTTTGACCAATGCCAATTCTTCCGGAAAATTTAGCAGCAATATTCTCCTTAATGAGCGAGCACTCAGCACCCGAGTCATACCAAAATACAAATGACTCTAAGGTCTAAGTTCACCAGTAGGGGGCTGCACGGTTAAGAAGGCTAAGAAGGCTGCACAGAAGTCGATCATTTTCTGGATGGTGCCACGATCGCCTTGATGAACTGCCTTTGGATTTTCACATCTTGATGCGAAATGTCCTTGTTCGCCACACTTGAAGCATGCGAGCGGCTTCGTGCCAGGTGTGGTGTCTTGTTGGGTAAATCTCACATTTGTAGTAAACTTCTTCGCCGATTTCTTGCGAAAAGAGCAGTCTGCGGATTTATAACCCATTTTCCCACAGGTGTAACACTTCACATTGGAACCAGATGCCAGCTTCGGCCGCTTGTTTTCGGTGTTCTCATCTTGGAAATTTGCTTTTCTTTTCAAAAAGGAAAGCGATTTTAATTCTTGTTGCAATTTGATTCGACAACCAATTTCAGTCGTAAATGCAAGTCGCTGAAGACGCGTGTCAAATCTGGAAAGATGTGCTAACACGGTGGATATCGCAATCTGTTCGATAGATTGATTTTGCCAACGTGTCATGAGTGACGAAAGCAGACGACCGGCATACGCAGCATAACATTCGCCATCTTCGGGCTTGCATGAGTTGATGCGTATCAGATTAGCAGCAATCGTTTCCGATGAATTAAATCGGGAAATAAACAACTCTTTAAACTGCGACCATGTCATGCCTTGAACGCTTATTTGTGCCAGCCACTGGGACGTCGATCCCGATAGCGCTCGACTCAGCGACACCATTAACGCGCTTCCAGACAAATTAATTAATTAATTTCAATTTATTTCCACAAATAACAAGTTACTACAGAAAGTCACAGACAAACAAAAGAAAAAATATATATATGCAGCCCACATACATGTAGACACCTACAAATATACACATATACAAATTACACTATACAAACTCAAAAAATCCAACAAAAGACAGCAAACGACGAAGCCTTTCAATGTTCCCCGCTGTACAGTACAAACTCATCAACTGAGTAAAGCCTCTTTCACGAGCAAATTTTTCAGTTGACGTTTAAATTTACCAATCGGCAAGTCGCGTAGCGATGGATCAAGAGCATTATAAAACTTTATTCCTTAATAAACCGATGACTGTTGTGAAACTTGTAATCTGTGTAATGGAATCTGCAAGTCCGACACATTTCTGGCCATGTAGCTGTGCACATGACTTCTATCGACAAAGTCAGACAAGTTTGATTTAATGTGCATCAAAGTTGAAAAAGTATAAAGGCACGGAATGGTTAAGACTCCGAAGTTCCTAAATAAAGGCTTACAGTGTTCCCCATGCTCCACATTTGCCAGCACGAGGTTAGAGCAGATTCAACATTAACTATTTCAGCAATCTTCCTAATTTGATAGGTAATAGTGTTAAGTCTTTTGCAGAGAAAGTCAATATGGTGTTTCCAGTTTAAACCGGGGTCTATATAGACACCCAGCAACTTTATGGATTGTTCATCATCAGGTCTTGGCTTAAACATAATTTTTTGTGTCTTCTCTGCGTTGAGTTCTAGCATGTTGCTGTTGAACCAATCCTCAGCTTCCGTCATATTTATAGTTTCCCTTTCTAGTAATTCATTAAGTTGTTTGGCTGAATTAATTATTGTTGTGTCGTCTGCAAACAGCACAATGGCCCAAACAGTTAAGTTATAAGGCAAATCATTAATGTACACAAGGAAAAGCATTGGGCCCAAGATCGATCCCTGTGGAACTCCCAAATTTACCGTTCGAACATCTGACTGCGAATTTAGATAAAACACCACTTGCTGTCTCTTTCAGATAGGACTTAAACAAATCTAGACACAGACCTCTAATACCATAGTATTCCAATTTAACAAGTAGCGTTTTGTGGCAGACTACATCAAACGCTTTGCTCAAGTCCATAAGCAGAGCTGATGACTTTCTCCTCTATCAAAGGCTCCCATAATGTTTTCAACTACAGTCAACAAAGCTTTAGTAGTTGATCTATTTTTAAGATAGGCAAACTGGCTTTCACTAAACGAAGAGTAACATTGAAAAAAACTTGTCATCCTCTCACTCATTAGAACTTCAAATACCTTAGATAGAACAGGCGGAATTGCAATGGGTCAATAGTTCGAAGGGTTCTCCTTACAGCCCTTTTTAAAAACTGGTATTATTTTAGCAAATTTTAATTGTGTAGGAAAGTACGAGTCCTCAAAACATTTATTTATCACGTCTGCCAGCGGTGCAGCTATAATAGGGGCTACGAATTTCATGACTTTAGCGGTCACACCATAATAGTCAGCTGTCTTACAAGAAAAACGAGGAGCCGCTGTATTTGGCACTCTTTCTTAAATAGTGCTCTGCCGAGTGTGGAGTTTCAGGAATCTGATAAGCTATGGACCTCGGAGTGTCAGCAAAACACTCGTTAAAATTTTCAGCCGATATATGATCAGTTGCAGTCATTTTTGGGTTTAAGTTTAAATTTGAATTTATTACTTTCCAAGCACTCTTGCTCTTGTTAGATGCCGTAGAAAGAAAAGATGTATTTGCCAATTGCTTTGCCCTTTGTATTTCACGGTTGTTTTATATCTTTTAAAAGTATTTTCGGATTCCGTCGTCTTAGTGGCTTTCTGGATAGTATCTAAAATAGAGAGTATTTCCCTCATTTGTTTAATATGGTCATTAAACCATTTAGGTTTATTGTTAACATCGCTACAGCGCCTCTCCCTAATACCAAAATTCTTATTAAAACAAGTCGTGAAGGCATTGAAGAAAATATTGAAACATTCCAAGGAGGAATCTGCACTGTACAGCCGGTCCCAATCGATCCTTGATAAATCATCATAAAAACTGCGAAGGCTCAAATCACTTATCAACCTATAACTAAAACAATTCGTTTCTTTTGGCAAACTGAAGTCACATCCAAAAGATCTAGCATAGTGGTCTCCCAGATAAGACTCAAAAACGACTGGGTCAGACATCTGGTCAATTAGGCTCGTAAAAATATTGTCAATGCACGATGACGTCTCAGACGTTTCGCGAGTAGGCACAAAGACCTTCTGATGTAAATTAAAAGATTGACACACATCCATCAAATCAGTATGGTATACAGATTCAACCAGGAAATTTATATTGAAGTCACCAAGCAATATGATGTTATACCTTAAACTCTTCAGTGAGAGCAATAATTCCTCTAGTCTACTAAAAAAAGTAACACAATCTCCGTCGGGTACACCACCAACACAATAAGACTCGCCTCCTTAAAACGATTCCACACACCTCAATATCTAATTCTACATTAATATGATCTGATATTTCAAGTTTCTCATAGCTTGCGGAATTTTTAACATATACGCACACTCCACCTCGCTTGCGGATGTGCCTACAAAAATAAGAAGCTAAATTATAATTTTCTAGCGCAATCGACTGCAATTTATCTACGTCAAACCAATGTTCTGTGAGACAAATTACGTCAGGATTTGCTTCTATTACATGCAATTGAAGTCTATAGAATTTTGAATTCAAACCTTGAATGTTTACATAGAAAAAATAACTTGACGCTAAGTGTGTATTTGAGTTGCTGGGATATCCCGAAAATTCTTAGTATTAGTACTATCAGATTTTTTAAAATAAAAGCGATTAATGAATACATTAGCAGGCCAGAATTCTGGTGTAATTACCGTGTCTGCCACTGATTGCGGTACGCCAACTTTGAAAGATGAGTAATCTCCATCTTCATACTTAGGTGTCAATTTTTTCACTAAGAATTGAGCATCAACTTGAGACTTTAGATGGTTTGCCAATTGATCTCCTGTAACATGCTTACCAAGTCGACTGACAAAGAGCCACCGATAGGTCATCCTGGATTTAGTGCAAGTGGGTAAGGATTTCTCCTTACTAGTGCCTGAAAAGGCTGCACTGGAACGCCTTACTTTCCGATTTACTTGTTGCCATTCACCACTTCGACCTCCTACATCAGTGTTGGTGGTTACTATTTTTGATTCTGTTTTATTTTTCAGCATCTTGACATAGGTTTCCTTGTTTATAGATTGTTGTGTTTGACAAATAGAGGTTGCTGCGCCATCTGTGTTAGGGCGGTGGAAGTCATTTCCAGTTTCAACCGTATGGTCAGGTAGTGGAAAAATTCTCTTGACCACCTCAGCTGTATTGCCAACATGTTCAGTTTTTTTCTGGGATTTATTGCAGTTTTCTTTAATAATCTTGATATGATGCACTAATTTAGAAATTAATTGATCCTTTTGAATAATTATCTTCTCATATCTTGATAGTAGATAATAAAGGAGAGAGCTGGACCCACCGCCACACCGCCAATTTACATAGGAAGCTACCCCCACCAGTTTTCTGCACGAAGACGACCGAGTCCCAAGTCAGCCGATCTGCCGAGCGCGACCGAACGTTGGAACCTGGAGTGTATGACTCACACGTCGCTGTTAGAGAGAGAACGCACTACTATTTTTTCTTTCGAGCGTGGCATGTGCAAACCGATCAAATTTTCCCATCAGATAATTCGGATTTGAATTTCGCGCGCACCATCTTACCCGATGATGACCGAACGCCGAGCGCACCCGAACCGATAAAATTCAAATTTTTCCCGCTTAATTTAATATGCGAATTTAAAATTATAATCATTTATGAAAATAATTGCACGTAAATTAAGAGTGGTTATTTAAAATTTTAGATGCATACAGACCCTGAATAAATTATACAGATCTGCATACAGACCCTGTATAAAACCCTATCAAAGACAGAACCAAAATTACGGAAATGGTAATACGCCAGCGAACAATTATTTGCAACCTCAGCGCGACTTTAGCAGAGGTCGTCATCCGCAAGTAAATGCTGTGTCCGCAGAAACAGAAATAAATATTAACAATACACATACTTAATTGAATTGTCTTAATTGTGTTACTGTTTGAATAAAATAAACTGATTATTATTATTATTATTATTAATAAAAACTATAGAAATAATTATTTTAGAGGACAAACTCAGTTCAGATGTCAAAATAATTTTAGAGAGCAAAATTTAATATGTGAATTTAAAATGATTATCGTTTATGCAAATAATTGCATGTAAATTAAGAGTGGTTATTTAAAATTTTAGATGCATACAGACCCTGAATAAATTATACAGTAATATTTTAGAAAATATATTACTTTAAATATTTATTTTATCTTAGTATAAGGAAGAAACAAATAAAGACATATATAGTTGATAATTTTTGTTTTATTGAATAATCCAATTATACAGTACATGTACATTTCGCAGAGCACAATTTAGCTTAACACTGTTCAATAAATGGCATTTGCAGTGGTAGTTAACATTTAAAGTACTTAATTTTTTAAAATTTGGACATCCAATTTTACCAATATCTATAATAACATTAGAAAGAAACTTCTTAAGCATAGTTTTCTTATTCAGACCTTTAACTAAGATAATTTCATTCCCAACTGCGTCTTTTAAATATCTCGAAATATCCTCTTGCGGTATTGTAGTGGTAAAATCTGACGTTTGATTCCACTCTAAGCCGTGTATGTTCATGGTGGTCAATTGCATGTGATCCCTCACAGATGTTTTGTACCATTCCAATTTATGTGAGAGCTCAATAAGTGTATGTAGACTACTACCAGTACTCACATTGCAAATAGCCAATTCTTTGATAAAAAAATCACTATCCCTATACTGGAAACCTTGAAAATCCACAATATACATTATTGCTTAGAAATTTCTCACAACACTCGTTAACGGATTGTAGTTGATTATACGATCGTAGAGTGTGAGACAATATGCACTTGTCTTTGCAGGGACGTTTGTACTGGTTTCAAATTCCAATCTAATATCAACGGCTCCGGCCTTAGTTGCTTCGGATTGATGACTGCAGTCTATGACTACCAACGGAGCTAATTGTTTATAATTAAGTGGAGAGAGAGACGGTTCTACCCCACTACTTTTATAATAATATGATTTCTGGAACTGTGCATACATTTCATAGAGCATGGAAAAATTGTTTACTTAAAGTTTACATTCAAATTATCATACGGATATACATCAGAATTTAGTCCAACCCCCAAAAAAATTCAAATTTTCCCGCCAGCCCCAAAAAATTCAAATTTTCCCGCCAACCCCAAAAAAATTCAAATTTTCCCTCCAAATTCTACGCCACCATACTGCGCATGCGTGACGACTCAAACCGAGCGCGCCCGAACGCTGGAACCTGGAGTGTATGACTCACACGTCGCTGTTAGAGAGAGAACGCACTGCGATTTTTATTTTCAAGCGTAAGGCATGCGCAAACCGGTCAAATTCAAATTTTCACATCAGATTTATTCGGATTTGAATTTCGCGCGCACCATCTTACCCGATGATGACCGAACGCCGAGCGCACCCGAACCGATAAAATCCAAATTTTTCCCGCCAACTTTAAAAAATTCAAATTTTCGCGTCAACCCCAGGTCCACCAACCCCAGACGTACCAACCCCACGCGCTAAAACGGCATGCCGGCCGGCCGTCATATTTTAAACGACGTCATCTTCTTGAGCAGACACCTTTTTAGGGTAAAATTATACTTCTTACGGAATTTTAGAGTAATACAAGTAGATTATGTTAAAATAACTCTTGAAATTTACTCGCGGTATAAATTTTAAAGTTTTAAATCAAGTTTTCGCGCTAAATTTATTCGGTCTAATTTTAAAATTCTACAGAGCATGCGCGGACCGACCAAATTAAAATTTTCGCGCCATTAAGGATAAATTTCAAAGTTTAAACCGTCATGACGTCACCATCAACAGTGGTTTAATATACTTACCGTTTACTTTTAAATTATTACTGCTTAATCTATTAAATAAAACATAAGAAATTCGTGGTTCAGACCCTGTATACAGACCCTGTATAATCACAACAGACCCCGTATACAGACCCTGTATATTGACCCTCATTTGACCCTCCGGGACCCTCATTTGACCCTCCGAGACCCTCATTTGACCCTCCGAGACCCTCATTTGACCCTCCGAGACCCTCATTTGACCCTCCGAGACCCTCATTGGACCCTCCGAGACCCTCATTTGACCCTCCGAGACCCTCATTTGACCCTCCGAGACCCTCATTTGACCCTCCGAGACCCTCATTTGACCCTCCGAGACCCTCATTTGACCCTCCGAGACCCTCATTTGACCCTCCGAGACCCTCATTTGACCCTCCGAGACCCTCATTTGATCCTCCGAGACCCTCATTTACCTAATATTTAAGTTATGTATTAAATAATTTTAAACCACATATGTATTTTTTGCCCACCATCAGGCACTTCCTTATAATGATGTTATTTAGACGTGTTGACTTGCTGGTACACACATACAACGTTCCGCTATGCACGTTATCAATTTATGGAGTTCATGATTGGGATGGTAGGAGTACAGGATAAAAACAACAATATTGCTATAAAATAATTTATTGAAAATCATATACTTCAATATAAAATATTATATGTACAGCATTTTCTTCTACAACCTTATCTTGACGTCCCTCCAGGTGTAAATCGTTCGGGAACTCTTTTATATCCATCCAATTCGCCGATCCACACGTGCATTTTTGACTGGAACTGTTGATTTATCATACTATCTTCTTCACCCCATTAGTAAGGGGTAAGTACTCTATGATGGCATCATGAATTATTAGACAGTATGCCTTACATAATTTATTAAATGCTTTACTAGTCTCAAACTCCAGTTTAATATCTACCGTTGAGGATTTAACGCTCTCCACTTGCTTTGAACAATCAATTATGAAAATTGGATTTTTATGAAAACCTTCGTAATCTAAAAGAGGCTCAGATGCGGAAGTCCCATAGTAAGCTGATCTAAATTGCGTGTACATGTTATACGCTATAGCATACTTCTTTTTGTCCATTTCTAGATTCAAATTATCGTACGGATATTGTGAGGAGTTTAAATAAAGTTTTATGTTTTTTATGAGTGCATGGCTGTAATCAGAAGCGTCTTGATGGATATCGTCCTGAACTCCTTTTTGGAATGCCACAAATACAAAGCGAGGTCTCTCCAAATTAGTACTTGTCATGACTGACCAAATGTCTTTGGTTGACTCACGTAACGCTGGCAGTTCATGCAACTCCCATTTACGAAATGGAATAATTATGGGTATGTCACTTTCCAATAATTGTAATAATTGCAGACGTGATTTATCATCAACGGTAATGTGTCGCACCCTCCACTCAACATTCGTTAAAGTAAACTTTAACTTTTTCGTACCAGCAGGATCTTCGTTCCGGTAACAATTATCATCAGAGCGTGAGCGTATTAACACCAGCTCCTGACGAGAATTGATTATAATCTTTTTATAATCTTCGGCAAAACCGAAAATGAAACTTAGCGGAATGTACGCACTGAAGACTTTGCCTGAAACTGTCGTTTGTTTACGCGTAATGGGCACCCATCCAGCACAATGTAAGCCATTGCTCTCTGATATGCTGTATGAAGCATGAGCTTTCAAGTCGGTAGTAATGCCTGGCTCTAGACATCTATCAATCTCAACACCATTCAACTCATATCTTATTTCTCGAAAGAGAAACATGTAAGCGTTGTGAGTTAAACCACATAAACCGACCCCTGCTTCTTCTTCAATGGATCCTTCAATGTAAATATAACTATCGCATGGGGTAGTGTATATATCCTGATGCTGAATCGGAATTCGAATTTCATCGTTTATTTTAAATGATTGTATTCGAGGAAGGTATGAATGATACTGCTCACTTGTAATAGACTGGTCAAAGGACAGCCCTTCAGTTACAGATAATGCACTACTCATTGGTGAGTCAATTTAAATCCTAAAGATATTAAAAAATTTCTATTCTCCGTAGACAACCTCTTGGTGTGATAGTTCTCACTAAATGATGACTTAGTTGTAGCTGGCTCGTATTTATACCTTCGTCGATTATTGATGACTAATCCCATATTACAAAGTACTTCTCTTCAGTTCTAACCGAATTACAATCTCCTCACCGCGTAAGTTAACCTCCTGCCCGTTCTGATCGATGAGTGATAATGATATATTTGTGATAGTGCTACTGCTATTTATTGGTAGATAAACAACATTTTTTGGCTCTATATCGATCGGATATCCTGCAGCTACCGGGATTGCAAACTCAATGAGTGTATGTGCACGCACTTCATCATAAAATGCGCTTGTAACTAAATTACATTCTACTCGAACAGTTCTTACTCTAATAATCTGCACTGGAAGATCCGACTCGTAAATTTTGTTCGGTTCGATTATCATTGGGCTAAATCCTAAAATTCGTGCAATATTGTTTGGTTTTGTAAAATTTATTTTAAATTTACTATGGATTTCGCATCGTAATGTGTTCTTATTTGCTTTGATGGTAATTGGATCTACTGATTTCTCATTCTCGCTAATGATTCGTTGCACATATGATTCAATATCACTAACGTCATATGCACCTGTAGGAATTTTAATTTGGGTATCATTATCTCCATAGTAAAATGTATCCTCACCCTCTTGTATATTCGGAATGCTATTATAAGTGTATAATCCTATAAGTCCCAACGTATACGAAAATCTAGGATCCAGTTCAATTGGAGGATGGTATGAAGCAGACAGCTGGCTCCGCGTGCCTCTTAACGTGAACATGTGAGACATGACTGATAACATTACCAAAGGTGCAGCTATATATACACCAATTTTTTAGTGTTTTAATTTAGGATACAGGAAGAGACCGAATCCTTTACGATATGGTTTTAAATATAACCCGTTGCCCGATTTTGGTTGTTGTTTTCCAATTGCGATAGCCTCCATTGTTTTATTATGCCTCGATTGTTCAGCCAATTTATTTTTAGCGTTTCTTACATCTTTTATCGCTTTCACAACATTACTCACACCGGAGGCGAGTGCTCCTGCTGCTGATAGACCAGCAAATAGTGGTATTAAAAATGGTAAAAATCCGCCGGCTTTAATAGGTGAAGAATCTGGAAGCTCAATTATATGAGGAATATGTATTCGTTTCTTTCCTCCAGCCTGGTTGATAGCAAATTTTGCCTCCGAAAGGGCGTACTTCACAGCGTTATGAATATTATTCCGGTTAACAATATCTCCCAACGTATCGCTAACATGTTTGAGAACTGCTTGTTTAAAGGGAACCACGCCTAGCTTTTCTTTACGTTTTTTGTGCGTACCCAACCCCTGTTTACGTTCAAACTTCATTCTTATTATAATTACGTCACTCTTTTCTCACCTGCGTACACCGCTAGTGTTAACAGACGATGTTGGAATGAGCGACTTTATATAAGCACCCTTCTTTATATACTGTTTTATAAGTGCAAAGATTTTGGTTGCAGGATTGTACATTTGGGATCAATAATAATTTGCATAATTTATTTAATTTATTTAGGTAAATGTTCATTTTTATTTTCAAGTGTATCTATAAACGATTATTCAATAATACCAGCCTCTCGAAGTTCCTCGATGATAGCTGAAATTTCATCATTATCAGCTGTATTTTTACTTGCGGTTTGTGAACTAGCCAATATCCGTAATCTATCTATAATATCGTTTATGTAGTCAGAGTAGGTATATTGATGTGGAGTCCTCTCATCCGCAGTTAAACCCACACCCATCTTTATGCTTACTGACTTTGCTCTCGTACGAATATTTCCAGTTGACACATCAAACATTGGTTTAATGATCCTTTTGTACTTCGGTAAACGAGTGCCCTTTATCTGATTCTCCGGATGATTTGATCGACGATGAGCATTTGTTCTTTTCAATATATCTTTATATTGATCTAGATCGGCGTTGTTGTAGCCAATAGGCTGCTTCTTGAAAAGTAGCTCATACAACCCTGGTGTACCAGCATATCTAATATCCTTAATAATTAAATCTTTTCCATCGAGAGTTACGAAACCATCTCCAATCTGCCATTTTTCTGTTTGCGCGTCGAAGGAAACTCCGTAAACAACATCCTGTTCAAATTCATTTGTTAGTATTCCCTCAATATATGTCCGTGGTAACGGATCGTATTGCCCAAGATATTCGTTAAGAACATCAGGACTCATACTTTCGACTGTTGGAGGAGAAGTCTCCATGACTTCATCATCATCTTCTTCTTCTTGTATAGGATCATACTGGAAAGAAACATCCTCCTGCAAGAACTCTGGTTGTGATAAACTTCTCGGTTTTGGGATTATACCTCGAAATGGAGTGCCTGTATATAAATCAGATGCAGTTTGGTGTTTATTGAACTCATCTTCTGTAAGTTGATCTAATTCGGGCTGGTTATGTATCAAAACAGGTTGTTCTACCTTAAACAAATCCGTTTTGGCAGATGAAGGTTGTGGCTTTATAAGTAGGTCAAGTTCGGGTTGTGTCTCCGATTTAATTTTTTTTATTAGTTCGATGAGCGGTTCCGTAATTGGCTTATAAGTTTCTTTTAGCATATTGACATGGTCGCGCTGCCCTCTTTTGGTGGATAACTGTTTTTGTCTTATTGCATTACTAATTTTAATTATCTGTGATGTAATACGACGATAATGATTCTCATCATCAGGTTGACTCTTATGTATCCAAGGTATCCGCGCTCTGTGTCTATGTCCGTGATGTCTCATCATCGTAATTGTTTTGATGGTAATGAAACTTGACCTCGTATTTATAGAAGTTGACGACTCCAGGAGGGATTTTCTAGAATATGCTCGTCCAATGGTCGAATAATATTAAGTTTACGTAAAGTTTTAGTAATTTTTTTAAATTCATTTTTTTCGGACGCAATGCGTAAACCATAAGTATAAACTAGATCTCGAAGTATACCTACGTAGTAATTTGGATTGCGCGAGTTTAACATAGAGTTAAAATGGTCGTTATTCCTATTTCGATATGTTTCGGGTAAATTCATAAGTTTATCCTCTTCTTTCTCATTATCGCCACCATCATCGTTATCATCATCATAATCATGATCTTTATGGGCTACGGGTAGATTCATCAGGTAATCCTCTTCTTCCTCACCATCTGTATGAGTTGTGGCTAGGTTAATCGGTTCGCCCTCGTCATCGCCATCGTTATCATTAGAGGTTGCGGGTAGGTTCATCAATTCGCCCTCTTCGTCACTATGGGTTGTTATTGCAGAATGATTCTTTATAATATGGCGTTTTAAATTATCTACCCGATTGTACTTTTTTTCACAGTGATGGCATGCGGCTATACAAGCTTGATGTATCTTTTTATGACGACGTAGGGAGTTGCGTCGAGGGAATGTTTTTCCGCAGTCAATACATTCGTACATTTTAATTACTAATGAGGTTCCAGCAGTTGTAGCAGCTTATTTATACAAGTTGAGGGTCTCGGAGGGTCAAATGAGGGTCTCGGAGGGTCAAATGAGGGTCAATATACAGGGTCTGTATACAGGGTCTGTTGTGATTATACAGGGCCTGTATACAGGGTCTGAACCACGAATTTCTTATGTTTTTAAATGGAGGCGCTAACCGGATAAATGGAGGCGCTAAACGGATAAATGGAGGCTCTAGCCGGATAAATGGAGGCGCTAAATGAATAAATGGAGGCGCTAAGATGATAAATGGAGGCGCTAAGAGGATAAATGGAGGCGCTAAGAGGATAAATGGAGACGGGTCTGTATACAGGGTCTGTTGTGATTATACAGGGTCTGTTATCATTTATACAGGTTCTGTATACAGGTCTGTATAATTTATACAGGATCTGTATACAGGTCTGTATAACTTACCGTATCAAGTCACTCGTTTTTAATATCACTTCTTAATCTATGAAATAAAACAAAAAAAATCGTTTAGTGCTTCTTTAATCTTCTTCTTCTTCTTCTTTTTTTTCTTCTTCTTCTTCTTCTTCTTCTTCTTCTTCTTCTTCTTCTTCTTCTTCTTCTTCTTCTTCATGGAAACCAACTATTCTAATTGTCGTTGCGCCAGAAGGAATAATTACATTCTGTTCAACCTTTTGGAATTTGTAGGACTCCAGAGTATTCAGCTTCAATCTTGTACCGTTGTCATCGAAGAAAACGTATCGTATATAATAAGAAACACCCATGACGACGGCTAACTGGTTACTGATATTAAAAAAAAACATTCCCAAATAATTTATACCACCGGTGTCCACCGCCGTGTCAACTTTACCATTATAACGAAATAAATGCGTTAAACGAATTTCTTATGTTTTATTTCATAGATTAAGCAGTGATAATATAAGAGTGAACGGTAAGTATATTAAAACACTGATGGTGACGTCACCATTTGTATGCGTGCTCAAACATGTGCAAAGTATACAGGGTCTGTATTATTTATTCAGGGTCTGTATGCATCTAAAATTTTAAATAACCACTCTTAATTTACATGCAATTATTTGCATAAGCGATTACCATTTTAAATTCGCATATTAAATTTTGCTCTCTAAAATTATTTTGACATCTGAACTGAGTTTGTCCTCTAAAATAATTATTTCTATAGTTTTTATTAATAATAATAATAATAATAATAATCAGTTTATTGCTCAAACAGTAACACAATTAAGACAATTCAATTAAGTATGTGTATTGTTAATATTTATTTCTGTTTCTGCGGACACAGCATTTACTTGCGGATGACGACCTCTGCTAAAGTCGCGCTGAGGTTGCAAATAATTGTTCGCTGGCGTATTACCATTTCCGTAATTTTGGTTCTGTCTTTGATAGGGTTTTATACAGGGTCTGTATGCAGATCTGTATAATTTATTCAGGGTCTGTATGCATCTAAAATTTTAAATAACCACTCTTAATTTACGTGCAATTATTTTCATAAATGATTATAATTTTAAATTCGCATATTAAATTAAGCGGGAAAAATTTGAATTTTATCGGTTCGGGTGCGCTCGGCGTTCGGTCATCATCGGGTAAGATGGTGCGCGCGAAATTCAAATCCGAATTATCTAATGGGAAAATTTGATCGGTTTGCACATGCCACGCTCGAAAGAAAAAATAGTAGTGCGTTCTCTCTCTAACAGCGACGTGTGAGTCATACACTCCAGGTTCCAACGTTCGGTCGCGCTCGGCAGATCGACTGACTTGGGACTCGGTCGTCTTCGCGCAGAAAAGTGGAGGGGATAGCTTCCTATGTAAATTGGCGGTGTGGCGGTGGGTCCAGCTCTCTCCTTTATTATCTACTCTTGATTGATGGTGTTTAAGATCCTGAAGCTCTATTTTCATAGAAAACAGCATTTGGAGACTTTTCTGAACTTTTCTGTATACCATTTTTTTCACACTTGAAGCACGCCTTAATACCAAACTTATCTTCACATTTAGCACAGCAGGCGTGATAATCCATTTCACAAATGTTGCACTTGAATTCCTGATGCTCTATAGCAACATTGCAGCCAGCACAAATTAAATCTTCAGCTACATAACAACTTTTTTCTAGTTCACTCACAGAGCGCGATCTACACTTTGCGGCCATCATAACCGTTGACAGTATTGTCAGAACGTCGGACACTGCTAGGATTCTCTATCATGCAAAAAAATTCGTCAGAGGGAAATTCCAAGACTTCATCCGTACCTACATAACCGATCGACCACAAATAACCAGAGTGCAGGAAAAATACAGAAGAGCGACCTTCGCTGAGTACGGAATCCCACAAGCAGGAATATTACCACCCACGCTATTTATCATTTACACCAATCTAATTTACTAAAAGTGAAATGATAGACCATAAAAAGCCTGGATTTTCGCGCCTTTTTTCGCGAAAACCGCGAATCCGCGGCCGCGGTTTCGCCTTTAAAATGCCTTTTCGCAGCTGCGTGGACTCGCGGATCGCCGATTAAGCGCCCCATTTTCTTAATTTTTTGCGAAAAATCGACGTACGACAAATATCGCCGCGTGAATTCCATTGGAAAAAATATCTGGAGAGGGTACACTCCGTTCAACACTTTTCCAAAAATTCGAGACCTTAAGTTGCCAAACGATATGTGGGGAAGCAACAGTGGGCGCTCTACCACGGCATTTATTTTTTGGTCGATGTTTTGCCCAGTTTTCGTATTTTTTTCCTTCAATTTGAGTAAATTTATCGATATCGGTTTTGGACTATACTTTAGCTCAAGTATCCATGACAACCGATAATAAAAAGACAGTTCCGTGCTTGAAATCCTTAAAATGACAACGCGTTTATCCTCGGTGCTATGGTTTTGCTCGAAATGGTTTAAATTGCGGCCAGAATATGCGATAAAATGTTGTTCCAGGCGTTCCCTGTTAACAATGCGACTATAATTACCTTTAGATTTAAGAATTTCCAACGGAAAAAAAATAGATATGGGCCGGGGGACAAGCGTGTTTCAGCAGCTTAAAATTGTACGTATTCTACTCGACTTCCGTCAGAATCGTCATTTCGATTTGAATATCTACGCCTATGCAATGAACTAGCCCGGCGAAGGCTTAATTCGTACGTATATTACTTATATTTTGATATATGCATAAATAAACCGTATGTTTTTAGGGAATTTCGGTACGCTAGGGAATTTTCGCGTGCTGGGCTTGGCATTCTGAATCTCAAGTCAGAAGTCGTTGTAACGTTGTAACCCATAACCTAAGTAAACAACGCTCAGCAAATGAATCATCTACCAATAAATTTTATATTTCAAGGTAAAATAAATACAAAAGAGATGTTTTGCCAGAAGTTCATTGAGACTGACAGACGCGCACATGTGGGACTCTCGCTTATTATGTTTTTGTCTGGCCTGGTCTACTTGTGGATCGACTACGCTGTTATTCCAGTGTTGCGTATTTTATAGTATTTGAGAATTTTCAGGGCTATTCTTACAATTGGAATAAGTCTAAGGTAATTGTTTGTGACGTTCCTGATGTGGATAGTATTTTGACCTGTATTTCCAACTTTAGAGAGATGAAAAATGGATATTATTGGTATTGTACGAAATGAGGTTATAAAACTGGTGGAGAAGGAGTAGGATGGAAGGAAAAAGAGAAGAATAAACCGAAATAGTTAGATCACATGCTCTATATTGTACCTATTTCAACTATCATTCACTTCGTTGAATTTTAAAGACTTAATTGACTGTCGTATAAACTTAAGAAAAGTTACTCGGGGCATTCCGTAGGAAGAGAGAAATTTATCCCTTTGATATCCTTTTTACACCAGAAAGGTGCTTTGTTTGGGTTGTAGAATTGTAATTATGTGGAAGACCTCAATGTGTCGCATTGTTCGTTGCTTGAAAGAATGTTCACTGGGTACAGACCATAGACCGCTGTCCGATGTCGTTTGTTGACTTAGTGTTCGCTTCTGGCTGTGCGTTGATTCATGTAATGTTAGTTCTTGTGAAGATTGTTGCGCGTTGTGTTTTTAGATTTCCCTCTGATGAAGACGTAAAATAAATGTCGAAAGCTTAGGGCCTTACAAAGGAAAGCGTTTTATTAACCGTCCCATTGGCTGCACCCTCAGTAATCCTGGTTATCAAATTGGGGAAACTTGTACAAATTATAGCAGTTCTCTAGAATTTTGTACCAATGGAAAGGCGTTCAATTATTATTATTTAAATTTAGCACGTTTCCTGTCCACACCGACTGCCTCACAAGGATTTTCTTGCAGAGTAACTTATGGCTTCGGTTCCTGCAGGTGCTTCAGTTTGCACGGTGTTTGTATCGACAAACATTTCTCTATCCGTTCCTATATTCTGCAATCGCAAAAACTGTAGTCACGGTTATTGTCAACCGAGACCTGGCTTGCCGGTGCCCTTCTGCCTATCAACAATTGCTTTAATTTAATACATTTAAATACGAATGTCTTGTGCTTATTTAAATTTAGGTTATGTATGTATATGGTTCGGTGTTTCGCAAGGTGGCCGATAGATGGCAACAGGTGGTAGCAAAATATTTTTCTATTTTTGTAAATTTAACTATTGTTTGGGACACATGTGCTTCGTCATTGACATTAAGTTATGTTATCACCCCAGTGTTGCCACCAGTTAGCACATTAATGGTGGTTATTTAATGATCTGTTATTAATAACTGACATTTGCAAATTTTATAGATTCGCAACAGTTACTTTGCTTAAAAAGAAATAGGTACAACTGTTGCCCTGTGTTGCTTCCAACAAACAGCAGGGCAACCGAAATAACAGATATGTGGAAGTGATTATCATATGCAATGTGCGTGTCGAGCAGGTGCACAATCATAATCACAGGAAATTTTTCACCAACAATAATGAAATAAAATACATACAGCAATTTTTCTAAAACTTTGCCTTTTGACCGCTTTAGTTGTATTTTGCAATGTAGGAAAGGTTTTTTTTTCTGAATTCAACGGCATTTGATTCTAATATTATTGCCTTAAATTTTCTAGAATAACTGAATTGAAGACAGTTTTTTTTTATGCGAATTGAACTTAGGTACATATTTTCCAAATAGGCGGTTTTGATAGGTGGCTTTGTGCATGTTTTGTGTTTTTGTTTTATTTGGATACTTCTGAAAAATCTTCCTTTTCCCAGAGTATGAATATTTTACAAGGTGTTGTAATTTGTAGTCATTTACCCGAAAATTTATCAAAACCCCTTTCAATATGTAGGAACCTTCTTTATGCAGGATGACTTATTATTGAAGACATTTAATCCAATTTTATAATTATTTTTTAAATTTTTGGTAATGTATTATTGACATGTTTTATATATAATTTTGTAACAAATTTTCAATTGTTTAAACAATTACCATTTGTTTGCAATACAAATATTAGTTGAAAAAGTATTTCAAAAGATCAGAAGACATTAAATATGATATAATCACAACGCCCCATGCAAACAGATAATTACATTCTAATATTTGCATTTTTTATTTGCATCAATCCAGATGATATAAGGAAGAAAATTTTTCGGACACGGTATTTAAAAAATCTATCAGACTAATTATAGCTTATAAAATTCGTTAACAAATTATAAAATAGACAAGACATCAATTAATAATAATTCTTGCAAAAAGAGTTGTTAATTTGTTGGTATTTATTTAAACAATTTCAAATTCATTAACAAAGTACGAAAAACCAATGATCTAATAATTATAATATCGGCAAAAAATAATGAAAATATGCACGTAATATTGATTATTTTCAAAGTACGAAAAGCCAATGGTCTAATAATAATAATTTCGGCAAAAAATAATGAAAATTTGCACGTGATATTGCTTATTTTCAAATCAAATGCTATTTGTTTAAACAATTACACATCATTAGTAAATGACAAGCCAATAATAGTCATTTCAGCCAAAGTAATAAAAAATACGTGAAAGTATATTTATCTAAAAGACGTAATACTGCTTTTTCTATATTATTTCTGTTATTTTTATGATTTATTTTTTGTTATCTCTATTCTATTTTTGACATTTCTCTTGGTTTGTTGGCTTATAAAATCCCAATATAAACGAAAAACGGTTCATCAATTAGTAACACAAGTAATGCAATAAAAAATCCAGTAGAAAATTAGAAAACAATACAAAAGATTATAAAAAATACAACAAAACAAAAAAAAATAATATAATACTGTGGCTGGCTGATACTAATGCCGAGAGCAGGCGCCCAACAACCGTCCCCGAAACTAAAGCCGCCCCAAACAGAACGGATCCACGTCGTCGCACACTTCATTAAATGAGCGCTGCATTCTAAACACTGGCGAGTTATTCAATGCGTTAGTATTAAAATGTGGGTTCTGAAACAAAGGGGAACGACGAAGACCACGAGACGGGACATAAAAGCTGACGCTCTGGACAATTGCCGGACAATCCATCAAGCCGTTTATAACTTTATATAAGAACAAAATATCGAAAATGCGACGTCTAACGGAAAGTGGCAAAATGCCATACTGCGAACGGATGGCCATACGGTCAGGGAAGGCAAACTTTGTCGAAATGTACCGCACAAGTCGGCCCTGCACCGCCTCCAGGCGGTGAATGTAGGTAGCGTATTGAGGGTTCCACACTGCGCTGCAGTAACACAGTGTACTGTGCACGTATGCGTAATATAATGTAAGAACAGATCTTATGTTTGTGAATTTGTAGCAGGTGCGCATAACAAAACCAAGCATTCTATTCGCCTTTCTGGCAGTACTGTCCACGTGGACGTCAAACAGCAACTTAGCATCAAACGTTACACCTAAATCCCGCATATGAGTGACTCTCATGATCTGCGTGCGATTAAATGAGTAATTAAACATAAGATTGGAATGGTTTCTGGTAAACGATATTCAAGCACACTTTTTCAAATTTAGTGACAGTTTGTTTGTTGGACAATACTCTGAAAAAGCATCAAGGCTCTCTGTAATGATTCGCAATCCCGCAGTGTTTTAATGTTTGTAAATATTTTTAAGTCATCGGCATACATAAAAAACCTTGAATGGGAAAAGCATGTCCCTACGGCAGACACAAATATGTTAAATAATAATGGGCCCAGATGCGTTCCCTGGGCTATTCCTGATGGAAGGGTGAACGCCGCAGACCTGTAACCGTTCAACGATTTGCGATCTGTTGGTTATGTACGATTCGAACCATCGCAAAAGGCTCCCATGGACACCGACCCCAGACAGCTTAGTCAAAAGTATTGAGTGATTTAATTTGTCAAATGCCTTGCTGAAGTCGGTGTACACAGAATCCACCTGCTCACGGGCATCAAGTGACTCGAGTATAGACGTAGAGCATGCCACCAAGTTGGTACCGGTTGACCTACCGGGATAGAAACCATGTTGATTGTCTGGGATAACCTGCTTGGTAATCGCGAATAATATTTTATAAACTAATTTTTCAAAGACCTTGCCAAAAATGTTAACCCTTGATATCGGCCTATAGTTCTCCACCATATCCCTTCGTCCAGCTTTATAAATAGGGAGAACAGATGCTTCCTTCCACTTGCTGGGAAAGACGCCCTCTCGCATTGACAAATTAAAGAGTATTGTAAGAGGAGGAGCCAGGGTATGAGCGCATCTCTTAATAAGCAATGGTGGAGCATCGTCAGTACCAGGACCCTTTTTATCACTCAAAGCTAGAAGCTGTTCGAGCACCTCCGATTCACTCCAGCAAGGATGTGAATTCGAGGGTACATTGTGCAGAGTATTGGGCCCTAAGCCATCCGCCACCTCCGACTCGTACACAGATGAAAAATATTCCGCGAATAAATCGCAAACCGCCTGGCCATCCGAAACCACAACCTCACCAAGCCCAACCGCACCGGGAACAGAAGCAGATCGCACACGTAGGACCAGAAATAGCGTGGGTCCTCCAAAATACCAAGTTCAGCCCTCCTCGCGTAATTATTGGAATCATCGGATATCAATTTCTTTGTCCAGCGGCGAAGTAGACTAAAAGTTAAGTAATCTAACTCTTTTTTATATAGTTTCCACTTTTTGTGCCATTTTATCTTTTCATTAATCGCGCGTATTGTAGATTGACTAAACCACGACGGATAAGAGGACAAGCGAAGTCGCTTTTGCGGAACATACAGTCCAATGTAAGTGAATAACGTGGAATAAAATTTATTTACAGCGGTGTCGGTGTCAAGATCTTGAAATAAAGTGAGCCAGTCCACCGATCCCAGTCCATCGTTAAGGGACTCAAAATCGGCCAATCGGTAGTTTCTGGCGGCTATATACCCGGGGGGGCCGCCTCGCGGTTTGCGCGAATGATAATAGAACCTCAACAGAGGGATGAAACTTATCCTCACGCACCAGATCACATGAAGACCTGCTCACGGCAACAGCATCAGCGGTGTTACAAAGCACAAAATCCAAAACATTGCCGGAGGTATTTCGAATATCGGAAAACTGCATAAGACCGCAAAAAGAAAAGCAATCGAGAACGTCGCACGAACGAGTACTGCTAGAAACTCCCACGCAATACACGTTCCCGCGATCTTTGAACCATAATATGTCCGGCAGATTAAAATCACCTAAGATCAACAAGTTTTCGTTAGGGTGAGTGGTGACAATTGAGTAAAGTTTGTTTTGAAAACAGGATAATGCGTATGCGTGATTAATTGTTTTGCTATACGCATTTATAATAAATAAATATTTTATAGTTTGGAACAAGAAAAAGTGTACTTCGTTATCATTTCTGATTGGAATTGAAGTAAATATTAACTGTTTAACATAGATTATTTAAATATATTTCTTTTGCACGAAATAATTTTCATCAATCAATAAATAATATTAAGAAGACTAAATATTAATTACATTCTTATGGTTAATAAAACAAATCTTACGGTCAAAGCAGATACCAAACAAATGTTCTAATCTAACGACCCTGTACAATACAACAAAATATTTCAAATTTAGGAGTACCTTTTTGCGAGAAACTTACCAGCCTATATTACTGAAATGCCTATTTTGTTAAACTTTGATGTTAAGTAGCTTTTGTAATCTTTGACGACTTTCATAATTTTTTATTCATATTTTACATCCGATTACACCGAATAAACTATAAGGATAGTTTTGATCTGATCAATATTCTCAACATTTTGTTTTTGGTTCATTCCCATATCTGCATTTTTTTAATATTTAATTTAAAGATACATAATTTAAAGTGAACCGTTGCAATTTAAAATGCTGTTCAACCTTGCAGCGAATGTTACGTGATTAAAAGTGTTTTTACTATTGTTTTTAGTACCAATATCGAATTAATTTAAAGATAACGACCAGAAACTTAAGATAAACAGTTGGATAAAATACTAAATTATACTAAGCGAAACTCAACGTGTATGTGATACTTTAATAATGTGTGATGAAATAACAGCACTTGTTGAAATAACAGCAAGTCAACATGGAATCTAAATGACACGTTTCAAAGTTTTGGTCCTTGCAGCATATTCAGCCTGCCAGATTTGCCAGTGTTTCTGGTCCAAAAACAATGCAATCTTTTACTTACAAATGTGTATCTCCTACAAAAACTCGGATATTTGGGATGAATTACAAAATAAGATGTTGAGAATTGATATGGTTTTTGTAACTGAGCACTTGAGAACATGCGAGAGAACGAACTACTTCGTTAGTTACCTCACAGGATGTCGCAAACTTAGTCGAAAAACACCATTTCTTTTTTAATAAGCTGGAACATTATTTTCTTAACTTTCAAAAGTAGGTAAGTTTACTTTACATGTTCTGAAAAAATAGTGAAAATTGGTCAAAGAATACAAAAGTCATTGATTCCAGCAAGGTTGGTTATATAAATCAATTCAATTTTGTGAAAAAAATACAAACATCCATAAATTCCTGTTGGAGTATATACTCCATTAATCCAGGCAACTATATAAGTAGTTTGTTTTTAGTAAGCTATGAAGCGTTGTGAAAATATTATTGACAGTTGTTAACGATTGATATATGTACACTGTATATCCAGTATATAGAATTAAAAAATGGTTTCTATATAAAACTGCGTTTCATTCCGAGATATCATTCCAAGAGGTTATGGGCCCAGGAACCTTAAGATAAGGGAACCAGAACCAGGAGGAAGACATCAGGAAATTATTACCTGTCATATAAGTAATTTGTCAAGATGACTTCCAGCAGCACAGTTCAGCTATCTTTTGAACGACTTGAGGGCAGAGAAAATTATAATAATTGGAAATTTGCAATGAAAATGACCTTAATTCATGAGAATTTATGGAGGTGTATTGATGGATATGCAGAAGATGAGACAATATCAGCAGCCGATAAGATTCGTTTGGACCAGAGAGCGTTAGCTAGAATTTGTTTAATGGTTAAACCAGTAACCTATTCTCACGTGAGGTCAGCATCAACAGCGAAGGAGGCGTGGACAAATCTTGAAAAAGCTTATGAAGATAAAGGCTTAAGTCGACGTTTAAGTCTCATTCGAGCTTTAGTAAGTCTAGAAAATCACACCTCAATGGAAAACTACGTCAACGAGGTGATGTCTACAAGTCAAAAATTATCTGACATTGGACAATCAGTGGATGATGAATTTCTTGGAATCATTTTACTAAGTGGGTTGACGGCCGAATACGATCCGATGGTCATGGGCATTGAGCATTCCAAGATGGTAGTATATACTCACTTTTATTGATGATTTTTCACGAAAAATATTTGTTTATTTCTTGAAATCAAAAGGTGATGCATTTTCGAGTTTTAAAGAATTTAAGGCATTAGTCGAAAATCAGACCAACAAGAAAATTAAGAAACTTAGAACTGATAATGGAACCGAATATATCAATAATAACTAAGAATATTTGAAAACACATGGAATAATACACACAGACGACAATTAGATACACTCCAGAACAGAACGGCGTTGCAGAAAGAGCTAATCGAACCTTAGTTGAAAAGGCTAGATGTCTTATGCAAGAAGCCAAGTCTTGTGATAAAATGTGGGCAGAAGCAGTCAACACAGCAACTTACTTGAAAAATAGATCACCACATAAAGCCGTAAGAAATGCTACACCAGAAGAAATTTGGACAGGTGAGAAAGTGAATTTGAAACACTTAAAAGTATTTGGCTGCATAGCACAAGCACATATTCGAATGACGGTCATTCGTGCAGAGGACATGTGTCTTCGTGGTTTTAATTTGTTCATCGTGTGTTACATCGTTCTCATTTTATAAATGTGTTATTCAGACGAGTGCGTTGTTGTGTTGCCAATGATTTTGTCGAGTTCTCCTAGCAAGCTTTTATCCTACTCTGTGTCTTGTTCCTGAAGAAGTCTTTAATAAAGACGAAAATTTGAACGCAGACTAAAGGAGTTTCCTTTTTATCGCCCAACTGACCATATTTCCCACAATATCACATACGTTTTGATTCCAAACTAAGCTGGTCGTTACTTCCATTCAACTATATTATATATATATATATATATATATATATATATATATATATATATATATATATATATATATATATATATACATATGATATATATGATACAGTTTAACACCAAACTATTAGAGTAATTCACAATATTTAATGAACTTTATATTAATATAACAAACAAAGGTAAACTCAAAAACTACTAATGATATATTTCCCGATCGCCGCACAAATGACCTTTTGCCATAATAGTCAGAACTCGACTGGCGCTGCGGAAACATATCCGACCGGTCCAAGTTGTCGTTAGGGGAGGCAGTTCACACGGTCATCCTGACTTGTATCACGTTCTCGGGATACTTCCAAATCTTCTCCAGAACTCTCTATGACAAAAATACCTGGTGGTAATACTAGACAAAAGTGTTTAATTTAATTAAACAATTTATTTCTTTTATGTGAATAATAAAGATGAATTCTCACATCATATTATAAAATAGCGACATAATGGTAAACTTGTAATATAGACGTGTGTATTCCATGTGCAATTCAGCAGAATCGGACGGTCGCGCCACATTCAAGGAAATTTCGTGTAAACCAAAGCGAACACACGCGGAGTCAGCGGACGGTCGCGCCACATTCAAGGAAATTTTGTGTGAATCAAAGCGATCACACGCGTAGTCAGCAGAATCCTCAGTCCAGCTTGCAATTGGAATCCAGTGGTTATCACCGTTTTTATTCAAAGTTATATGTGTTTTCTTAAGAAATTTTATTAGATTTTAGTACCACTGTAATAGTTTTAAGACGACTTTTTGTATATAAGCTCGAAGATTTTTAGAATAAACCAGTATCTAACCTAACGTTTTCGGCTCACTAATACCATCCCCAAGCCACCGGACAGGAGTGTGAGGCTGCACTCCAATGGTATTTTTTAACATCAACCCATACACTATTGCCATCTAAGCCTCTTGGCCATATGGAGAGTGAGGCTGCTCTCCGGTAGTGTTGCGACGAAGGGTACTCAAAAGAAAATAGTTTCCCATACACTATTGCCGTCTAAGCCTCTTGGCCATATGGAGTGTGAGGCTGCTCTCCGGTAGTGTTGCGACGAAGGGAAATCAACTTAAAACAATTACTCGGACACTTTCCGGCTCCCCGGTAGTGTTGACACGTAGAGTAATCTGTTCATGGTCCGTCGAGCAACAAGCCCTTGGAGAAGATATTCCGGCGTCCACGCCAGAGTCCACAAGGCAGAACACAAACGCGGCCCTTGGGGAAGACGACCGGCATCCCAGCCCGGTTCCATCCACTCAAGGCAGTCCACACCAAGCCCTTGGGGAAGACGATCGGCATTCCAGCCGGTTCCATCCACTCAAGGCAGTCCACATCAAGCCCTTCGAGAAGACGACCGGCATCCCAGCCCGGTTCCATCAACTCAAGGCAGTCCACAACCAAGCCCTTGGAGAAGATATTCCAGCGTCCAGGCTAGAGTCTACAAGGCAAAATACAAAAGCGGCCCTTCGAGAAGACGACCAGCATCATAGTCCGGCTCAGTCAACTCATGGCAGTCCACATCCAAGCCCTTGGAGAAGATATTCCAGCGTCCAGGCTAGAGCCTACAAGGCAAAATACAAAAGCGGCCCTTCGAGAAGACGACCAGCATCATAGTCCGGCTCAGTCAACTCAAGGCAGTCCACATCCAAGCCCTTGGAGAAGATATTCCAGCGTCCAGGCTAGAGTCTACAAGGCAAAATACTAAAGCGACCCTTCGAGAAGACGACCAGCAGTATAGTCCGGCCCAGTCAACTCAAGGCAGTCCACTCCAAGCCTTTGGAGAAGATATTCCAGCGTCCAAGCTTGAGTCTACAAGGCAAAATTCAAAGGCGGCCCTTCGAGAAGACGACCGGCATCATATTCCGGCCCAGTCAACTCAAGGCAGTCCACATCCAAGCCCCTGGAGAAGGAACTTTGGCAAACAAACCAGAGTCCACATCAAGGCAAACCACCAAAATACCCAGCATCCACGATGGAAGAACTAAACAGACTTGCCCGTCAGCAGGAGGAGCTGGGACTACAACTCATGACAATGTTGAAAAACATGAAAAAGGATTCCCCCGCGAGAAAAACAGCATCGTATGCCAACATTCGGCAAACGACCGCCGACACCTTGTGGGAAGAAGCTCAAGTAAACCACACCAAGATAAGTGCACTGGAAATAAATGAACACACTTATTTCCAAACGAATTACATGGCACAAATTGAAAAAGCATATCGAGAGATCACCGAGTACCTAGCAGAAATAATGCGTAATCTACAGAAAGAAGAAGCTAAACTCAGCAACGTAGATCCCAACAGATTTCGTGAAAATGCCGGTGACCAAGAGACGAAACCCAGCAACCCAAATCCCAACATATTACTCGAAAACGCCGATGAAGAAGAGAGAAGAAATAATCCCACCATCGAAGACAGGGAACAAGCACGTAGAATAAAGAAGCAATCCATCCGATTACAACAACTACAGTCCTCCCTGAATCAAGCTAAACAAGAATTGCTGCAGACCAAAACCAAAATACGCTACGAAACGTTACAGAAAAGGATCAATAAACAGTGGGAATCCATTCAGGACCTACATGAAGAAATATTAGTATTCGAAATGGAATTTCAAACAGATGATTTTACCAATGATGAATACCGGAATGCAGAAGAAATTGTGGAAGAAGTCACAGAAGAAATTGAAATTAAACTTAACCATATGCAAGAAGTGCACGCTGAGACAAGACCCAATGTCTTGCTCTGCCAAAAATAAAGATCCCATTCTTTGATGGCGGTTACGAAAATTGGAACAATTTCTTTGATATTTTTCACAAGGTAATACACTTAAACAGCACCTTATCGAATACGGAAAAAATGCAGTATTTGAAAACACACATTCGGAATGAGCCAAGCAAATTAATTCAGCACCTACAAATTGGCGAAGCAAACTACACACAGCATGGGACCTACTTCAAAAAAGATATCAGAATAAACGCCTTCTGTTATCAAAGATGATAGACAAAATATTGGACCTCCCATACGCAAAGGACGAAAACATAGATAAGATCAAGCAACTACACGATATCACGACGGAATGCTTGGAAGCCATCAATAATATAGGCATTCCAACTAAGTCGTGGGGACCACTCGTGAGTCGCATAATCGTTCGCAAATGGGATCCTGAAACGAACAAACTATACGAACAGTCTCTGAAGAATCCAAGTGAGGTTCAAGAATTTTCAACCTTGATGACCTTCTTGGAAACCAGGTTCCAATCCTTAGAAGCAATCTCGAATGACAAAAGGAAAACAAGCAGTAGTGCACCAATGATACACAAGTCAAGCTGGCAAACCAAATGCACTCATTGTAAGGATAATCACTACATTACCGCCTGTCAGAAATTCAAGGAGCTAACCGTGGCTGCACGTTTTCAAGTGGCAAAAAATAATCACCTATGTACCAACTGTTTAAAACATGACGAGAAGGAAAAATGTCTCAGTTCAGGAAGCTGCTACAAATGTCATAAACGTCATCACACACTTCTACACAGGGACCAAAGACCACCTCCAACCGAAAAAAGAACCGTCACCCACATAAGCTCACTTGAGGAGCCACGACAAGAAGAAAAGGTAGCTAGCTCCAGTCCGGAAATAGTGTTACTAGCCACCGCTCTTATTAAAGCGGAGTCACTAACTGGAGATCCAATTTACTTGAGAGCGCTGATTGATCCTGGCTCACAAGCGTCCTTCATAACAGAAATTGCCGCACAAATGGTGTCCAAACCAAGAGAGAAGATGCGTGCAGAAATTACTGGCGTCGGAAGCGGAGAACCAAAAGTAGCAAAGCACAAGATGCACTTACAAATATTTCCACGCTTTCCGAGTCATTTTACATTAGATCTAGATTTGTTGATCTTATCTAAATTGACAAAGTCGCTACCCAACAAAACATGTCACCTTCAAGAACCTCATCAATGGCAAAATCGAATTCTGGCCGATCCAACGTATAACAATCCAGGTCCGATAGATGTTATCTTAGGCGCCGAAGTATATGGCAACATCATCAACGAAGGATTAGTCAAAACGCCCGACGGTATACTAGGCCAAAACACCGAATTGGGATGGATTCTGTCTGGAACAATAAGAAAAGAAAACGATACAAACATCAAGATTGTCAGCATGATCACGTGTAAGGAAGAAGAAGACATATCCAGATTCTGGGAACTGGAAGAAGTGAATCCACCACACTCCCTATCCACAGAAGATCAAATATGTGAAGAAATATTCAACAACACGGTGAAGAGGAACAAGAATGGTTCATATATCGTGCGCATCCCGTTCAGAGAAGATTCATCGAAACTCGGACATTCAAAAGCAAGAGCAGCTGCAAGACTACTACAGTTGTAGAAACGGCTAACAAAAAATCCGGAGTTAGAACATCAATACAAACAGTTCATGGCGGAGTACTTAGCTCTTGGTCACATGAGAAAAGTACGACCACAAGATGTGCCCGCAGAATACTACATTCCACATCAAGCGGTCATAAGGGAAGCAAGTACTACAACAAAACTACGAGTTGTATTTGATGCATCGAGTAAAACATCTCTTGGGAACAGTTTCAACGACACAATGTATGTCGGACCTAGACTACAGCAAGAACTGTGTGACATTCTATTACGATGGAGAAAACACAAAGTTGCATTCACCGCCGACATCGAGAAAATGTATCGACAAATCCACGTCCATAAAGATGACCAACCGTTTCAAAGGATACTATGGAGATTCGACTCATCTGAACACATAGCAGAATATCAACTAACAACGGTAACATACGGAACATCGTCTGCCCCGTACTTAGCCGTGAGAACACTTCAACAATTGGCAAAGGATGAAGAAAGACGATTTCCCCAAGCTGCAGCAGTTGCTCGAAGAGACTTTTACGTCGACGATGTACTTTCGGGAGCGGAAAGTACACAAGAAGCACTTAAACTACAGTGCCTGCTAATTAATTTGATGGAATCTGGCGGCTTTCGTTTACGCAAGTGGTCAAGCAACAAAGAAGCTCTCTTACAATCCTTACCACAAGGATTAAAAGAAGATGCGGACACAGAAATTTCAGAAGATGACTTGAAGAAATCGTTAGGAGTTTACTGGGCCCCGCATAGTGATACGTTTCGGTTTAAAGTAAACATAACACGAACCGAGAAAATAACAAAACGAAGCATCCTAGCTGAAGTAGCAAAATTATTTGATCCACTGGGCTGGCTATCATCAGTAGTAATACAAGCAAAGCTGCTAATCCAAGAACTTTGGCTTCAAGACCTAACCTGGGATCAACAAATACCAGAAGATTCTAAGGAAAAATGGGTCAATTTCCATGAAAAGCTCCAAAGAATAGAAGAAATAGTTTTGCCAAGATGGATCAACTATACAAGTAAGAATACGATGGAGTTGCACGGATTCTGCGACGCATCCGAAAAAGCGTATGGAGCGGTCATCTATGTTACAAGTAGAGATGATACCGGCCCGCTCAGAACCACACTCCTGGTCTCAAAATCAAAGGTAGCACCCGCTAGAACAAAAACAACCTTACCGAAGCTTGAACTATGTGCCGCTGTGCTACTAACAAGACTGATAAAAAGGGCCACGACGGCATTAGACTTTCACAGCGTGCCAGTACATGGGTGGACAGATTCCATGATTACATTGGCATGGATCAAGGGAAACCCGTCACGATGGAAGACATTTGTAGCCAATCGAGTGGGAGAAATCAACAGTTTAGTTCCAACTCTCACCTGGTTGCACGTCAAAACAGAAGACAACCCAGCTGATGTCATATCACGCGGCATCAGTCCGGAAAAACTAAAAAACCATACGCTGTGGTGGAATGGTCCAACATGGCTCACCAATAAAAATGACTGGCCTAAGCAAGTGGAATCAACTGATACAAAGGAAGAAACAAAAAGATGCCACCAAACTACAATTGAGCTAAATCAATGCAGCTACCCGAAGCAATTCTCCACCCTGTGAAAAATGGTACGAGTACTGTCATATTGCAAGAGATTCATTCAGAAAACCAGACGATTGCCAAGTAAATGTGGATTTCTGACAGTCGAAGAAATGGACTTGACAATGTCCCAAATGGCACAATTGGCACAAATGGAAGAATTCAAGAAAGAAATTAAACAACTACAGCAGGACAAGAGATTAGACAACAACAGCAAAATACTCAACCTCAACCCATTTATTGACGCACAGGGGATACTTCGAGTGGGAGGACGACTAGAAAAATCTCATCTGTCGTACAATGAAAAACACCCAATAATACTGCCGTACCAAAGCCACCTATCGAAGCTCATAGTGCTAGATGGGCACCACAAGACTCTACACGGAGGAAATAGTACACCTTAGCATTTATAAGAAGAAAATTCTGGGTAATAAATGAATGAATGAATGAAAGAATATTGTTCGAAAGACCATCAAGCAATGCGTCAAGTGCATACGTTACAACGCTCAAATAAGCACACAGCTCATGGGAGAGCTTCCCGCTCCACGAGTGACACCGTCCCCACCTTTCACCCACTGCGGAGTAGACTATGCAGGTCCAATCCAAGTTAGGACAACCAAAGGAAGAGGTCACAAGTCCTATAAAGGATACATTGCCATCTTCGTTTGCCTTTCTACAAAGGCAATTCACTTAGAAGCTGTCACAGATATGACCACAGATGGATTCTTAGCGGCCTTCCGCAGGTTCACTGCCAGACGAGGACCTTGCGGTCACATGTACAGCGACAACGGGACGAATTTTGTGGGAGCAAGCAAGATATTGGAAAAAGAAGTTGCAAGTCTGATTCAATCATCCGATATTCAGGAACGAGTAACGGCAACTGGAACGCAGTGGCACTTTATTCCCCCGGCAGCTCCCCACTTTGGAGGATTATGGGAAGCTGGAGTTAAATCCATGAAACACCACTTCAAACGAATAGTTGGTACCGCTACATTAACATATGAAGAGATAACAACACTATTGCACCAAATAGAGGCATGCCTGAACTCAAGACCGTTATGCCCACTTAGCAACGACATGGATGATCCCCTAGCATTGACACCTGGCCATTTCCTCATCGGAAGAGCAATTGTAGCACCGCTAAATCCAGTTAACACAAATATTGATGGAAATCTAGTAACACGATGGAAATTACTACTTAAAATGAAAAAGGATTTCTGGACTTCTTGGAGTTCAGAGTACCTTAGTCGACTTCAACAACGCTAGAAATGGAAACACACTGAAGAAGGCGTCAATATTGGTGACTTGGTAATCATCAAGGAACAGCAGATCGATCCAAGCAAGTGGCCATTAGGAAGAATCACAAACATTCATTCCGGAACCGAAGGAATTGTACGGGCAGCTACAATTCAAAGATCTGGTGGAAGCTCAATGAAAAGAGCAATACACGGTCTAATTCGACTACCTCCAGCTCAACCAGACGGCAACCCTGACAATGTTGAATCAGCAACGGTCAGTTCCAATATGGCAAGAATCAAAGAAAATCCACGACCGCAGAGAGTCACCACAAGAAAAAACAGTAATGTTCTTAAAGGCATTATGATGTTATTAACGCTCATACACATGATACTTGCCGCGCAAGCTGGATACACCGTGCAGTACCCAAAACCTGGCCTGTACGTCGAACATATCGGGCACTCTAAAATTGAAAGGGGCATCTTCAGGATTGAAGTAAAGTTCGACAAATTGAAAATAAACGACGACGTCACCGCAATAGCAGATGTAATCAAAAAGTTCGACAAATTTTGCAACGACGTTACGTCCATATCATCCGACACACAATGTAGAAGCTTACTGCACCACTTACATGACCAAGAAAACCAGATGCTCTGGATCAAGAACGGAATGGATGGTATAATTCTAAACAGGCAGAGAAGAGGACTCCTAGGAAAATTGCTAACTTCAGTGTTCGGTGTTAACGACGAAGTCTACCAGGATATCGAGGACCTCGATAAGAACCAGCACCAGCTCATTCAAGCCTCCAATCACCAAACCAAGTTTATGCTATCAGCACTCTCAACCTTCAACGACACCGAGACAAGAATCAACAATCAGCTGGATCGTTTCAGGGTGAAGTTGAACAAAGGACTTGATGCCATAAATGATATGCGGTATTGGTTCAATGGAGTAGACGCAACATCCACGTTCTAAGTACGTATCAAGTAGCCACCAATTTTATAACAGAGCTGTGCAACCAATACACCAAAATCATGGACGTTCATCTTAATCGAGGAAATATTTACGACCTGATTACACCAGCCCATGTCGAACAAATTGTAACGTCTGCAAATCAGAAACTTCCGCCAAACCTGAAGATATTGACATCACCAATCATAAAGATGAATGTGATCCACGACAAACAGTTCATCAAAATATATAGCAGCCTCCCTATGGTTGAGATTACGTCCTTTGTGGTGATCAAAATAGATCCCATCCCTCTAAAAATTGAAAGCGGATTCTATTGGGTAATGGACGTTCCCAGTGAGATGATAGCAGTGGATTATAATAATCAAGCATACTTCTTATTGACCAATGAAGAATTCAACAATTGCATCAAATTGGAGCAGCATAACTATATATGTGCACCATCAACAGTAAAGGATCTACAAACAATACCCAACTGTGTCACCGACGAAATATATCACCGAACCGAAAATACAACATGCCCAGTTGTTCACAACAAGTTTCACTCAACCATATGGAAAAAATTATATATGCCCAATACATGGATGTTTATCGCTGAGAAACGGATTAGAATCGCCATCACTTGTAACGGTATAAGAGAAGAGATACACGTCAATCAAACAGGCATCATTCAAATATCCCAGGAATGCATCATCAAGACGGCACAGAACATCCTCACCCCCAAGAGGGAGGAACAATTGCCAGTAATAGCCAGCTACAACAAACCGGTCTCACCGGGATTCCAGTTGACATTGAACCATCCACATCAAGAGTTAACACAAGAAGAACCAGTTTTGAAAGCATGAGACGCATTAACAACACTAACGATGAAAGAACATGGTTTGAGTCAAGAGCTGCAGAATATGCACTGGTACACTATCAAACATCATTCAGTCATAGCCAGTGGTATTACAACTTTATCAATAGCAGCAACTATTCTGTTGATATGAACTGGATACGTACTCTGGAAGAAATCGAAACCAACCAAACCTAAGACGACTGGAGGGACCGACCAAGTTGTACAGCCCGAAGAAATTCCGCTCCAGCCACTCTACAAGGACATCCACTACCAAAAGGGACAACACGAATAATATCCGTTTTATGTTTCCGTTTTGTTTTCTTTTAGGCTATTAATTTTTAATAATTTTTTGTTTTTTTTTGTCGAGTCCGCAATATGTTTAATTTAATTAAACAATTTATTTCTTTTATGTGAATAATAAAGATGAATTCTCACATCATATTATAAAATAGCGACATAATGGTAAACTTGTAATATAGACGTGTGTATTCCTTGTGCAATTCAGCAGAATCGGACGGTCGCGCCACATTCAAGGAAATTTCGTGTAAATCAAAGCGAACACACGCGGAGTCAGCGGACGGTTGCGCCACATTCAAGGAAATTTTGTGTGAATCAAAGCGATCACACGCGTAGTCAGCAGAATCCTCAGTCCAGCTTGCAATTGGAATCCAGTGGTTATCAACGTTTTTATTCAAAGTTATATGTGTTTTCTTAAGAAATTTTATTAGATTTTAGTACCACTGTAATAGTTTTAAGACGACTTTTTGTATATAAGCTCGAAGATTTTTAGAATAAACCAGTATCTAACCTAACGTTTTCGGCTCACTAATACCATCCCCAAGCCACCGGACCGGAGTGTGAGGCTGCACTCCAATGGTATTTTTTAACATCAACCCATACACTATTGCCATCTAAGCCTCTTGGCCATATGGAGAGTGAGGCTGCTCTCCGGTAGTGTTGCGACGAAGGGTACTCAAAAGAAAATAGTTTCCCATACACTATTGCCGTCTAAGCCTCTTGGCCATATGGAGAGTGAGGCTGCTCTCCGGTAGTGTTGCGACGAAGGGAAATCAACTTCAAACAATTACTCGGACACTTTCCGGCACCCCGGTAGTGTTGTCACGTAGAGTAATCTGTTCAAAAGTCTACTTCGAAATTCATCATTCATCGTACTACAGCAGGTTACATGTTAATTCGATAAGTAACCTGTACAACACATTTATGTTACATTATGGGGACCTCAGAGGTCGGAAACGCGCCGACATGTTCCGCCTGAATGAACTAAGGGTCAAATTCAGATGTTCCATTAAAGGGACGTCAGAGGTCAGAAACGCGCTGACATGTTCTGCCAAAATGAACTTACGGTCAGATTCAGATGTTCCATTAAGGGGACGTCAGAGGTCAGAAATAGTGATGGCTCGTGAGTGTATGTTTCGAAACACTGTATCGACTCATTAAGTGTTTCAAATGTTTCGAAACATTAATTGGTAAATGATTCGACTCTTGAAACATTAACTTTCATTATTTGTGGGGAAAATGTATTTTAGTATGACTGAATTTTCTAATCCTATATATTTATCCCTTTTCCTGAAGGTACGTTCCCATTAGTGGTTTGGTAGTTGTAACAGCCATTATAGTATTTCTTATTAACAGTGCTAGTGACTCATGTTTATGTACATGCAAACTAATATGTGTCACTATCACGATATGTTGGAAATACTGTAATTTCGTCTGCTACCACCGCACCGCCATTACCTATCATTACCATCAATCGGAACGCACCTTAAAAATGAATTCAATTCATGTTATCACAACTAATAATAATATTGACAACCTTCAAAATCTGACAAGATTATTTACCATAAGTTAATCAGTATCGTAACCACAGTATCGTGAGTCGAAACGGCGATTTGACTCTCTAACACTGCATATCGTCAATGTGACTCGATTCATCCAAGCGCATGCGCAACATGAACTGTGTCGTGAGTCGAAACAGTGACTCGATACACAAACACAAATGAATCAAATGTTTCGAAACATTTAAATGAGTGATTCCGCCCATCGCTAGTCAGAAACGCGCTGACATGTTCCACCTGAATGAACTTAGGGTCAGATTCAGATGTTCCATTAAGGGGACGTCAGAGGTCAGAAACGCGCTGACATGTTCCACCTGAATCAACTTAGGGTCAGATTCAGATGTTCCATTAAGGGGACGTCAGAGGTCAGAAACGCGCTGACATGTTCCGCCTAAATGAACTAACGGTCAGATTCAGATGTTCCATTAAGAGGACGTCAGAGGTCAGAAACGCGCTGACATGTTCCACCTGAATGAACTTAGGGTCAGATTCAGATGTTCCATTAAGGGGACGTCAGAGGTCAGAAACGCACTGACATGTTCCACTTGAATGAACTTAGGGTCAGATTCAGATGTTCCATTAAGGGGACGTCAGAGGTCAGAAACGCGCTGACATGTTCCGCCTAAATGAACTAAGGGTCAGATTCAGAGTACAACAGCAATAACTATCAGCAATATTCACTCATACGTGGTATGTCTTACAGCCACTGTAGACAGAGCCCCACAAACAAGATAACTTCATCAACGTTTTCTCAAAAATAAAATAAATCAACTCACCATTTCCACTAAGCAACAGATCATCCTCCATGAATTCACCATTGTAAACTTTAATTCTATCGATGGGAACAACCTGCTTCCGTTTGGAATTGATCTCGAACCTGTCGAACCTTTATATTTGGGAGCCAACTTTCCGAGTCTAGGATTCTGCTGCTGGATCACCACGTAATCTCCTAGTTTGATTGATGTAGGAAGTCGTCTTTTCTTATCGAAGTTGGCCTTCTGTTTCATGGAATTCTCTTGTAGCTTTGCGTAAGCAATCTTTCGGTCCTTGGTAACATCGATTGCAGGTTCCTCCTCAGGTTCACCGTTTAATTCAGTAACTGCTTGTACTGGGGGTGTGTTTGCGTTAGTTCCTACTAGAAGTCGTAGTGGTGAGAATCCGGTTGATTTTTGAACTGTAGTGTTCAGTGTCAACGGTATCTTGGGTAGGGAACTCGCCCATTCTGACCCAGCCTCAGTTTCGATAGCCAAAAGACTCGTTACAGTGGCTACATAACGTTCAGCTTGTCCATTAGCTCGAGCAGCACCAGTGGCAACCAGATGATGTTCGATACCTAGCCGTTTTAATAGCCCTTGAGTCTTCGAATCCGTGAAATTAGTTCCGCGGTCAGTTATTAGTCTCTTCGGGGTGCCAAATAGCGTAACATTACGTTCCAACGCTTTTGAAGTCTCTTCTCCTGTTAAAGTCTTCAGAGGTACAAGTAACAAGTATTTTGTAAAACCATCGACCATCAGTAGGACGTGTTTAAACGCATCTTTATCGACTGGGAATGGACCGACACAATCGGCATGGATCGTGTGAAACGGTACCCGAATTTTGTCGATTGTGTGCAAAAATCCTTGCTTAGGACCAGATTGCCGTTTCGTTAATAGACAGGTAAGACAATGTCTGATGTATCTTTTTACAAAGGGTGCAATTCTAGGGAACGAAAACATCTCCAATATTTTATCAAGCGTCTTCTCCCGACTGATGTGACATAGCTCGTCGTGGTATATTTTGAGCAAGCCAAGTCGACTTCCTTTGGGTACGAAAAATCTTAACTCCAGATTGCCTTCGGTAATTTTTACTTTTCGGTACAACAGGCCATTTTTGACTTGGAAATCGCTTTTGATGGTGTCGTCCTCTCGCACTCGTTTTATTAAGTCCTGCGTTTCCTTGTCGTTCGCTTGTGCTATTTCTATCCATGTTGCATGTTGTATGGGTAGTACTTGGGCTTCTGAAACTGGTGGATTTCGACTAAGATAGTCGACGTGTTGAACTTGTTTTCCTCTTCTGTACTCCACCTCAAATTGGAAATCTTGTAAATAGCTCCACCATCGGGCGACTCTAGGAACCAAATCCTTTTTGTTCATGGTTGCCTTAATTGCATTACAATCTGTCACGACTTTGAAAGTTATTCCTAGTAGATAAGTCCGGAAATGCTTGACGGATTGTACTATGGCCAACGTTTCTAGCTCGTATGATGAGTAACGGGATTCGGCAGGAGTAGATCGACGGCTGAAGTAGGCGACAACACGAAGGCCATCTTCGTGCTTCTGGAACAGTATTGCCCCGTAACCCAATGCACTTGCGTCAGTGTGCAGCTCGGTGTTAAGATTTGGGTCGAATATACGGAGCAAAGGTTCGCTACTGAGGCATTCAACAATGTATTTTTTAGCTTCTTCGCACTCGTTTGACCATTCAAAATTTATATTATTCTTTGTCAGCCTTGTTATGCAAGCTGTTCTTGTCGCAAATTGTGGGACGAATTTTCTAAAATAGCTGGCTAAACCCATAAACTGCCTTACCTGACGCACAGTAGCTGGAGAAGGCGAATGTACAACAGCTGAAATCTTTTCTTTCCCAGGCCTGATACCTTCTGCGGATATATGGCGTCCTAAATATTCCAAGCTGGTTTAGAAAAATTTGCACTTCTTAATGTTCAGACTAAATCCAGCTCGATCCAATGCTGAAAGTACTTTTTCCAACTTGACGAATCCTTCCGCAACGGTCTTTGATGGTATGAGAATGTCATCTAAGTACAATAGAATGTCTTCGTTTCTTAATGATCCTAAAGCATTATTGACTGCACGCTGGAAGACAGAGGGGGCATTAGCTAGTCCAAATGGCATCCGGAGGTATTCGAACTGGCCATCGGGTGTGACAAAGGCCGTTTTAGGAATTGAATCTTGCGCAATCGGGATTTGGTGGAACCCCGATGCCATATCTAAAGTTGTAAAAAAGTTGGACTTTCCCAGCTTGTCCAAAAGATCATCAATTAGCGGTAGCGGGTATCTATCTTTAATGGTAATCTGGTTCAATGATCGAAAATCCACACATAAACGATCACTTCCGTCTTTCTTTTTCACTAATAGGCATGGACTTGCAAAAGGCGAGTTGCTCTCTTTAATGATTCCGTTTTGCAGCAGGTCTTGTATAATATTTCTTATTTTCTCTCTTTCAATTGGTGCTAAACGGTAAGGCTGGTAACGCACTATTTTTTCTTCTTTTAATCTTATTGAAAGTTCGGCCGTCATAACATTTCTTACATCTGTACCAGTCGTAAACATTTTTGGAAACTTAGCGAGGGTATTGTAAAGGGTTTTTAATTCGTCGTTTTTTAATTCTGTTCTAAGATCAAACAATTCAGGTGTAACAACGTTTACTAAGCGCGTTGTATTAGTTTTCTTGAGACAGATACTTTTTCCTACCATGACGACTGTAATTTCACCGCTTTCAGTGACATTCCTTCCAATAATGGCATCATATGGTAGTTGTTGTGTTGGTACGACAAAAAATAATAATTCTACCTCAACGTCATTATTACAGACAAATAATTTTATTTTCCCACTCGTTTGCACCGTTCCAGATCCTATTCCGCGAAGTACAGTGGAATGAGGTTCTATCTTATTGTTACCACACAAAGACAATGCTAAATCTTCTTTTAATAATGAACAAGCAGAGCCGGTATCAATTAAACAATGAATAAATTGACCATTAATGTAACAGTCGGTGTACAGCGTATCTTCAGCTTGTTGACAATTATTAATTTCAGTCAGTTCACGACGTTTCTTAAAACAATTTTCTGGAAGGTGACCAGGTTTTTTGCAATAATTGCAAAACAGACGAGAATTTGTAATAAAATTTTGCCGAAGTGACGTTTCACGGCTTGTGGGTATTTTATCACGATTAACTGTACCGTCTCGCTTGTTTAAAGGGCATGCAGATTGAATATGGCCTACCTTATTGCAACTGAAACAAATTCTTGTATCCGATGTCCTCGAAATTTTGGCCGGCCTGGTAGTTGTATCTACAGCGACACCTATCCTTTTTCTCGGGAACTTCGCGTACGACGATAGCAAAATAATCAGCTGTTTTGTTGTACTTACTTTACTATTTAGAGCACCCATTCGGATAGAGTCATCCTTGATGTCACCAATAACAATATCAACTTTTTCTTCCTCGCTAAATTTCACTTTGGTCTTATCCAGCAAGTTGATTTTTCACGTGCATAGTCGCAGTAGGAATCGAAGTTTTCGGAGCTAAGTAGAACGGCTCGGCGTAGTCTCTCGCTAAGGTTCCGTTTAACAGGAAACAAATCGATAATAGCTACCTTAAAACTTTCCCAATCTTTTGTTTCGGGTTGCCAAGATCTAAACCATATTTGCGCGGAACCACGTAGCATTCGCCCAGATCGTACCATCATCTCTAACGAACTCCATTTGAATTCCGCTCCAATTTGTTCGATTTCGTCACACCAGTGTTCTGCTCCTGTATCAGCTGTTTGTGGATCAAACACCGGTAACGCGATTTCGGTTCCCCGGCTCTGAGCGAGAGTATCGGCTAATTTCTGGAACACGTCTAATAATCCTTCCATTCTTTTTGTAGGGCGTGGCAATCTCACTTCTGATGATATAGTTTAACACCAAACTATTAGAGTAATTCACAATATTTATTGAACTTTATATTAATATAACAAACAAAGGTAAACTCAAAAACTACTAATGATATATTTCCCGATCGCCGCACAAGTGACCTTTTGCCATAATAGTCAGAACTCGACTGGCGCTGCGGAAACATATCCGACCGGTCCAAGTTGTCGTTAGGGGAGGCCGCTCACATATATATATATATATATATATATATATATATATATATATATATATATATATATATATATATAGAGTTGAATGGAAATAATGACCGACTTAGTTTGGAATCAAAAACGTATGTGATATAGCGGGAAAATGGTCAGTTGGGCGATGTAAACGAAACTCCTTTAGTCTCCGTTCAAATTTTCGTCTTTATTAAAGACTTCTTCAGGAACAAACTAATTAGAATGAAACACAGGCTTCAGTCAGTGTACAGGTCTACACACTTATAAATAGTGAAACAAACTAGTTTCTACTTACACATAGAGTAGGATAAAAGCTTGCTAGCAGGAATCGACATAATCATAGGACACACATCAACGCACACGTCTGAATAACACATTTATAAACATTCAGAACGATGCAGCACATAATAAACAAATTAAAACCACCACACATGTACTCTGCAACGAATGGCAACAGGTTATGAGAAACCAGTCAAAGCAAAAACAAAACACATCAACTTTGAGCGATAGGGTCACCAACATTAATACCAACCGTGTCCTGTGAATTATTGAAGTTATGGTTAATTAAAAAGGAGTAAATGGTGCTTAATCTACTTGTGTCGGATTTAAAATTTAGGCACTTCATTACATGGTTGCAGTCAATTGCATGTTGTGCTACTGCACAATTTTTCCTCCGTAATTTTGTGTCACTTTTATGTAAAGAAATACGTGACTTAAGCCACTGACTGGTCTGACCATAGTATTTCAGGGGGCACCCACCGCACGGAATACAATAAATAAATAATTTGGTCTTCTTACTTCTTATTACCGACAACAACACGAAAATCCTCATTTCTGAACAAACCAACCAGTTTGGAGGAAAGACCGACAATCTGACTGAGTTTTTTATACTTAATCTCGGGAACAATGCAACCATCATCAGTCGCATGTTCGCGAAAAGGGCTGTTAAAAATTAGTTTTTGAACCAACGATCTCGGGTACCCATTGTTCACGAACGTCTCGCTCAAGTCCCTCAAGTTACCATCAATAAATTAGGGATCACTGATGTGCACCACCCTATTCCTCATCGCCAAAACAGTGTTGATCTTTTGACTTACAGAGTGACTTGAAAAAATGTTAATATATCGACCGGACGCAGTGGGTTTCTTATACCAGTCCAAGATAATAGCATTTGAAGTGGGATTACGGATGACTTTAGTATCTAAGAAGGGGACACCGTAGTTTACTTCCGTTTCAACAGTGAATTGCAAATGTGGGTTGTAGTTGTTAAAAGTAGTTAAAATCTCCTCAATCTTATCGTATGGTGCCGCACAAATGATGTCGTCAACGTACTTGAATAAAAACGGGATGCTATTCAGATGATGTTATTCAGACGTGTGCGTTGATGTGTGTCCTATGATTATGTCGATTCCTGCTAGCAAGCTTTTATACTACTCTATGTGTAAGTAGAAACTATGTTTGTTTCACTATTTATAAGTGTGTAGACCTGTACACTGACTGAAGCCTGTGTTTTATTCTAATTAGTTTGTTCCTGACGAAGTCTTTAATAAAGACGAAAATTTGAACGGAGATATCAATATTATATGTATACATATATATATATATATATATATATATATATATATATATATATATATATATATATATATATATATATATATAGAATCAACTAAAGAAGCGAATGATAATTAATCCATTCATTCCAACATTCCATTAATCCATATATATATATATATATATATATATATATATATAGGAAAGCTGGTTAATCGACGGTGAGATATAAAGGAGAAAGGTATTTGTCGGGCAATTCCGTCATACGTGTCTACGGTTGCTTCTTCGATCGTCGTATGACGGAATTGCCCGACAATTACTTTTCTCCTTTATATATATATATATATATATATATATATATATATATATATATATTGTTACGTAGCTCTTAATTGGGGGCGGCTCTAGGTCAGGATGGAGATGTATAAATAAAAGTCGCAGTGTTGTTTACATTGTTCGTGTATTGCTGACCATGCAGAATTCCAATACTACAGCTGATATCTAAAATACAATAGTCGCGCTACACTACAAGTAGGTGCTGCAAACTACTGATCCCGTTCCCATCCTTTGCCGTGGCTTTTATATTGAATTTGGCAAGACGTCATGACCTGTTTTGAGCCACCAAAAATCCTGAGTTAGGATTTTTGGTTGCACACGGCCTTTGATATAAATCATAGTTAATTTGCACGCTTGCCACAAAGGAATGTCTTTGTTCCGATATGAAAAGCCTGACGTCTGCATTTCTGGACAAGCAACTGTCTGCAGGTTGGGTTGGATGACCTGACCTCAATTGTACAATGCAATTAAACTATACTTCGTAACAACCCTCCTCGCAAACAATTGCTCGACCCAGAGTAATGAAAAGAAATTGTACAGCCACGGAGCGGGATAGGAAAGAACGCACCACTTATAATTTTATTTGCCTAACATAAGAAATAACAATACAAAAAAATATCCATAGAAAGAAGTTCAACGTCATCGTGCCAGTATCGTATGCGATTTGCCCCGTTCTCATCCGTCTCCGTCTAGTTCTTGGGTCCTCCTGCTAACCTTTTTCTTCTACGATTGTGATGGTCATCTACGTGAGAGATACCATTACGGTCGGCTTTGACCGTGTACCCAGATTCGTGTTTCAGAATCATCTCCTGTTGCCTCTCAGAATTCTCCTAATTCTTCGTCTACTTCTACTTGGACTAGTCGGGACCCCTTGTCCCGTGCGAGGTGGTTTGGTAGAATCCATAGGACCGTTCCTCTCTAGTCGATTTGTTTGTTTTTCTCAGACTGGTCGAGACGTCCCTTGTCCCGTGCGGGGTGGTTCGGTAGAATCCGTAGCGCCAAATCCCCTCCAGTCTACATCGCCAGCTTCCTCTGGCGGTATCGGCAACCCTAAAACTCGCATATAACTCAATTATGCCGGCATGGTACCCTGGTTTGTCATGTGTCGACTGCTTCTTGTAGATGACCACCATCCGTGTATTTATCTCTTCGTGATCCCGGACCAGCCAGCTGCATCCATCGAAGTGAGAACGGGCAAATGCATATACTTCCTTACAGTGGCGGCATCAACCTTCAACAATTAAACTAAAAAAATAAACACAATAGGTACTAACTTATAATTAACTAATTTCTACGACGAAGAGTTGGGCGGTATTTGACCCTAACGCTATCCTTCCATGCGGTTGTTAATAGCTGCCCTTGGAACGGTATATTTCTCATTGGGGAAGTGAGAAATTTTACAAAACTTCCCTGCAGATTGACCGCCAACCCAATTCGCCTTGTCTCCGAGTCGCTTCAGCCATGCTTCTTCTTCGTCGCGCTGGATTTTCTCAGATGTTTCCACCCTGACCAAAATGAGCCGTTCCCGATCTTCCTTGGGACCATTTTGCGCCTCCACCATGTTACGTAGCTCTTAATGGGGACGGCTCTAGGTCAGGATGGAGATGTAAATAAATAAAAGTCGCAGTGTTGTTTACATTGTTCGTGCATTGCTGACCATGCAGAATTCCAATACTACAGCTGATATCCAAAATACAATAGTCGCGCCACACTACAAGTAGGTGCTGCAAACTACTGATCCCGTTCCCATCCTTTGCCGTGGCTTTTATATTGAATTTGGCAAGACGTCATGACCTGTTTTGAGCCCCCAAAAATCCTGAGTTAGGATTTTTGGGTGCACACGGCCTTTGATATAAATCATAGTTAATTTGCACGCTTGCCACAAAGGAATGTCTTTGTTCCGATATGAAAACCCTGACGCCTGCATTTCTGGACAAGCAACTGTCTGCAGGTTGGGTTGGATGACCTGACCTCAATTGTACAATGCAATTAAACTATACTTCGTAACAACCCTCCTCGCAAACAATTGCTCGACCCAGAGTAATGAAAAGAAATTGTACAGCCACGGAGCGGGATAGGAAAGAACGTACCACTTATAATTTTATTTGCCTAACATAAGAAATAACAATACAAAAAAATATCCATAGAAAGAAGTTCAACGTCATCGTGCCAGTATCGTATGCGATTTGCCCCGTTCTCATCCGTCTCCGTCTAGTTCTTGGGTCCTCCTGCTAACCTCTTTCTTCAAGCAACTGTCTGCAGGTTGGGTTGGATGACCTGACCTCAATTGTACAATGCAATTGAACTATACTTCGTAACAATATATACATATATATATATATATATATATATATATATATAAGCGAGACTTCAAGTGTTTTCCAAGGGAATTTTAGGTCAAGGGCGAAATAGGAGTAACTCCTTTTTTCTTTGTTCGAATTTTCGCTTTAATATAAAAGCTTCATCAGGAACAGGCCGAAAGAACAAAAATCCAGGCTTCTACAGAGTGATGACTACAAATCGTAATAAACTGAGTTTTGTGAAGTCAGCTTGGACAAGGAAATTAACAGCAATGGCGAAGAGGCACTGCCCAGAACACATCGGCACGCTCATAGGTAAAATTCATTTGCACATATAACATTAAAACAACTTTACAACAGAATAAAATGCACACGTCTCCATTGCAGGCACACAGCTGGGATAACAAACATGAAGTTAGGCGAACAAAATACTAGGAAGTAGCAGGGCGGCCAACCCCATGACCAACCGAGTCGCGCAAATTTTTGCAGTTCAAGTTGATTAAGAAAGAATAAATGCTGCTCAACTGATTAGTGTCTGATTTAAAGTTTAGACAATCGGCAATATTCCGCTGGATGTAAAACATTTCCAAAAAAAGTCTGTAGCTGTTTTCACGGGCAATGACTTCGGTGCGGTCCCATTTCATAAGGTGGCTGCTGCTAGCCCCATGCAAAGCGACGGCGCAATTCTTTTTTTTTTTTTTTTCAACTTAGTGTCACTTTTATGCAACGCCAAACGTGATTTAAGCCATTGGCTGGTTTGACCATAATATTTTAATGAACAGCCACCACAGGGAATACTATATATGATGTTGGATTGCAAGGGATGAGGAATTTTATCTTTGGTGTTAGAAAAAATACCACCGATCGTTCTTTTGTTGCTCAAAACCACACGAGCGTCATTTCTGAAAATGTTCACCAGCTTGGTGGATAAGTTGCTGACCAGAGTCAGTTTTTTGTATCTCACAAGGGGAGTGCAACAACCGTCATCCATGGCATGCCTGTATAATGGATGTTAATTTTTGCAGAAACCTGCATACATTGATATGAAAATTTGAAATAGTTAATACAAGATGGCGGTACAAGATGGATCTTGTATTAACTATTTCAAATTTATATATATATATATATATATATACAGTGTCCACGAAAGTCCGCACCATGTGGAAAAAAATTTTATTGTGTATTTCTCAGAAAATGTTATTCTTTATAAAAGTTGGCGGCTCGTATGAAACCAAAACTGCAACCGTCAAATATGTAAATTTCGGTGCCATATACCGAGCGATTCAGAATATATGATTTTGTGATAAGAGTAAAGTATTTTCATTATTATTGATAAACTTTATTTGGAAATGCTGTTTAGAAGTAAAAATTGTATTCAAATATGACGTCAGAGCCACCTTCCTTGAAAAAAAGTATTTCAGTTTTTTTCTTCATTATTACTTTTGTGACAAATATTAGTAAATGCCAGTGATACTTAAAGGTTCTTTTTAATCTATTTTTTGGAAATTTCAATACATTTTTTATATTTTTTGTTATTTTGGTATGATAACTAATGTTTATTTAGAACTAGCGCAAAATTACTTATTTTCTTGGTGCGAAGTTGATATTTCACCTGTAGATATTAATATATCATACAATAACTAATTCAGGAGCGTGACTTACCTTTTATTCAGTTAATATTATTGACTGTGGATAGGTTTATAATAGTAGTTATCCATCTGCAGCGAGCGATTCTGAAGTGATGGTACGCGCGGTACTACCACTTATGAAATTTTATTTTCACTGATAATATCTTAATAAACATAACTGAAACCTCAATCAATTGTGTCTTGAATCAATTATTTTATGCAAGAATGCATCTTCTTATGTACAGCAGCACAAAATGCACCAATAACTTAAGTATAGGTGCTTGTATAGGCAACCCAATGATACAAAAAAGAAAGAATATGAAACAAACAGATTATTTTCTTTATGTAACATTCTTTAAATGTTAAAATAAGCATACATCAGTTATCACAGGTGGATATGAAAAACAAAAGCATTATCCAGACATTAACTATTTAATCGTACCCACTGCAGTTTACGTTAGGTTTATTGGCTGTAACTTTTAAAACCATGCTTACACTCCAGCAAAAGGTTGAAATTGTTTTAATACATGGAGAAAATAGACCGCACCGAGATGTTGCTGCTATTTTCAAAACATCCACACAACCAAATTGCCCATTCAACCATTTCCAGGATAATGAGAAAATTCAAACAGACTGGGTCTGTTGAAAATAGCTTCAAGAAACCTCACAAAAATATGTTGCCGAAAATGAGGAAACAAGTTTGCCAGTGTTGCAAGAAGTAATCGAGCATAAAACAACTTCTGTTCGACAAATTGCTTCACACAGCCATTGCAGTAAATCAACAGTACATAAGATACTAAACCTAAACAAGTATCACCCTTATAAACCAAAATTTATAAGTATACTAAAAGATAGAGACTTTGACATCAGGTATGATTTTACCATCTGGTTTGAGGTGAAAATGAAAGAGAACATAGCTTTTTTTAAATATTCTTTGGACAGACGAGGCAACATTTACGTCAAATGGGACTGTTTCTTCAGAAAATTGCCGGTGGTGGGCACATGAAAACCCGAACTTTATAGTAGAATGTCGAGATCAGTACCAACACTGATGTGTTAAGACTAATGTGCTGTGCGGTATTTTGAATAATCAAATATTTGGGCCTTTTTTTCCGTCAAAATATAACTGGGAAATTATATCTTCAGTTCCTGAACAGAGAGTTGTCACCTTTTTTGGACAATTTGCCATGAATTCAACGGGCGTTAATTTGGTTCCAGCTTGATGGTGCGCCCATATACACAATATAAACTCTGTCTAGAACTTTTTACATCATAAATTTGGCCATCGCTGTATAGGCAGAAATTCGGAATCAAGATCCTGACCACCTAGATCCCCCGACTTTACGCCGTTAGATTTGTTTTTGTGGGTTTACGTAAAAAATAAAGTATACAAACACCGACCATTTAGCGATATAAATCATTTAGAGGAAACTATACGATATTTTAAGTAGTAGAAATAGAATAAGTTCGTAGATAATAAATTAGCATTATTAACATATTCATATTCATATTCACTTAATAAAGGGTAAGTCAGTCATAATTAATTCAAGAAACAATAGATGTTTGATGGTTTAATTATTTTTATTAAAATATTATCAGTGAAAATAGAATTTCATAAGTGGTAGTACCGTGCGTCCCACCACTTGAGAATTGCTCGCTGTAGATGGTTAACTACTATTATAAACCTATCCACAGTCATTAATATTAACTGAATAAAAGCTAAGTCACGCTGCTGAATTAGTTATTGTATGATATATTAATATCTACAGGGTGAAATATCAACTTCGCACCAAGACAATGAGTAATTTTGTGGTAGTTCTAAATAAACATTGGTTATCATACCAAAATAACAAAAAATATAAAGAATTTAATCAAATTTCCAAAAAATAGATTAAAAAGAACCTTTTAGTACCACTGGCATTTACTAATATTTGTCACAAGGGTAATAATTAAGGAAAAACCTGAAAATATTCTTTTTCAAGGTAGGTGGCTCTGACTTCATATTTGAATATAATTTTTATTTCTAAACAACATTTCTAAATAAAATTTATCGATAATAATGAAAATAAAGGTACTTTACTCTTATCACAAATTCATATATTCTGAATCGCTCGGTATATGGCACCGAAATTTACATATTTGATGGTTGCAGTTTTGGTTTCATATGAGCCGCCAACTTTTATAAAGAATAAAATTTTCTGAGAAATACACAATAAAATTTTTTTCCATATGGTGCGGACTTTCGTGGACACACTGTATATATATAGCGGTAGAAAATAATTATAAATCTAGATTATTTTTGGAAATGCACCATATTCAGCTTAACATGAGGAGTAGTTTAAATTTTAAATCTGCCACTAGGCAACTTAGCAATATTTATTCTTTTTTAATAAATAATAATTTTAAATGGTAACGAGATAGAGTTGGTGGTAATGTTGGTGGCCTTGCCAGTTCTGTATTCAGTGTGGACGTGGTCATTCAGCCTATTTTTACGTGTTGTGAAGACATGTGTCGCTCTGCAGTTTATTTTGTGATTAGTTTTGCCTGTTTAGTGTAATGGTTATTGATTTCGTTAGTGTAAAATGACATGATTTTTCCGAGGATGTTCTCACTATGCAGACTGTTATGATACTCTAATTGTAAATAGAAACTTTTTTGTCCGCTATTTTAAGTTTGACGTTTCAGTAATTAAGCCCTTGTTTGTGTTTTATCAGCTTCTTCCTGAGGAAGTCTTAAATTAAAGACAAAGATTTGAACTAGATAAAAGGAGTTTTATATACTTTGACCATTTGACCGAATTTCCCACGTTACTATTATCTGGAGTTGTTACAAAGTCACGGTCGTTATTTTAATTACACTATATATATATATATATATATATATATATATGTAAGGGTCGATTTTATGGTGGTGTAATATAAACACGTTTCACTGTAATACACAAGAAACATCTTTATTTTTTATACAATTAAAGATTAACAAACTCTCACCTGTAATACACAAGAAACAAAAGTTTAAGTTACTACACACACTAACCTAACCAAACTCTGTTACCAAAATGAATGAAATAATAAACCAACAATTCTCTTGTCAACTACATCTACAGGTGAGTAGCGCAAACAACAATTACATTATATAAACTATTAAACATTAAAGATAGTATACTTTCTTTACATCTCCCCTCCCCAAGATGAAAATCGCAATTTTCAGTCTTCATATTCTGACGTTGGGAGTAATTTCGTGACGTGGAAAAATCCGGTCTCTTGGTTTTTTTTCCCAGTTTTTATTTTATATATTGAATCCGACAACTTGTCCATTATTTCAAACGGTCCAATTCTCAACTCATCCAATTTTCTTCTATTTAAGTTGTTCCCATTTTCAACATATACTAAATCTCCTATGTTAAATTTATAGTTCTTTCTATTTTTGTCAAATAAATGTTTGTTATATTCATGTGATTTTGTTGTTCTTTGTAGGGCTAGTTCTTTGTCTTTTATCCAGTTTCTATGATTGTTTTTTCGTTTCATTTCTTCAGGCAAGATACTAGTGTCTGTGCCATCTAATAAATACTTAGGCGTAAAACCAGTTACCGTATGCTCTGTTTCATTATATTTATCGATGCATTTTCTGGCAATCGTTGTCCAAGTTCTTTTTTCGTTCTTCTCATTTATTTTACATCTTGTTTTATTGACTAGGGTCTGATTTAATCTTTCGTTCAGACCGTTAGAAAAGGGCGAATTGACAGCCGTAAAAATTAATTTAACGTTATTTTTTACCAAAAATTCCTTAAATTCTCTGGAATTTATGCCTGGATATTGGTCAGCAAGTATTATTCCAATTTTGTCAGTTTCTAGTACTTCATTAACTAACTTAATAAAGTCAGTTGCACTCTGAGTTCTTGATGTTGATATAAATGCAAATCTGGTGAAATGGTCTACAAGCAAATGTAAGTATTTTTTTGTTGATCTTTTTCCACCGAAGCCTCCAATGGTGTCAATTGACATTATTTCGAACGGTTTTGTGGCTGGCCCCAACTGGGACATCAGTCCATATTTACCTTGCCGCCTGGATTTGTTCTTAATACATATTTCACAGTTTTTACAAATTTTTTTTATATTTTCTGTTATATTTTTAGCTGTATAATAAGGGCATACTCTATTCATCATTTGTTTAATCCCTATATGACACCATTCAGTGTGTATTTCCCCAATTAATTTTAAACTTAACTCTTCGGATAAAATTATCTTTTCTTTATTTCTAAGTTTTTTATACAACATTCCATCTTTTTCTAATAATTTTGCTTTGCTTTTCTGCAATGTTTTATTTTCCTTCTGGTCTGCTTTTATCTCTTGTATTTTTATTAGATTTAGTATTTCTAATAGTTCCTCTGTATTTTCGAGTGGTCCTAATACAGGATTTCTACTTAAGCTATCTGCTTCAGAATTATCTTTCCCAGGGATATATCTAATGTCAAAATTGTATTGTGACAAATAAAATGTCATGTCACCGAGTTCTTCGTCTGTTCTAGCATTTATGTTCAAATTTTCTAATGGTTTATGATCAGAAAATACGGTAAATTTTCTCCCAATCAGCCATCGTTGCCAATACTTGACCGCTTCCTTGATTGCCAGGCATTCCAAGTAAATGGCTTTTTTTCTTTTTTGTGATTCATTCAATTTCTTTGAGAAATATGCCACTGGCTTTTCTTTGCCATTATTTTGTACCTGTTTAAATATTGCACCAATGCCTTCTAGTGAAGCATCTGTGTAAATTCTTATTGGCAATTCCTTATCAAATATTTCCAACACTGGCTGAGAACACAGTAACTTTTTCATATATGTAAAAGCTTTCTCACACTCTGCAGACCATATAAATTTCTCATTTTTTCTTAAAAGTTTATGTAAGGGATCTAGCAATATTGAACTTTTCGGTATGTATTCATGATAAAAATTAATTTTTCCAAGAAATTGTCTAATATTCTTCTGTGTTCGTGGAGTGGGAAAATTTTTAATTGAGATTAAGTTATCTTTCACTGGACGTACTGTGTTGTTCTCTATTATATGTCCGAGATATTTTACAGATTTTGCTGCAAATGAACATTTTTTAAACTTAAGTCTAAAACCTTCAGATAATATAGCTTTTATTACTTCTTCTATATGTTCTATATGCTTCTCGAATGATTCTGAAAATATTAAAATGTCGTCTATGTAATTCTCCGAAAACTCTTTTAAATTGTGTTTTCTTAAAATATTAGACAAAATTCTTTGGAAAATGGCCGGTGAAGTTTTCAGTCTGAACGGTAGACACGTCCATTGAAAGTGTCCTTCCTGTGTAACAAATCCTGTTTTCTGTCGGTCTTCAACGCGTAATGGAATCGACCAAAAAGCGGAATTTATATCCAATGTGGTGAAGTATTTACAATTTCTAGTTTTTATTATTAGATCTTCTATCAATGGGAATGGTTGAGCTTGAGGTAGTACTATTTTGTTCAATTCACGAAAATCTATACACAATCGTGACCGTTTATTTTCATCTCTTTTGAATGCGAGAGTTACCGGCGCTGCAAACGGGCTGTAAGATTCCTCAATTAAATTATTTTCGAGTAATTTTGCTACTTGACTTTCTATCTCTTTTTTATCCTCTATAGTACACCTATACGGCCGTTTACAACAGTATTTATCAATCAGTAAGTCTATTCGAGCTTCGTAGTCTGTAACGGTGCCTACATCGTATTTATTTTTTGCAAACACAGTGTTATATTTTTCTATCAATTGTTCAATATTTATTTGTTTTATATTATCCAAATGATCTAAATTCGTTCTGAAATCGTTTTCATTTACATGTTCATTAAAATTTACTTTAATTTCTACAATCTTTTTACTGTTATCCAATGTGAGTGTTTCTTTTTCTGTCTGTTTTACAGGTATGTCCTTTTTTTGGTAAATTTGTAGATTATCATCCTGAATCAATTTGAATTTTTTTATCATATCTAAACCAATAAGAAAATCTTCAAAATCGTTTCTTTCCACAATGAATACATCAACACATTCTTCTTTTTCAAAAATTTTTACTTTTATAGTTATTAAACCGTTTGTTTGTGTTACACCATTGACTGTTTTTAAAAATATTTTATTAACATCTTTTGTTTTATTCTTAATCTTAACTAATTTCGAATTTATTAGAGAGACTTGGGAACCTGGATCATATGTTCCATTTATTTCTAATTTCTCTTCTAATAATATTTTTATTTTAATCAATGGTGTACTTACTCGTTTTTTTGTTCTGTATTTAAGTCTACTTCTATGACTGAGTTGCTTCCAATTAATTTAGTTTCATCTTCATTTTTCCTTTTAAACCAGCATTTGTCTTCAGGGTGATATCTAATACCTCTATTAAGTTTTTCACAATTTTTGCATGGCCTCTTCTCTTCAAATTTCTTCCTATAGTCTTGCTTTTCTTCTTTTTTCTTTGTGAAATTAGTTTTATATGCAAAATTTTCACATTTTCTAATTTCGTGCAGTAGAGCACCTGAATTTGTACATTTTTCTCGGTCTATTACATTTCTTATAACTTCAGGCAGTCCTGCTGCTATAAGCATAATTAATGTCTTGCTTCCAATATTATTATCCATATCCAGCAACAGCTTCTCCTTTCTCATAGCGTACTCCATCACCGAACCCTCCTTGTATCTATAGGATAGAGCATACATTCCTGTGTTCCATCCTTTGTCTGCAAAAGATTCGAGAAATGTTTCCTTCCATTCGGACCATTCGCTTTGTATAGACAATGTTGTTAATGTTGCGGAGTAAAACCTTAAAATTTCGATCTTTATGATATCTTCCTCAATCCCGAATCTTTGACATTCTCTTTCAAATATCTGTAGCCATTGCTGTGCATTCGAGTGCTTACACACAAAAACGTCGACCATAAATCTTTCCGCTATGAGTTTTAGGTTTAATCTTTCTGTTTTCGGTGTAGATTGTACTGTATTTGATTCTGTTATTTCTTCTAAGTACACATCACTAAACATTACATTATTGTCTTCGTCAACATATATTTTCTTCATTTCCTCCGTACATGTAACCCATATAATTCTTTGTTGGCCCCTTTTGTTGAAGCTTTTTTTGACTCTTTTGAAACTTTCTGTTTTTGTCAACTCGACATGTTGACTCGTATACTTCTCATTTTCGGGAAGCACATATGTCTTTCTGTCTTCAGTTGTGATAGACGTTATGATTATCACACTTGTTTTCTTGTCATTTGGCGATGCTGCATACTCAAATGCAAATTGCAGCTTCATTTTTAAGCAAAAACTTTTGTTTTGTAAGGGTCGATTTTATGGTGGTGTAATATAAACACGTTTCACTGTAATACACAAGAAACATCTTTATTTTTTATACAATTAAAGATTAACAAACTCTCACCTGTAATACACAAGAAATAAAAGTTTAAGTTACTACACACACTAACCTAACCAAACTCTGTTACCAAAATGAATGAAATAATAAACCAACAATTCTCTTGTCAACTACATCTACAGGTGAGTAGCGCAACCAACAATTACATTATATAAACTATTAAACATTAAAGATAGTATACTTTCTTTACATATATATATATATATATATATATATATATATATATATATATATATATATATATGTATATATATATATATATAAATTTGAAATAGTCAAGATGGCGGTAATTTTTTAAGTATTTTTTCTTGTATTAACTATTTCAAATTTTCATATCAATATATGCAGGTTTCTGCGAGATTTAACATCCATTATATATATATATATATATATATATATATATATATATATATATATATATATATATAAATATATATAAATCATCTTCGTCGTCGTAAATTATAACTTGATCGCGCGGAAAATGGGCCGGTAGTACCATCACCGAATGGCATCTATCGCTCATTTTATGCTCAAATAAACGCTACACCCCCTCGGGGGAACTAATGTAACGACATTCCAAATAATGACGAATTTCGTCCCATTCTATCAGCGCATTCGGGACTTTTGTCAGCAAAAGTACGAGCATAGACCAGATTTGGTTGCGCAGGTATTTCATATTATCTGAATTCATGGACGATATCGTAAATAAACAGCTCTATGGAGTTATACTTCACTGTATGTATGTAATAAAATTCCAAAAAAGGGGTTTCCCGCATGGCCATATATTAGTGACGTTAAGGCCTGAAGACAAATTGGAAGAATACGTGCCGTAGACTCGGTGATAAGTGCCATTATACCCGATGAACATAACGAACCGGAACTTAATGAAATAATAACTGACCATCATATTCTTCAGACCGTGCGGTCCTAACAATGGTCCTCGCCTTGCATGCGGGAAGGATTTGTTCTAAACGGTATCCAAAAGAATTTTCGGACGAAACATTACTAATGTCGTTAATGAAGGAAACGTGATAGAATGGGACGAAATTCGTCATTATTTGGAATGTTGTTACGTTAGTTCCCCCGAGGCGGTTTGGCGATTAATTGAAAAAAAATAAAATGAGCGATAGATCCCATTCGGTGATGGTACCACCGGTCTATTTTCCGGGCGATCAAGTAATATAATTTACGACGACGAAGATGATTTAGAACAAATTGAAACAAGTATTGCGCGCCCGACAAAATTGTACGTATGGTTTGCTTTGAATGTGACCAATGTCGAGGCCAGAGCGTATAAATAAGTGGAAATACTCGAACACTATTTCTGGGATCTTTGTGAATTTAAATGGAAGCCCAGACGGCAAGTAAGCAAAATGATTGGCGTGTTCATGGACATTTCACTATCATACCAAAACAGATTGTGTTTACCTTTGTCTATTGGCGCATATAAATGTGCAATTTAATTGGAGAATTTGCGCACCGTCAACAGCACATTGTGCGAAACATACAAAAAAGCCTGCGATGATATGGGTCTCTTGGAAAAGATTGATGAGTAAGATCGCTGTTTGGGAGAAGCCGAGCAATATGCCCATACTAAAGCTTTACGGGCGTTAAACGCCAATATGTGTTTATTTGCGGTTGAAAACGCTAAATTAATGAATACAGTACTGTTGGGTGAAAGTTGAAGCGAACGATATACAGTACTTGAAGCAAAATCAAAAGATGTTTCGTATAACAACGGCGGTAGATCAGGCACAAAGACATAATACACGAATCGGTAAGATCGTGTACTCCCATCTTCACACATTGGATCTACTTGATATAAAAAACAAAGTATTTGAACGCCATTGCGTTGGTTGCCCGTCATGGAAAGCCCGATTTATTCTTAACGATGACTTGCAATCCACGTTGGGCTGATATTCAGTTAAATCTTGAGTATCAGCAAAAGTACGAGCATAGACCAGATTTGGTTGCGGGCGCATTTCACGCCAAATTGTCTGAATTCATGGACGACATCGTAAATAAACAGCTCCATGGAGTTATACTTAACTGAATGTATGTAATAAAATTCCAAAAAAGGGGTTTGACGCATGACCAGATATTAGTGATGTTAAGGCCTGAAGACAAATAGGATGATATACGTGCGGTAGACTCGGTGATAAGTGCCATATTGCCCAATCAACATAACGAACCGGAACATAATGAAATAGTAACTTGTAACGAGCTTCGTCGGATCGGAGCTCCGGTTACACAATAAAATATGCTAAGATATTTCTCCCTGTAGAAGGTAGCTCTTTATGACTTTGGGTTCCTTAACACAAAACCAACTTCCTTGGTAAACGAAAAAAATAAATGTATTCGTTAACCTGTACATAAGAAAATAAACATGTGTTGCATAAAAAAATAATGTCAATAACAAACAGAAATTCTACGGACGGTATCTATACTTGTTACGCTAGCGGCGGTGGCCAACTGTGGTAGTCACACGGTTCCAAGTAAGATGCTACGTCAGCGGCCAGGGCCAACTGTAACATCTACGAGGCGTCGGGGCAAAGTATCACGCTAGCGGCGGGGGCCAACTGTGATAATTGCATAGTTCAAGGAGATTTACCTGGCTAGCGATCAGGACGCCAACTCAAGCGTATCTGATCTGTAAGCGCGAACGCCTCGGCTTTTATAGCCGCAAAAGTTGGTGGGAGACGCCCCACCATCGACGGAAACTCGATACGGAACATGTTTACTTCGGCGAGTTTTTGATGCAAAGAAAATAGTAGAAATAATAAAAATAACTTGATACAAAACAAACTGCTTACTTCTACATATACGAAGTGACGGAAACTAGTTACAAGACCAGTTTATTTTAACCAGTTTCCGCTGTCAAGAAACAGTGGAAATAATGAAACATAATTCTTGACATAAAACAAAATTAACTACTTATTATTTACATAATTATTTCCACTTTAACGAATTTATCGGAATTCGTTACAAACTAACCATCGTATGCAGACCGTGCGGTCCTAACAATGTTGCCTCGCCTTGCATGCGGGAAGGACGTTGTTCTAAACGGTATCCGAAAGAATTTTCGGCCGAAACATTACTAATGACGTGCCACTGACGTGCGGAATATAGAAGACCTAACGATGGGCGACGGGTTGTGATTGACGGTGTTCTACAGGACAATAGAAAGAAGTGTTGTACCGTACAACAGATATGCGGCTAGAAAGTACATATCCACATTAACTTTGAGTGTTGCGGTTCTTTCGCGTCCATTAAATATTTGCACAAATACGTTCACAAAAGTCCCGAATGCGCTGATAGAATGGGACGAAATTCGTCATTATTTGGAATGTCGTTACATTAGTTCCCCCGAGGGGGTGTAGCGTTTATTTGAGCATAAAATGAGCGATAGATGCCATTCGGTGATGGTACTACCGGCCCATTTTCCGGGCGATCAAGTTATAATTTACGACGACGAAGATGATTTATATATATTTATATATATATATATATATATATATATATATATATATATATATATATATATATATATAATGGATGTTAAATCTCGCAGAAACCTGCATATATTGATATGAAAATTTGAAATAGTTAATACAAGAAAAAATACTTAAAAAATTACCGCCATCTTGACTATTTCAAATTTATATATATATATATATAAATTTGAAATAGTCAAGATGGCGGTAATTTTTTAAGTATTTTTTCTTGTATTAACTATTTCAAATTTTCATATCAATATATGCAGGTTTCTGCGAGATTTAACATCCATTATATATATATATATATATATATATATATATATATATATATAAATATATATAAATCATCTTCGTCGTCGTAAATTATAACTTGATCGCCCGGAAAATGGGCCGGTAGTACCATCACCGAATGGCATCTATCGCTCATTTTATGCTCAAATAAACGCTACACCCCCTCGGGGGAACTAATGTAACGACATTCCAAATAATGACGAATTTCGTCCCATTCTATCAGCGCATTCGGGACTTTTGTGAACGTATTTGTGCAAATATTTAATGGACGCGAAAGAACCGCAACACTCAAAGTTAATGTGGATATGTACTTTCTAGCCGCATATCTGTTGTACGGTACAACACTTCTTTCTATTGTCCTGTAGAACACCGTCAATCACAACCCGTCGCCCATCGTTAGGTCTTCTATATTCCGCACGTCAGTGGCACGTCATTAGTAATGTTTCGGCCGAAAATTCTTTCGGATACCGTTTAGAACAACGTCCTTCCCGCATGCAAGGCGAGGCAACATTGTTAGGACCGCACGGTCTGCATACGATGGTTAGTTTGTAACGAATTCCGATAAATTCGTTAAAGTGGAAATAATTATGTAAATAATAAGTAGTTAATTTTGTTTTATGTCAAGAATTATGTTTCATTATTTCCACTGTTTCTTGACAGCGGAAACTGGTTAAAATAAACTGGTCTTGTAACTAGTTTCCGTCACTTCGTATATGTAGAAGTAAGCAGTTTGTTTTGTATCAAGTTATTTTTATTATTTCTACTATTTTCTTTGCATCAAAAACTCGCCGAAGTAAACATGTTCCGTATCGAGTTTCCGTCGATGGTGGGGCGTCTCCCACCAACTTTTGCGGCTATAAAAGCCGAGGCGTTCGCGCTTACAGATCAGATACGCTTGAGTTGGCGTCCTGATCGCTAGCCAGGTAAATCTCCTTGAACTATGCAATTATCACAGTTGGCCCCCGCCGCTAGCGTGATACTTTGCCCCGACGCCTCGTAGATGTTACAGTTGGCCCTGGCCGCTGACGTAGCATCTTACTTGGAACCGTGTGACTACCACAGTTGGCCACCGCCGCTAGCGTAACAAGTATAGATACCGTCCGTAGAATTTCTGTTTGTTATTGACATTATTTTTTTATGCAACACATGTTTATTTTCTTATGTACAGGTTAACGAATACATTTATTTTTTTCGTTTACCAAGGAAGTTGGTTTTGTGTTAAGGAACCCAAAGTCATAAAGAGCTACCTTCTACAGGGAGAAATATCTTAGCATATTTTATTGTGTAACCGGAGCTCCGATCCGACGAAGCTCGTTACAAGTTACTATTTCATTATGTTCCGGTTCGTTATGTTGATTGGGCAATATGGCACTTATCACCGAGTCTACCGCACGTATATCATCCTATTTGTCTTCAGGCCTTAACATCACTAATATCTGGTCATGCGTCAAACCCCTTTTTTGGAATTTTATTACATACATTCAGTTAAGTATAACTCCATGGAGCTGTTTATTTACGATGTCGTCCATGAATTCAGACAATTTGGCGTGAAATGCGCCCGCAACCAAATCTGGTCTATGCTCGTACTTTTGCTGATACTCAAGATTTAACTGAATATCAGCCCAACGTGGATTGCAAGTCATCGTTAAGAATAAATCGGGCTTTCCATGACGGGCAACCAACGCAATGGCGTTCAAATACTTTGTTTTTTATATCAAGTAGATCCAATGTGTGAAGATGGGAGTACACGATCTTACCGATTCGTGTATTATGTCTTTGTGCCTGATCTACCGCCGTTGTTATACGAAACATCTTTTGATTTTGCTTCAAGTACTGTATATCGTTCGCTTCAACTTTCACCCAACAGTACTGTATTCATTAATTTAGCGTTTTCAACCGCAAATAAACACATATTGGCGTTTAACGCCCGTAAAGCTTTAGTATGGGCATATTGCTCGGCTTCTCCCAAACAGCGATCTTACTCATCAATCTTTTCCAAGAGACCCATATCATCGCAGGCTTTTTTGTATGTTTCGCACAATGTGCTGTTGACGGTGCGCAAATTCTCCAATTAAATTGCACATTTATATGCGCCAATAGACAAAGGTAAACACAATCTGTTTTGGTATGATAGTGAAATGTCCATGAACACGCCAATCATTTTGCTTACTTGCCGTCTGGGCTTCCATTTAAATTCACAAAGATCCCAGAAATAGTGTTCGAGTATTTCCACTTATTTATACGCTCTGGCCTCGACATTGGTCACATTCAAAGCAAACCATACGTACAATTTTGTCGGGCGCGCAATACTTGTTTCAATTTGTTCTAAATCATCTTCGTCGTCGTAAATTATATTACTTGATCGCCCGGAAAATAGACCGGTGGTACCATCACCGAATGGGATCTATCGCTCATTTTATTTTTTTTCAATTAATCGCCAAACCGCCTCGGGGGAACTAACGTAACAACATTCCAAATAATGACGAATTTCGTCCCATTCTATCACGTTTCCTTCATTAACGACATTAGTAATGTTTCGTCCGAAAATTCTTTTGGATACCGTTTAGAACAAATCCTTCCCGCATGCAAGGCGAGGACCATTGTTAGGACCGCACGGTCTGAAGAATATGATGGTCAGTTATTATTTCATTAAGTTCCGGTTCGTTATGTTCATCGGGTATAATGGCACTTATCACCGAGTCTACGGCACGTATTCTTCCAATTTGTCTTCAGGCCTTAACGTCACTAATATATGGCCATGCGGGAAACCCCTTTTTTGGAATTTTATTACATACATACAGTGAAGTATAACTCCATAGAGCTGTTTATTTACGATGTCGTCCATGAATTCAGATAATATGAAACACCTGCGCAACCAAATCTGGTCTATGCTCGTACTTTTGCTGATACTCAAGAAATACTTTGTGTTTCGATATCGAGTAGATCCAATGTGTGAAGATGGAAGTATCAAGATCTTACCGGTTCGTGTATTATGTCTCTGTTCCTAATCAACAAAACGCCGTTTCATCGCTTGCGCCGTTGCTAAACGAAGCATCTTTTGATTTTGTTTCAAATACCATATATCGTTCGCTTAAACTTTCACCCAACAGTACTACATTCTGTTGGAATAATTTGGCAGAATTGTGTAATACTGAAAATTGGCGCCGGCATTGCAAACGATATTTATAAATGAAAATGTTTAACGACATACTTTGTGAAAGTAATGTTATAGGTTAATAATATGGTGACATACAGGCAGGATGTAAATTTTAAATAAATTAAAAATTACTGAATTTAAGTGATTGGTAATTTTTATCGTAACCAAATTCTCCGTAGGGTAACAGCAATGGATACACCATTGGATCGGTAAGTCTGTTTAAATTTTTCAATTCAGTGTGAACTTCGAATGGAGGCTCCTCACCGTAAAACATCGCCGCACTGTCGCTTCTACTTTCTGGTTAATTGTGGGCTCTTAAATCGGCGCCTATATTTTCTTTAAACACGACAATTATGTTGGCAATATCCGCATCGTAGATGGTTCGGCCGCATCATGCACGACTAACTAGCGCTCATTGCCATCTCCTAATAATTAACGCGCATTCGGAACTACCCAGTAAATTAAAGATGAACATATTAATATACAGGAAGATCGCAAATGTAGTATATTCAGTCAGGGTGTTGTAAGTTTTAACATTTTAAGATGCCTTTTCTTTAGTTTTCACATAGACCTAACATCCGAACGCTGAGCCGGTAGATGGCGCGTATCGTAAAACGTGATGTACTGGGTGTTTGTAGTGTTATACAAGGTGATTATAGGAATGTAATATTTTAAAATAACGATTTTCTTGTGTGTTTCCAATTGGATGTAACGAAATATTGGTATTAAAAATTAACAAAGGAATATACAGGATGATTGCGAATGTAGTATACAGGGTTATTATTTGTGACATTTTAAAATGACTCTTTCTTGAGTTTGCTCATAGATGTAACATCCGACCGCTGAACCGGTAGATGGCGCGTGTCGTAAAACGAGATATACAGGATGATTGTAGTAGTATACAGGGTGATCATAAAAATCTAATATTATTAAATGACGATTTTCTTGTGCCTCCATTTAGATGTAGCGGAATATTTATGTGGCACACACCTGACTCGCAGTTCTAACATCTTACACTGTATGACATAATAATGGACCTACTATTAGGCTCACTTCGGCAATCACTTCAATACAAACTCAAGTACCACTGAGAACATATTTATTACCACAAAGGAAATACAGTCGATCCATGAACGACAAACAAAATATCACGTGCTGTCGGTCGGTAGGTCGTGGCTCTAATGATCCCTGCGTGAGCAATCACGACAACCCGCGCCCTCTTCCAGAAATTGTCCTAACATTCGCCCATCCTGACGTAGGCACGACTCGGGACTACCCGTAGAACATCTACGAACAACCTATAGAAAACACATAATTGTATTAGTCTAAGTGAATGACATATTTTGCAAAGGACCCTTATCCAAAGGACTCGACAAGAAAGCTTGGAGTGCACAAGATCCAAAAGTCCTTAGTTTCTGACCTTCAGTCAGCTTACACAAGACCTTTATCACTAGGACTCTACAAGTTAGCGCGGAGCCTGAAAGCTCCAAAAGTCCAATGAAGCATTTCTCAGAGGACCTTTATCACAATGGTTCTACACGCTCAATCTTAGAATGCTCTATATCCAAGGGTCCAATGATATATATTGACTCAAAAGTCCGTCAGACTATCTCAAGAGCATGAGAATTGAACTCTCATACCTTATTTATTTTTCTTTTGTCAACAAATTCCCTTTTCAAAACAAATCATATCATTTTATTTTACATGGAATATTATTTCACACAGATAATATAACCAAATGACATCAGCACACAGCTTATTGTTTCACACAGAACATATAATCAAATTATATCAGCACACAGGTTATTGTTTCACACAGAACATATAATCAAATCACATCAGCACATGGCTTATTGTTTCACACAGAACATATAATCAAATGACATCAGCACACAGCTTGTAAAGAAACAATACTCACCCACTTTTAGTCAGCGGTCTGTACATAAAGTGTTTTCATGTGGTCGCTAGCCACGCTACCTCGAAACCGTCGCCGGTCCTTGGAGAATGATTCCACCCTATAGCGGTTATTACCCAGGATGTGTCACCTTCAATGGTCCTATGAACCTCTGAACCAGCTTTCCACTTGTCAACCCCTTTACTAGAGGTATCTTCTCCACCATCACGTTGTCACCGATTTGAAATGTTTTTGCGGGCAACCGTTTTTTTTAATCGTACTGTCGCTTCATTTTAAAAACATTGTCAGTAATGTTAACCAAAGCATGTTTCCGTAATACCTCGATCTTTGCCTGCCGATCTACCTGTTCACTACCGCACAAATTAATGTCATGTTTAAGCGTTGGTCTGCACCCGTAAAGCAATTCGGATGGTGCTACCTTTGTTGTAGAGTTTATAGTACCGTTTATTTCTCGTTGCACATCCGATATTTTGTCTTCCCAAGCACTGTGATCGTCACCGATTGACGCTATCATTGCACTTAATATTGTAAAGTTGAATCTTTTGGTTTATTATGTATCAGCCCCTGGCTTGCGTTGAAGTCAATGTCAATCAGAAATTGAAGCAGTTGTTTTGTGCTTTTGTAGCCAGCAGCTGTGCACTGGATTGTAATAACTGGTCATTCAAAGTTGTTCCATTCAAAATTAGCACATCTGTGATTACGTGATCGGGGAGCATGCAATGCCATCCTAATTTTAATTTAGAATAATAAAATGATATAACGTCTTCCGTAGGTTTACGCTCCACATTAACAAACTCCTTTAATTTGGCCGCGATGCCTTTAAACGTTGGGAATGCATCTTTTAATTTAATTTGCCATTGTGTCCAGGTAAGGTTCATTTCAGTCTGGCAATCAATCCATAATTTTGCATTACCAGTCAATCGTCCAAGCATGACAAATATTTTTGCACGATCGTCCCAATTATACAGTTCGCCTATTGAATTTATTTTATCAAGCCACGTTTCGATAACCATACAATCGGCTGACGCATTAAATTCGGGGATCAACTCCATGCGGCCGACGTAAACGGGGGACGCGCCGTTCGCGGTAGTTTGTGTTGACGGCGTACTTGCACGTGGCCTTGTAGCATTAGCGGTCCCGGTCCGGGCAGGCCTGTACGAGTCACGGCGATGGTTCTGCGTGGATGATGCAGATTCATTTTGGGCTACGCGAATGGACATTTCTAACTCTCGTATTCTGCGTTTTAGCGAACTGTTATGATTTTCGGTGTCGCTGCTATCACTATCGCGGTAATCATGGCGTTGTCGTTTTTCGGATCTCACTCGTTTTCGTGACCGGCGTTTGTTATCGCGCCCCATGGTTATCGGATAATAGTTTTAAACAAATGTTCATGCGTTTTGTTATTAAAGGTAGATCGGGCTAGCGGCAACTAATTTATATTGTCACAAACGGAAAGGCTTTGGTACTCACCAGTTCATTTGCGATGCGCTTTACTGCGTAGTCAGTATCAAGGTCGCATGCACCACACAAAATACACAATAGACGTATTTTAGGTCCAAAATCGCACTTCTGATTTATTAGGCTCACTTCGGCAATCACTTCAATACAAACTCAAGTACCACTGAGAACATATTTATTACCACAAAGGAAATACAGTCGATCCATGAACGACAAACAAAATAACACGTGCTGTCGGTCGGTAGGTCGTGGCTCTAATGATCCCTGCGTGAGCAATCACGACAACCCGCGCCCTCTTCCAGAAATTGTCCTAACACTACATATAATACCTACCTACCGGTGCTGCTAATCACAAGTGGCGATAATTCACTCACCAACTGCATTATTCGTACCGTAAGCCGGGGCTACTTTGCACAATTTGTACATTTAACCACCAATATTTTCACAGCACTTCTACTTTTCCCAAGTTTGAATTATGCATTATGGGGGACATGGGGCCGCAACAGAAATTGAAAGTAGGTACATATGTTTAAAAATTAAAAACAATTGTTATTTTTGTTTTGTTTGTTCAAAGTTATCACGTTGGTGGGGCTACATTGAACATGTATCTAAATACTATATTTTTCAATGAAACTCCGTACTAGGGACTTCATCCAACACAATTTTTTTTATTATAGGTTGGTAGGTAGGTAATGCGGAAAGAAATTGCAAAAAGAATATCAGTTAATCATAAGAAATAACGAAAATTTAATAGAATATTATCTTTTCTTACAAAAATAGAAAGATAAGTAAATGTTTAACAGAAATAAAAAAGATATGTTAGAAAACATAAAATAGTGAACATTTTCTTACTAGTAGGGTAGGTACTACGTATGATTTAAGTAAGTAACTTTGGTATTTTACTTTGGCATAAAAGACATCACAGGATTATTGCAAGCTTATTGCAAATATTTAACTACTGCTTAATTTTAACAGGTTTGAACAGTAAAGCATCTCTAAGCATCTCTCCGGAGAGAGGCTGCAGTTACGAGGACCTTCTGCAGCGTCATGGGATGGTGTCGTTGCTTGAGCGGCGGGAGAAGTCCAGTGCTAGGTTTCTCGACAGGCTACTTGACGGGGGAGTCGACTGCTCCTCTCTGTTGTCATGCGTGCTCTTCAATGTTCCCCGAACGACGACGAGGCACCCTGCGCGATTCTACATGCCGACAACACGAACCAATATCATGCTAAGATCGCCCATCTACCATATGTCTAGAAACTTGGAGAAATATCACCACGATGACTGATTTTTGTCATTATAGCGCTGTAGCCTATTAGTTTGCCTATTTTTTTGAAGTGTTGCATTATGTTTTGTTTATGAACTATAAGTTTCTTTTTTTCTGTATATTATCCTGTAATTGGGGAAACCTGTAGGGTAATAAAGATTATTATTATTATTATTATCTCTTCTATCTGTAGTTGGAGCAGTTAATGCCTTCATTATCTCATGTACAGGAACCATCCCCTGGTCTAAGACCTGAGGCCACACGAACTTATAGTTGACTTTCTTGCAAGATCTTAAGAACTTCACCTTTACCAAATTTTCGGGCAGTTCATCAATGGAAATTACTTATCCAATAAAATATTTTGCCAAATTCTTTACTTGAAATTTGACAACATTTGTAAACTTCAGGGATAATTTGTTCTGCTTCATTTTCAACAGTGTCTGCTACTTCTTCGTCATCTGATGGCTGTTCCAAGTGAACATCACTGTCATTTTCTAGCAGTGAGGCAGTAACAGCTCCATCTGCCGCTCTTATATTATCAATGCTAATGCTCTGGCCAGCAGGCATGTTACGTTTCATTTATGTATAGAATAAGACTTTTGTTAGTCCCTGTATTTCGAGCCTGACCGGTTTTCCATCTCCGAGCGAGCGCAGAATATCGTATATAACACATCGAATTTGTACGCCGAGATTGTAAGAAGTATATTTTAAAGTGAAATAGAACAGTAATCATTACACGCATTAGACTTTTACTACAACCCTCAAAAGGAACCAGCACACCGAAAACAGTTCATTAATAACACAACCAATCCGCAACATTTGGTCCAGTCGAGTCGTGGATGGTAGATAGCGGAGAAATTAAGAAATTAATTTTGGAAAGCTGGAAGAATAAGGCAAGCATGTGTCGCTGACATCGTCGTCCTTGTCGCACATCATACGACACGTAAGTCCTTCTCTATCCTTCCTCCAAAGCCTCATTCTCACTTCGACTCGAACTATTGCATTTTTACACGTTATTATTTAATCGATATTATTTACGCGTTATTGTTTAACCAATACTCGATATATAGTGGATATTTATATTACTTCGAACAAAATGTCAGTTGATTTAAACGGCCTTATTAGAAAAAGAGCCACTTTAAAGTCCAAGTTAACATTTTTTACTAAATTTATTACCACGTTAGATATCACTTTTCCGAATAAAATTATTACTGATACACACGTTGTAGCAGAACTTGAGCATAGACTAGAAGTAATTCAAAATTTGATTGTCAATTTTGATGACACACAGAGTCAGATAGAAGCGCAATGCGATGACGATGACATAGAAAAACAAGTTAATGAACACGGGTTATTTGAGAGTGCTTATTTTGTTATAGTAGCTAAAGCACGCGGGTTTCTTCCAGCAGCATCTGACACCATAAAACCGCACGAAACTGACAGTATTATTTCACGTAATTCTGACGCTGACAGAAACCAAAATCAAGGTATAAAATTACCTACAATTCAATTGAAACGGTTTAATGGTGATTACGATAGTTGGCTTGAATTTAGGGATACATTTACCTCTCTCATACATAATAATGACTCAATTAATAACATACAAAAATTACATTACCTCCGTGAGTCGTTGGAAGGTGGCGCGGCGCAAATTATTTCAGCCTTAGAATTTTCTAGCGAAAATTACAGTTTGTCTTCGGATATTGTATGCAACGGTTATAATAATAATCGAATTTTAGTACATAATCACGTTAAAGCTCTCTTTAATCTCGATCACTCGCGCGATGAATCATCAAATTCTCTGAGAAAGTTGCTTGATAATTTGATAAAACATTTAAGAGCGTTGAATAGTTTAAATGAACCTACCCAACATTGGGATACTTTAGTAATATACATCGTAACTACGAAACTTGATACAACAACACTTCGCGAATGGGAAGAAATCAAGGCTTCTTATCAAAAACCAACTTAGATAATTTAATTAAACCTTCTTGAGTCAATGGAACAAAATAAGAACCATAAACGTGTTGTAAAAGGTAGACAAGATGGCGCTATGAAAGCATTTCTTTCTTCAAGCGGATATTGCGCTTACTGCAAAAAGGATCATTATATCCAGAATTGCCCTGCTTTTGTTAAGCTTTCTATAGACGATCGAATTGAGCAAGTTAAAAGGGTAAAGATATGCATAAACTGTTTGAGAAGTGGACACATAATAAGAGATTGCCGTTCTAGTGCTTGCAAACATTGCGGGAGAACACATAATTCTTTATTGCACATTGAAAATAAACAAGAAGGTATCGAACAAGTAACTTTAACATCCAGAGTTACAAATACTCAAGTACTCCTATCCACAGCTGAAGTTTTTATTTATGATAAACATAACAGGCCGCATATCGCAAGAGTGTTATTGGATGGCGGTTCTCAATCTAGTTTTATTACTCAGGAATTAATTACACGATTAGGATGGCCTTTGGCAGATATAAATATGATGGTCACTGGTCTCAACCAAACAGCATCAGAAATAAAATTTCAAAGTTTAGTTAATATTAAAGCTTGTCAAAATAGCTTAAAAACACAAATTAATTGTTTAGTTGTGCCACAAATTACAAACGAAATTCCAAATTTTAAAATTGATATCAGTAAGTTACATATTCCTGCTAACATCAAGTTATCTGATGCTAAATTTAATATTCCTGACAGAATTGACATATTAATTGGAGCAGATTGTTTCTGGAACCTCCTATCGGTGGGTCAGATAAAATTATCACGTAATGGTTTAGTACTACAAAAAACTCGTCTAGGCTGGATTATATCTGGTCCTATTCAAACGAATATTTCGCAAGGCATACAATGCAATTTGATTAGCAGTTTAGACAATCAACTTACACGTTTTTGGGAAATAGAGGAAATCTTGACAAGTAAACTTTTATCCAAAGAAGAAAATTTATGCGAAGAACATTTTATTGCAAACACGACACGAGATAGCGATGGTAAATTTATAGTATCTAATCCGTTTAAGGATGACCCGCAAAGGTTAGGCGATTCTCTGCATTATGCAAAAAAACGATGATTGAATTTAGAGCGTAAATTTGAAAAAAATCCGAAGTTCAAGGTACAGTACACCGAATTCATTAATGAATATATAAATTTAGGGCATATGAAAAAGATAGTTGACGACGTATCGGAAATTGCATACTACTTGCCTCACCATGGAGTACTTAAGGAGAGCAGTTCCACAACAAAGTTAAGGGTGGTTTTTGACGCGTCAGCTCCAAGTACCAACGGAATTTCCTTGAACAATTTGCAAATGGTCGGGCCTACCATACAACAAGATCAATTTTCCATTCTATTACGATTTGGGAAACATAATTTTAAGATCGCTAGCGACATAGAGAAAATGTATCGTATGGTCTTAGTAAACAAACAGCAAAGATCTTTGCAAAGAATACTATCGCGCGATGATCCAACAAAGCCTATTAACGTATACGAGCTCGCTACTGTAACTTATGGCACTTCTTCAGCTGCTTACTTAGCAATTAGATGTTTGCATCAAATAGGTATAAATTGTAGTAGCAGATCTCCACAAATTTCAAGTTTAATAAAGAACGATTTTTATGTCGATGAGTAGATATATAAGGGCACTTCTAGCCCCACCTCTCCACCTCACACCTCCGCACGATAACGACACCGCCCGACTCAAACCGAGCGCGCCCGAACGCTGGAACCTGGAGTGTATGACTCACACGTCGCTGTTAGAGAGAGAACGCACTACGATTTTTATTTTAGAGCGTAAGACATTCCCACGCATGCGCAAACCGATCAAATTCAAATTTTCGCACCAAATTTATTCGGATTTGAATTTCGCGCGCACCATCTTTTCCACCACCCGATGATGACCGAACACCGATCTGCCGAGCGCGCCCGAACGCTCGAACCTGAGTGTATGACTCACACGTCGCTTTTAAATTTTTAGGTGTGATCGAATAATTCAAATTTTGAGTTGACGCATGCGCGAACCGAGAATTTGGCGCCATCTTTCAAATCTTGTACCCAATCTTTATTTTTTCACCAATAGATGGCGCCACCGGTATAGAATTTATTATAATTTAATATGCGAATGGAAATGAATTGTATAAATCGTTTATGGTATGTTTGTAAATACTTGTGTGTATAATAAAAAATTTAGAATTAATATTGGTAAAGACAATCAACAACGAAGACAGAGTATAGTTATTATAAACCAACAATTAGAGAACTTAGAAGAATTAAAATTAGAATTAGACCATTTATTACTATATGCCAACACAAAATTGTTATGTGAAAAGAATTACATATGTTTTAAAAACTAGATTATCAGAAAATGCAAAAGTCCGACTAAATAAAAGGTATGATACGGTTGATAGTCTTATTAAGGATATTAGTACTAACTTTGTTTCACGTAAATCCGCAACTACCCTCGCCAGTCAATTGCATCAAGCGAGACAAAATAATCAATCAGTAGACGACTTTGGTCGCGAGATAGAACAATTGTTAAGCGAATTAACTCTTGCACAGGCGGGAGATGATGAAAATTTGTTAGTGTCAGTGCGTAAAGTAAAAAGTAAAACATTGCTATTAATTCATTTTGTAATGGGATTCGAAATCATGATTTAAGAACAATATTAAAAGCTAGACACTGCATAACATATTGTTGCTTTAGACGAGGAAAAGAACAAGCCACATAGTTCTAATGTATTTTTTATGCATAAGAAGAATTATCCATATTCTTCTGGTAATGGTTTTAACAACAGCAGGAAATTTAATTCAAATCATAATAATCGAGGTAACAGACAAAATTCTTTCACAAATAACTATCAAAGACAGAACCAAAATTACGGAAATGGCAATAGACCAGCGAACAATTATTTGCAACCTCAGCGCGAGTTTAACGGAGGTCGGGGCGTAAACCGTGGACATACGCGAGGTAATGCGTTTACAAATCGGGGTCGTCGTGCTCCGCAAGTAAATGCTGTGTCCGCAGAAACAGATATAAATATTAACAATACACATACAGAAGATAAGTTTTTCGTGAATAATAATGTAGAACGACAAAACCCCTATATCTGTGTTAAACTGCACCGCAAGATTGTTCTCATGTTATTTTACTTATGTACATGTCTTAATTGTGTTACTGTTTGAACAATAAACTGATTATTATTATTATTATTATTATTATTATTTATTGGAATTCTCTGATACATCTCATTAAATACATTAAACCTAGATAATATAATTTAGATACAACATATAAATACTAAAATTACACTAATATTACACTAATTATTATTATTATTATTTATTGGAATTCTCTGATACATCTCATTAAATACATTAAACCTAGATAATATAATTTAGATACAACATATAAATACTAAAATTACACTAATAGATTTTGACAAGTAATGAGGATCATCAGGGCAAATTGGTAGTACCGAGCTTCGCTGAAGCCTAGGGTACTCCCTTTGCGGGTATCACCACAGCTCAACCCAATTTTGAAAAACAACGCCATTTATGCTTTGCAACACAAGTTTGCAAAGCAAAGGAAAACTGTGGAAACCCCGTACAGCGTTGTGTACAGGTCAGTAAAAACACATGCAGATATTTATTAATAGAGATATACAAAGGAAGGTAAAGATGAAAAGTAGTACGATAGCAGTAAATTTAGGATGCTTTATGATAAAACTCTCCTCAAAATATTCGCGCTTCCCAAAACCGCAATTTCCTGAATTTCCCAGGGCGAAATTTTGCACGGTAACTCCTTGACATGTTTACTATAATTTAGAGTAACTGCTCCCAATGAACCTACAATCACCGGAATAATGTTTACTTTCATTCCCCACATACGTCCAACTTCTATTGAGAGATCCTTATATTTAAGTTGTTTTTCAAGCTCCTTCCTTACAACATTCGCATCAGCAGGTACCGAGATTTCTATGAACGTGCATACCTTCCTCTGGAAATCCTTTACCACGATATCTGGCTTATTAGCATCAAGCATTCTATCAGTGACAATAGGCATGTTCCATAATATGGTAATATGATCATTACTCACAACAGGAGATGGAACGTGGTCATACCACCGAGACACATCCATTGCTAAACCTAATAGTTGGGAACACAAGTTGTAATGTATATATATTCCCACCCTATCATGCCTAGCAATGTAATGCGACTCAGCTAAGACTGGACAAGCCGCTAACAAATGATAGACATGTTCCGGAGCCTGATGACACAGTCTACAACTCCCATCATGAGCAACTTTCATAATCTTCTGTTCATGATATCTGGTACGTATTGCCTGATCTTGCGCCGCTATGATAGAGGATTCCGTTTCAGCCTTAATGTTTCCATGACAAAGCCAAGATAACGATCCTGACTTTGAAATACCATCACCCTCCACAATTCTTAAAAATTGGCCATGCATTGGCTTACTAACATAATCCTCTCTCATTTTCTGATTCATTTTTAACTTTATCTGTCGCTTTAAACTCTCCACTGAAATTTTATTTTCATAATTACCGAGTTCTTCCACCTGAAATTTTTCTAAAATTAGTTTATGTTTACTAATTATTGACTTACCAGAAGTATCCCTAATTAATTGTTTAATAACTTTATCCTCCTTGTTGGCCTTTATAAAATTTCCTAAATTTAACATTTCCAAATCATAAATATTTTCCAATTGCTGCAAGCCACGACCTCCATCTAAACGGTGCAGGTATAGTCTGCAGACATCAGACCTTGGATGAAACATAAAATTTAGTGTTAACTGTTTTCTAGTTTTAATGTCCAAATCGCGTATTTCCTTCTTAGTCCAGTTTAAAACTCCAACACTATATCGAAATATTGGAATAGCATATGCATTGATCGCTTGCATTTTATATTTTCCATTTAATCCAGATTTTAGAATTTTTCTGACTCGCTTAATGTATTCGCCTATAACCTTCGCCTTCATCCCTTCATCATCTATACCAAAGGCTTCATCCATTCCCAGATACTTATATCTAGTATTATCTGTTAATTCATTAATACTAGTATGATCATTCAGGCATATGTCAGCGGTTCTCTCAATTTTGCCTTTGACAATACTAATTTTGGCACACTTCTCTAGACCAAACTGCATCCCAATATCGTCAGAGAATTGTTTAACTATACTGAGGCTCCTCTTCAACTGCTCATCATTTTTGGCATAAAGTTTCAAATCATCCATATATAATGAATGACCAATTAACTTTTCGCCAGGTAATAACTGAACACCAACTTTGTCCTCATTCAATTCACTGGACAATGCAAACAGGCCTATGCAAAAGAGCAAGGGTGATAAACTATCACCTTGAAATATGCCACAATTAATATTAATCGGCTCTGAGAAAACACACGACTCTCGTCCCCGCAAGCATAGTTTAGTAGACCATAAGGACATACATGAGTTTACCAGAAAAATAATTTTTTGGTTTACCCCATATATCTCCAAGGCTTTTACAATCCATTCATGCGGGATACTATCATACGCCTTCTTATAGTCAATCCAGGCCATGGATAGGTTTCCTCGAGTCTTCTTGATCTTTTCAACAATCTTCTTGTTAATTATTAACAGTTCTTTTGAAAAATTTTTTTTTTTTTTTTTTTTTTTATTAATAGGTAAGCATAAGATGCTTAACATATTGAAACTAATCTAAAAGATTAACCATCAATTTAAATCTGAATTCTTAAAACTAGGTACTTGTCTCTAATAGGCTATCCACTGATGTCCCCATATTTACTTTGTCCCAAACAAGAAGCACTAACACGTCACTCACTGTGCTCTGCTTTTTACACATTTCACTGATTCACTAGTTCGAAGGGTTTAGTTCTTTTTAGTCTTCTCACTAGATTCTGGTTGTCCAGTAGCTGCAGGGCCTCTACGTTGACGTGATGGCTTAGGCGAGATTCATGCTTAGTGGCGAGTCTTTTTATCTCTTGGATGACTTGTGGGACACCAAGATCACGGTGCAGGTCACTATTCCGTATGTACCAAGGAGCGTTAACCATATTCCTTAGTACTTTATTTTGGAAGGTCTGGATTCCTTGTATATTGGAGCTTTTTGCGCAGCCCCAAAGCTGGATGCCGTATAACCAAATCGGTTTTAGTACTTGGTTGTAGACTTGTAGTTTGTTCTGTACTGACAACTGAGAGTTTCTTCCCAGAAGCCAGTACAGTTCTCTGTATTTGAGGCCAAGCTCTACTCTTTTCTTCTTAACATGTTCTTTCCACCTTAGTTTTGTATCCAGTGTCATACCCAAATACTTTGCAGTGTTCGCATATGGAACTATGGCGTCGTTAATCTTGACATGAGGTATGTCCTCGATTCTTTTGTTTGTGAAGTTAATGTGGACAGATTTCAGTTCGTTGAGCTTGGTCTTCCATTTTCTGGTCCATTTGTATATTTTGTTACTAGCTTGTTGAAGATTCCTGGTAGATTCACCAATAGTTGATCCCACTGCCATTAGAGCCGTGTCATCTGCGAATGTGGCCACTGTTACATTTTCCATCTGTGGAAGGTCACTTGTATATAGTAGATAGAGAATTGGTCCCAATACACTACCCTGGGGTACCCCAGCTTTGACTTCTTTTAGTTCCGAGTATTCATCGATCTGTTTTATTCTGAATAGTCTATCAGATATATAGGATGTTAGCAGCTCGACGTATTGTAAAGGTAGCATACTCTTTAGTTTGTGTATCAATCCTTCATGCCAAACCTTATCGAACGCTTGTGTCACATCAAGAAAGATTGTTGAGCAAATAAGCTTTTCTTCTAATGCTTTCTCTATGATATCTGTTATTCTATGGACTTGATCTATAGTGGAATGCTTTTCTCTAAAACCAAATTGGTGATTAGGAATTAGTTCTTTTCTCTCAATGATAGGTTTCATTCTCTTTAGAAGCAACTTTTCAAAGAGTTTCGATATCATTGGTAACAGTGATATTGGGCGATATGATTTGGCCTCGGTCGGTGGTTTGCCTAGTTTTGGTATCATGATGACTTCTGCTACTTTCCAGACATGTGGGATGTATTTTAATCTGAACGATGCATTTATTAGGTACGTCAGCATAACAATACCTTTCTTAGGTAATTGCTTAAGAACTTCTCCTGTGATAAGATCATATCCAGGTGCCTTCTTTGGATTCAGGTTTGTCTTGATTTCTCTGGCAACTTCCTTTGGAGTAACTAGCTGTATGGCTTCTTCATCATAGGTTATATCTTCATTCGTGATTGGCTCTGATTCGATGTTGTGTGGCTGGAAGATTTCTGTTAGATGTTCTGCAAAAATTTCAGCCTTCTGTTTATTGTTTCTTGCCCAGGTACCGTCTCTTCGTCTTATAGGTGGGACATGGGCCACTGGCCTCTTGTATTTCCTCACTGCTTTCCACAGCGAGTAATCTGTTTCTTTATCGGGAGTCAATTTGGTTAAGAAGGATTCCAATGATGCCTCTTTTAGTTTTTGAATTTCGCGTTTAAGTTGTTGGGATTTATTATTAAGTATGGTTTTGTCAGCTGGATCTCGTGACTGTTGCCATCTTCTTCTAGCTTGTCTTTTTTGCTTGACCATTTCTCTAATTTCCATAGGATAATTATTTCCAATAGTTCTGTGGGTGATTTCTTTAGTATTGTTCCAAGCGGCTTTCTGGATGGTGTTGATGAATTTCTCGGCTTCTACGTCGAGCTGATCTCTGGTTTTAAGCTGGATATTTAGCTGTATAGTGTTTTCAAGCTCTATTTTAAAGCTTACCCAGTCTGTAGTTTTATTGGTCAAGGTTGGGGTACATTCCTTTTTGATTATGCTTTCGCTTAGAGTCATTAGTATTGCAGAGTGATCAGAGTCCAGATCAAAGTTCTCCTCAATATCAATGAAGTTCGGCGAAAATTTTCTTGTTATAAAGAAGTCTAAAAGATCCGGGGTTTTGTCCTGGTCAGTAGGCCAATAGGTTGGGTTACCTGTGGAATGGAATCGACATCCTCTTTCTTGGATTGCGTTTCTCAGCTCTCTCCCTTTTGTGGTTATCAGTCTGGAGCCCCAGTCTGTATGTTTGGCGTTATAATCACCACCCAGTATAAACCTTTCTCCGAGATGTTCTAAGAATTTATTATAATCTGTTTTCTTGAGATTAAACCTTGGGGGGCAATATATCGCACCTACAGTAAAATTCTGTTTGGTTGATTTTATACCAACGACCGTAAGTTGTACTTCTGCGCTCTTGAGATGGCACTCCTCATAGTGATTTATGCTATTTTTTATTATTACGGCACTTCCTCCTCTAGCTTGGTTATCCGGATGACATACTTCGTACACCTGATATCCCTTCAGCTTTAGATATGTCTGATTTGTTGAGTGTGTTTCTGAAACAAGACATATATCGATTTTATGTGTGTTTAGAAAAACTTCTATTTCCAATTTTCTGTTTCGTATACCGTTGGCATTCCAAGTTGCGATTCGTAAATCGTTAGTCATCTTATGTGTGTGTCTTTTACTGTTCTAGCTTAGATAATCTCTCTTCGATTTTGTCCATCCTTTCTAGAATTTTTTGTAGCAGCTGCATAGTAGCGTCACCTGAAGTTGATGGCTTGTCCTTTTTTGAGGAATCTGTCGCTTGAGCATATGTTGTGCTTGTATTTGTTTTTTTAATTGGTTTTGATTTTGGGATGTTACCTGCACGCTGTTGTTGACCCACTTTTGGTTGGGTTGGTAAGTTGGGTAGCCCTTTCTGGTCTCTGATTCGTTGTATTTCTTTTGCCACCATACAGCCTCTGTAGTTTGCAGGGTGAGCATCTCCACAGTTCCAGCATTTTGGTGGTACCTCTTTTGGTTTCTTGCATTCTGTCGAAAAATGTTTTCCCGCGCATTTAACGCATCGGGGTTCTTTGTTGCAGAATCGGTGGGTGTGTCCAAAAGCTTGACATCTTTTGCATTGCGGTACCTGTTTAGGCGTTCTTACCGCCTCTATTTCTACCTTCATTCCTAAGATGGATTTAATATTATAGATTTTCTTAATATCTTCCTCGTTACTAAACGTAAGCATAAACATCGGTAGTGGAGTTTTATCGCTTCGTTTTAGTATATTCGTGGCGTCAATTATAGAATAGCCGCCTTCTTTTAGTTCTTTCACTATGTCTTCATTTTTGCAGGTTGGATGTATTTGTATTTGTATTTTGAAAAATAAAAAATAAAAAATAACGGTAGATTCCAAAGAAATAATTACAATGTACGACGAGGTCGAGGAAATTTTAACGGTTCATCAGACAGAAGGCTCTATATGACTTCTGATTCAACACCAAAAAAACGATAATATCTCAAAAGAACGAGAAGACCAGTTTGTTCGTTCCCAATGCAAAATCTTATCCGAAAAAGGGCATTATTCTAAATTTTGGCGGTTCAAATTATTTATCAGTAAAATATTCAAATAATATATTGAAATTATTAATCGACACAGGTGCTTCAATTAGTGCTCTCTTCGCATCATGTGTAAATAAATTAGAATATGTTGACACAACAAAGCGAATAGAAATAGAGGGTATATCAGGTTCTCAACAGTAGCGCAAGGGTCAGCAAATATTTGTTTAACGTCGGGTGATTGCAAATTAGTTATTGAGATATATATAGAGAGTTATTGGAGCAGACTACCATTATGAAGTATTTTTCGGTAATAGATTATGAAAAAATTAATGTTTTCATTTTGGTACAAAGGAAAGAAAAATTACATACCGCTTGAATCGGGAAAAGAATGTTTTACTCTCATTCCACCTAGATGTGAGACAATATCATATTTCAACGTGGAATTTGACTCAGATTACGTTGTTCTACCGGAAGAAATTTCCGAAGGCGTTTTTACTGCAGGAATTTTAACAAAAGCAATTAATAATTTAGTACCAACCAAAATATTAAATACGAATGATAGAGACGCTCAATTAAAAAATTTTGTGTCAAAACTAGAAAAGTTTTCAGCTGGCGGTTGTTATCAGTTCCAGCGCCTCTGGTCTCTAAACTTTTTGTTCACCTTTATGTAATGTCGGCACTTATTATACTTATTAATGTCATATTTTTATTAGTATTATTTACAACCATTATAAAAAGTATGACTCATCTAGCCTCTTGACCGCAGCGAGTGAGTTGCGAGCGAAAATCTTAGTTCTCGCGTAAATTAAAAAATATCTGTGTTTGTTCTATACAAAATAAAACCAAAAACTTGTACGTCATTGGACCATAAAAAATTGAATAAACGATTCCGGTCGCCATTTTTATTACAATTAATTCTTTAATACAATTTGTTAGTGGTAACTCCGATAGATGGCGACAGTTTAGCGCCTCAATATAACCTCTTAGCGCCTCCATTTATCCTCTTAGAGCCTCAATATAACCTCTTAGCGCCTCCATTTATCCTCTTAGCGCCTCCGTTTATCCTCTTAGCGCCTCCATTTATCCTCTTAGCGCCTCCATTTATCCTCTTAGCGCCTGCATATTATTGATCCCAAATGTACAATCCTGCAACCAAAATCTTTGCACTTATAAAACAGTATATAAAGAAGGGTGTTTATATAAAGTCGCTCATTCCAACATCGTCTGTTAACGCTAGCGGTGTACGCAGGTGAGAAAAGAGTGACGTAATTATAATAAGAATGAAGTTTGAACGTAAACAGGGGTTGGGTATGCATAAAAAACGTAAAGAAAAGCTAGGTGTTTAAACAAGCAGTTCTCAAACTTGTTAGCGATATGTTGGGGGATAGTGTTAACCAGAATAATATACATAACGCTGTGAAGTACGCCCTTTCGGAGGCAAAATTTGCTATCAACCAGGCTGGAGGAAAGAAACGAATACATATTCCTCATATAATTCAGCTTCCAGATTCTTCACCTATTAAAGCCGGCGGATTTTTACCATTTTAATACCACTATTTGCTGGTCTATCAGCAGCAGGAGCACTCGCCTCCGGTGTGAGTAATGTTGTGAAAGCGATAAAAGATGTAAGAAACGCTAAAAATAAATTGGCTGAACAATCGAGGCATAATAAAACAATGAAGGCTATCGCAATTGGAAAACAACAACCAAAATCAGGCAACGGGTTATATTTAAAACCATATCGTAAAGGATTCGGTCTCTTCCTGTATCCTAAATTAAAACACTAAAAGATTCGTATATATATATATATATATATATATAGCTGCCCCATTGATAATGTTATCAGTCATGTCTCACATGTTCACGTTGAAGGGCACGCGGAGCCAACTGTCCGCTCCATACCATCCCCCAATTGAACTGGATCCTAGATTTTCGTATACGTTGGGACTTATAGGATTATACACTTATAATAGCATTCCGAATATACAAGAGGGTGAGGATACATTTTACTATGGAGATAATGATACCCCAATTAAAATTCCTACAGGTGCATATGACGTTAGTAATATTCAATCATATGTACAACGAATCATTAGCGAGAATGAGAATGAGAAATCAGTAGATCCAATTACTATCAAAGCAAATAAAAACACATTACGATGCGAAATCCATAGTAAATTTAAAATAAATTTTACAAAACCAAACAATATTGCACGAATTTTAGGATTTAGCCCAATGATAATTGAACCGAACAAAATTTACGAGTCGGATCTTCCAGTGCAGATTATTAGAGTAAGAACTGTTCGAGTAGAATGTAAGTTAGTTACAAGCGCATTTTATGATGAAATGCATGCACATACACTCATTGAGTTTGCAATCCCGGTAGCTGCAGGATATCCGATCGATATAGAGCCAAAAAATGTTGTTTATCTACCTATAAATAGCAGTAGCACTATCACAAATATATCATTACCACTCATCGATCAGAACGGGCAGGAGGTTAACTTACGCGGTGAGGAAATTGTAATTCGATTAGAACTGAAGAGAGGTACTTTGTAATATGGGATTAGTCATCAATAATCGACGAAGGTATAAATACGAGCCAGCTACAACTAAGCCATCATTTAGTGAGAACTATCACACCAAGAGGTTGTCTACGGAGAATAGAAATTTTTTAATATCTTTAGGATTTAAATTGGCTCAACAATGAATAGTGCATTATCTGTAGCTGAAGGGCTGTCCTTTGACCAGTCTATTACAAGTGAGCAGTATCATTCATAGCTTCCTCGAATACAATCATTTAAAGTAAACGATGAAATTCGAATTCCGATTCAGCATCAGGATATATACACTACCCCATGCGATAGTTATATTTATATTGAAGGATCCGTTGAAGAAGAAGCAGGGGTCGGTTTATGTGGTTTAACTCACAACGCTTACATGTTTCTCTTTCGAGAAATAAGATATGAGTTGAATGGTGTTGAGATTGATAGATGTCTAGAGCCAGGCATTACTACCGACTTGAAAGCTCATGCTTCTACAGCATATCAGAGAGCAATGGTTTACATTGTGCTGGATGGGTACCCATTACGCGTAAACAAACGACAGTTTCAGACAAAGTCTTCAGTGCGTACATTCCGCTTTCATTTTCGGTTTTGCAGAAGATTATAAAAAGATTATTATCAATTCTCGTCAGGAGCTGGTGTTAATACGCTCACGCTCTGATGATAATTGTTACCGGAACGAAGATCCTTCTGGTACGAGAAAGTTAAAGTTTACTTTAACGAATGTTGAGTGGAGGGTGCGACACATTACCGTTGATGATAAATCACGTTTGCAATTATTACAATTATTGGAAAGTGACATACCCATAATTATTCCATTTCGTAAATGGGAGTTGCATGAACTGCCAGCGTTACGCGAGTCAACCAAAGACATTTGGTCAGTCATGACAAGTACTAATTTGGAGAGACCTCGCTTTGTATTTGTGGCATTCCAAAAAGGAGTTCACGACGATATCCATCAAGACGCTTCTGATTACAGCCATGTACGCATAAAAAACATAAAACTTTATTTAAATTCCTCACAATATCCGTACGATAATTTGAATCTAGAAATGGACAAAAAGAAGTATGCTATAGCGTATAACATGTACACGCAATTTAGATCAGCTTACTATGGGACTTCCACATCTGAGCCTCTTTTAGATTATGAAGGTTTTCATAAAAATCCAATTTTCATAATTGATTGTTCAAAGCAAGTGGAGAGCGTTAAATCCTCAACGGTAGATATTAAACTGGAGTTTGAGACTAGTAAAGCATTTCATAAATTATATAAGGCATACTGTCTAATAATTCATGATACCATCATAGAGTACTTACCCCTTACTAATGGGGTGAAGAAGATAGTATGATAAAACAACAGTTCCAGCCAAAAAATTCATGTGTGGATCGACGAATTGGATGGATATAAAAGAGTTCCCGAACGATTTACACCTGGAGGCACGTCAAGATAAGGTTGTAGAAGAAAATGCTGTACATATAATATTTTGTATTGAAGTATATGATTTTCAATAAATTATTTTATAGCAATATTGTTGTTTTTTTTTTATCCTGTACTCCTACCATCCCAATCATGAACTCCATAAATTCATGACGTGCATAGCGGAACGTTGTATGGGTGTACCAGCAAGTCAACACGTCTAAATAACATCATTATAAGGAAGAGGCGTTCTGAGCACCATTTTCTAACCCAACCCATCTAATCAAATCGCTAGAACGACCCGATGTATCTGTGTATCAGCAACCTAACACGTCTAAATCACATCATTAAAAGGAAGAGTCTGATGGTAGGGTTAAAAATAAATATACATATACAGGGTGAGTCACTAGAGTCGCGGTGGTAGATATAGCAATTATCTTTAGAGATGGAAAAAAATATTTAATACAAAAGTTGTTTGGCATATCATTTTTTACAACGTAAAATTATTTTCATTTATACTGGGTGTTGCATTTAGGCGTACCAGAAAATAAATTAACTTTTTTAAATGGAATTCCCTGTATATTGTAACATATTATGATTGCGAAGAAAATTGTCTTACTAATTGTATCAGGTGATATTGACGTAAAGCTAATAGTTTCGGCAATATTCAATTTTTTATTAAAAAAATGGCCGTTGCAGGCCTTTTCCGAAAACTACGTAATAGCGTCATTTTTGCAGATATTTTCTTACAACTTTGTCAGAAAATAACCAATACTAATAGGGAGGTGATAGTGCCCAAAGAAATTTGATGCGCTATACAGGGTGTTCCTAGCACCTAGCAATTTTGATATTTTTCAAATGGCTTTTTCTTGAGTTTTTTAAATGGAACGCCCTGTATATTATTTGCTGGTTGCATTTCCCATTAAGTTGCCTTTAATTTATATTAAGTGTGGCATATACATATTTGTACCCGTTTTCGTGATATTTGGAATTTAAAGAAAATGTGTAATAGAGTATACCAATACAGTGCTTTAATATTACAGCCACCATAACATGGTTCTTTTTTAATGATTTTTTTTTTTGTAAAGAGAACATAGAAAGGAAAAAAATACTTTTGTTGAATTAAAAAACTGACAGAATTGCTCAAAATAAATTGAAAAGTACATGGAATTACCATTTAGTTACTCAATATGAAAAATTAATATAATTTGAGACAACTAAAAATTAAATAAAAACAAATAATTAAGAGAAACCACAACTAATAACATTTATTAAACTATTTTTTAAACTTGATAAGCATTAACATAAAACTAGTAAAAAACTATAACAATTAAAGATAAAACAACAAGTAGTTATTGATTTGGTAGGTGTTCAAAATGCCCTCCATTTTGTCTTCTACAAGCATTAATCCGATGGGTAAAAGATCTCGAAGTATTTCTTAACATCTCTCTCTTATTTTCTCTGATGTCAGCAAAAGCATTTCTTATTCTAATCTTCATATCGTCTTGTGTGGTAGGTGGTGTCTAGTATACTAATTCCTTAACATGACCCCACAAAAAAAATCCAACTTATTTAGATCAGGAGATCTTGGCGGCCATAACGTAGGGCCTCCTCTTCCAATCCATTTGTTGGGGTATTGGTTGTTCAAAAATTGTCTTACGTTCAGACTAAAGTGGGGTGGGGCTCCGTCGTGATGGAAAATTAAGTTTTGACGAATATTAAGCGGCAAATCATCTAAATATTCATGTAGATGGTTGTTAAGAAAATGTAAGTCCCTTTGACCATATACGGAACCCTCAAAAAAGTAAGGCCCTAGCAAATTGGTACCTACTATTCCACCCCATACATTGAGTGACCATCTATGTTGATGGTCCAAAGGCCTGATAACGCGAGGATTTTCTGTTGCATAAAAATGGAAGTTATGTTGGTTAACATACGCATTTTTATGAAACGTAGCTTCATCAGTAAAAAGAACAAAGTCAAAAAAATTTGCTTGTTGAATTTTAGCAGCTGCCCAATTACAAAAATTTAATCTCTTTTCTAAATCGTTTTCGCTCAATTCCTGTACATGTTGCACATGATATGGATGATACTTGTGTCGCCGTATTATTCTGGACACAGATGATTGGGTTATTCCTTGATTTCTGATTTGTCTAGTGCTTGAGTATGGATTTTCTACCACACTAGCAACTACCAGAAATTCATTCTCTTCATTTGTCGCCGCTTTTGTTCATTTTCTTTTTTTGTAAGTAATAGTACCTGTTGATTCAAAACGTTCCCGAACTCTATTAATTGTTCTTGCATCGGGATGCCGTCTTTCGGGATATCGCTGAGCGTAAATTCTTGAGGCCAGTAGAGCGTTTTTGCCGGCTTCTCCATAGATGTAAATCATATTTATCAGTTCCTCTTTAGTATAATTAAAATTCATCGTTAACAGAGATTACAAATGTTGGTTAACTATATTAAGTCTGTTGACAGCAATAACTACACGTCTGTTATTTGTTTTTGTTTCCATGACAACGAGGTTAAGTAAATCTAAGCTAACTTAAAATATTAGCGTAACTCTGCTATTTAAATGTATCTTTATAAAAAATAGCATTTTTAACTTTACCAACATTTATAATTTATTTATATTATAACAAAATACATGAAAAAAACTAACTCAATTATACAGGGTGTAATATTAAAGCACTGTATTGGTATACTTTATTACACATTTTCTTTAAATTCCAAATATCACGAAAACGGGTACAAATATGTATATGCCACACTTAATATAAATTAAAGGCAACTTAATGGGAAATGCAACCAGCAAATAATATACAGGGCGTTCCATTTAAAAAACTCAAGAAAAAGCCATTTGAAAAATATCAAAATTGATTAGGTGCTAGGAACACCCTGTATAGCGCATCAAATTTCTTTGGGCACTATCACCTCCCTATTAGTATTGGTTATTTTCTGACAAAGTTGTAAGAAAATATCTGCAAAAATGACGCTATTACGTAGTTTTCGGAAAAGGCCTGCAACGGCCATTTTTTTAATAAAAAATTGAATATTGCAGAAACTATTAGCTTTACGTCAATATCACCTGATACAATTAGTAAGACAATTTTCTTCGCAATCATAATATGTTATAATATACAGGGCATTCCATTTAAAAAAGTTAATTTATTTTCTGCTACGCCTAAATGCAACACCCAGTATAAATGAAAATAATTTTACGTTGTAAAAAATGATATCCCAAACAACTTTTGTATTAAATATTTTTTCCCATCTCTAAAGATAATTGCTATATCTACCACCGCGACTCTAGTGACTCACCCTGTATATGTAGGTTAAATTTATATATTTCATAGATAAGAATTATAATAAATCGCTTAAATAGTGGGTAATGTTATAACATATGACGTAGCTGATTGACATAACAATTTATTCAATAATATTAAGTTTACGTAAAGTTTTAGTAATTCTTTTAAATTCATTTTTTTCTGATGCACTGCGTAATCCATAAGTATAAACTAGATCTCGAAGTATAGCTACGTAGTAATTTGGACTGTACGGTTTTAACATAGGATTAAAATAGTTATTCTTAGCTCTCTCAGCATAGTTCTTAAGATATGTTTCGGCTGGGTTTATCAGTTTATCCTCTTCTTTCTCATCATCATAATCACGATGTATGAGTTACGGGTGGGCTCATCAGGTAATCCTCTTCATTGTCATCAATATCTTTACGGGTTGCTGGTAGATTCATCAGGTAATCATCTTCTTCCTCATCCCCATATTTATTGGTTGCGGATCGGTGTATGTGTTCACTCTCTTTATTCTCATCTTTCTGGGTTGCTATTTCAAAATGTTTTTTTATTATATGTCTTTAAATTATCTAAACGGTTGTATTTTTGGAATTTAGAGGCTATATTGAGGCGCTAAGAGGCTAAATGGAGGCGCTAAGAGGATAAATGGAGGCGCTAAGAGGATAAATGGAGGCGCTAAACGGATAAATGGAGGCGGTAAACGGATAAACGGAGGTGCTAAGATGATAAATGGAGGCGCTAAGAGGATAAATGGAGGCGCTAAGATGATAAATGGAGGCGCTAAGAGGATAAATGGAGGCGCTAAGAGGATAAATGGAGGCGCTAAACGGATAAATAGAGGCGCTAAGAGGATAAATGGAGGCGCTAAGAGGATAAATGGAGGCGCTAAGATGATAAATGGAGGCGCTAAACGGATAAATGGAGACGCTAAACTGATAAATGAAGGCGCTAAGAGGCTAAATGGAGGCGCTAAGAGAATAAATGGAGGCGCTAAGAGGATAAATGGAGGCGCTAAACGGATAAATGGAGGCGCTAAGATGATAAATGGAGGCGCTAAGAGGATAAATGGAGGCGCTAAGATGATAAATGGAGGCGCTAAGATGGTAAATGGAGGCGCTAAGAGGATAAATGGAGGCGCTAAGATGATAAATGGAGGCGCTAAACGGATAAATGGAGGCGCTAAGAGGATAAATGGAGGCGCTAAGATGATAAATGGAGGCGCTAAATGGAGGCGCTAAACGAATAAATGGAGGCGCTAAACGGATAAATGGAGGCGCTAAACGGATAAATGGAGGCGCTAAACGGATAAATGAAGGCGCTAAGAGGCTAAATGGAGGCGCTAAGAGGGTAAATGGAGGCGCTAAGAGGATAAATGGAGGCGCTAAACGGATAAATGGAGGCGCTAAGAGGATAAATGGAGGCGCTAAACGGATAAATGGAGGCGCTAAGATGATAAATGGAGGCACTAAGAGGATAAATGGAGGCGCTAAGATGATAAATGGAGGCGCTAAGAGGATAAATGGAGGCGCTAAACGAATAAATGGAGGCGCTAAACGGATAAATGGAGGAGCTAAACCGATAAATGGAGGCGCTAAGAGGATAAATGGAGGCGCTAAGATGATAAATGGAGGCGCTAAGAGGATAAATGGAGGCGCTAAACGATAAATGGAGGCGCTAAACGGATAAATGGAGGCGTTAAACGAATAAATGGAGGCGCTAAGAGGCTAAATGGAGGCGCTAAGAGGATAAATGGAGGCGCTAAGAGGATAAATGGAGGCGCTAAACGGATAAATGGAGGCGCTAAGAGGATAAATGGAGGCGCTAAGAGGATAAATGGAGGCGCTAAGAGGATAAATGGAGGCGCTAAACGGATAAATGGAGGCGCTAAGAGGATAAATGGAGGCGGGTCTGTATACAGGGTCTGTATAATTTATACAGGGTCTGTTATCATTTATACAGGTTCTGTATACAGGTCTGTATAATTTATACAGGATCTGTTATCATTTATACAGGGTCTGTATACAGGTCTATATAACTTACCGTATCAAGTTCACTCGTATAATATCACTTCTTAATCTATGAAATAAAACAAAAAATTCGTTTAATGCGTTTATTGTTTATAATGGTAAACTTGACAATATATAATTATATAAAAGTGTAATAAAGACCTCTTTTTCCTTTGCAAATAATTTTATTTTAATGAGTACCGGTTTCGATCATACGATCATCTTCAGCTCAAATCTACAAAACATAATTAACATCAATTAGGGTAAAATCAATTAACAATTATTACAATTTATAAATCAGAACTCAGAACAATTATAATATGTAATGAATAAACAAAAACTCACGGTCAATTCTTCAGAAGCCTTATATACGTAAACGTCGCAACACATTAAAACATTGAAACACATTAAAATTATAATAAGCAGGAACGGCAAAAATCCAAAAAACGACAACACTCCACTTGCACGTCAAGGCAAATAAGAGGACACGAGGTGGAAAATCGAATGGATTATAAACTGTATATGCGTGGTAATACGCAGGTACGCATGCAACCAAGACAGCGCGGCGCGGCAAAGAAAAATTCGAAGGAACTTCGAAATGTTAGACATTTTAAAATCACGCAAAATAAATAAACAAAAACAAAACATAGACCAGGCTAATGAACTAAGATAATGACAATAAAGAAAAACAAAAACATCATTTCAATGAATAAGTATATGAGCCAGACTAGACGACATACATGAAAAGAGGTTTGTGAGGACAATTTGTTTGATCATTAAGAAGCTTAATATTTCTGTCAGACTTATGCTTTTCTATTTGGTACTGTTCTAATAAATCAAGCTTATAGTTCTTTTTACACTTGTGAAGTAGATATAGGAACGATTACATCGTTCCAAGTTAAAATAAGAAGATGGTACTCAAAGATGTCTGCTCAAGAAGATGACGTCGTTTAAAATATGACGGCCGGTCGGCATGCCGTTTTAGCGTGTGGGGTTGGTACGTCTGGGGTTGGTGGGCTTGGGGTTGGCGCGAAAATTTGAATTTTTTAAGGTTGGCGGGAAAAATTTGAATTTTATCGGTTCGGGCGTGCTCGGTATGGCGGGATAATTTGAATTTTTTGGGGTTGGCGGGAAAATTTGAATTTTTTGGGGTTGGCGGGAAAATTTGAATCTGATCGCTACGGGCGCGCTCGGTTCGACTCGTCACGCATGCGCAGTATGGTGGCGTAGAATTTGGCGGGAAAATTTGAATTTTTTTGGGGTTGGCGGGAAAATTTGAAGTTTTTGGGGTTGGCGGGAAAATTTGAATTTTTTGTGGTTGGCGGGAAAAATTTGAATTTTATCGTAAATTTCAATACCGGTGGCGCCATCTATTGGTGAAGTCCCGAACTACGTGTACCGACCGAGCGGGTCTAACCTCGCGCGCCATCTATCGGTGAGCGGCCGAACTACTGCGGAGGAGTGGAGGGGATAGCTTCGTGTGTAAATGTGGTGGGTGTGGTGGGGCCAGCTCTCTCCTTTATATACTACTTCGATGATATGCTGAGTGGAGCTAGTACAATACCGGAGACAATTTATTTAGCAAATGCAACTTCTCTATAGTTGCAACAATATGGATTTAATCTGCGCAAATGGGTTTCCAATAGCCGCGAGGTTTTAAACGGTATAGAATCACAAGATACAATTAACACTCTAGATTTTGGACTCAATGAAAACACGAAAACGTTAGGACTCATTTGGAACGCGCATTCCGACTCGTTATCTTACAAATTAAATAATGAATTTTCAAAATATATCACAAAAAGGGCTATTCTTTCGGAAATATCGCAAATCTTCGACCCTCTTGGACTTCTGAGCCCGTGCACTATCACGGCAAAAATCATATTACAAAATTTATGGCATGAAAAACTTAGCTGGGATGAATCAGTTCCATTATTCATACACACAAAATGGTCATTATTTAGAAATGAATTAATACAATTGAATAGCATTCAAATTCCGCGACAAATAGTTTATAAGTCACCAATAAGGGTGGAAATACATGGGTTTGCTGACGCATCACAACATGCCTACGGTGCATGTGTCTATATAAGAAGCGAGGATCATTTGGGTGTGGTGTCTGTCAAATTAATATGTGCCAAGTCCAAAGTAGCTCCAGTAAAAGTTGTTACTATACCTCGTTTAGAGCTGAGCGCGGCTCTATTACTGTCTAACTTATTGGCAAAGTTTCAATCTTCCTTACAGACCGATGTTTATAGACGAGTCTGCTGGTCTGACTCAACCATAGTATTAGGATGGGTGAATACCTCTCCAAGTATATTGAACACATTTGTTGCGAATCGTGTCGTTCACATTCAGGAATTAACCGATGCTTCGGAATGGCGACATGTGTCAAGCACCGATAATCCAGCTGACCATCTATCGCGCGGGGTTAAACCTGGGATGTTAAAATCACTAAATATTTACTGGCATGGACCTCGTTGGTTACGAGAAGACGAATCACATTGGCCATGTTCCATGATCAAAGAGTTAGACTTACCCGAGTTGAAGCAAAGTTTAGCAGTACACAACACTAAAATTGAACCATTGGTCTTCAATGTTGCAAAATACTCGAATCTCTCTAAACTCGAACGAATTGTAGCATATTGTCTTAGGTTAAGATTCAATTGTTTTAAGATCAGTACTGAACGTAACTTAGGGCCTTTAACTGCAAAGGAACTCAATACTGCTTCTTTATGTTTGATAAAATTAGTGCAATCACAGTCATTCGCAACCGAAATCAAACTTTTATCCCCAAAGAATTCTGTTAATGCTAAAAGCAGATTATATAAATTAAATCCATTTTTGGATGACAATAATATACTTCGTGTAGGAGGTAGAATATCGCAGTCTGAATTTAATTTTAATAAAAGGCATCCCATAGTTTTGTGTTCTAAACATCATTTTACAAAATTATTATTCGAACGAGAACACAAAAGGTTATTGCATACTGGGCCTCAGCATTTACTTTCAACCATTTGTGACAACTTTTGGCCAATACTCGGGCGAAATTTAGCGCGTAAGGTAGTACGCAATTGCATACAATGTTTTAAAGCCAAACCAAATATTATTACTCCGATCATGGGTAACTTGCCCGAACCGCGTTTAAAGCCAGCACCACCTTTTTACACAACCGGGGTAGACTACGCGGAACCCTTTTATATCAAGGATCGTAAAGGACGCGGTTGTAGGGTGTCAAAATGCTACATTGCTTTATTTGTATGTTTTTCTACACGAGCTTTACACCTGGAATTAGTTTCCGATCTTACTAAAGAGGCGTTTATTGCAGCGTTGAAAAGATTTATTGCAAGACGAGGAAAACCCTCTCAAATGTACTCCGATAACGGAACTAATTTTACCGGCGCAAATTTAGAATTGCTGAGATTTGCCCAATTTATGAAGGAGCATTCGAATTATATTAAGAACACTGTTGAAAGTGAGAGAATATCAAGGTCATTCATACCCGCTCATTCTCCTCATTTTGGTGGCCTCTGGGAGGCTGGAGTTAAATCTACTAAATCCCACTTATATCGAGTAGCTGGTCAAGCAAGATTAACTTTCGAAGAATTTTATATACAGTTAGTTCAGGTCGAGGCGGGTTTGAATTCGCGTCCAATATCACCTTTATCCTGTGACCCGAATGATTTAACTCCACTAACCCCATCCCACTTCCTTATTGGAAGAGCGATAACTTCGGTGGCGGAGCCAGACCTTACCGATGTCAAAGATTGTCGCATTTCCAGCACATTCAACAACTTCTCCAACATTTCTGGAGAAGGTGGTCACGTGAATACATTTCTCAACTCCAGCAAACGGGGAAATGGCGAAACGACAGCGGGCGGTTGCAGGTGCACGATTTAGTACTCATCAAGGAGGACCATCAGCCTCCCTTGAAGTGGCCCCTCGGACGAGTTGTGGAGTTGCACCCAGGTCAAGATGGAGTCACCAGAGTGGTCACCATCAAGACGTCCTCCGGTTTGGTGAAGCGAGCCTTCAGTAAAATCTGTCCATTCCCCAAGCAAGAATAGTGCCGGCAGTGCAGTGAAAGATTTTGAAAGTGAGCCCTTTCAAGGTGGGGGGCATGTTACCTTTCATTTATGTATAGAATAAGACTTTTGTTAGTCCCTGTATTTCGAGCCTGACCGGTTTTCCATCTCCGAGCGAGCGCAGAATGTCGTATATAACACATCGAATTTGTACGCCGAGATTGTAAGAAGTATATTTTAAAGTGAAATAGAACAGTAATCATTACACGCATTAGACTTTTACTACAACCCTCAAAAGGAATCAGCACACCGAAAACAGTCCATTAATAACACAACCAATCCGCAACAAGGCACGTTAATCTTTTTTTCTTTTGCCTAGGCACTTGTTCACTGACACCACGTAAATCTTTTAACAGGTCAATGATAGCAGTAGAAACGTTTGCGTTGATTTCGTCCTCATCAGGTGTTACTTTTTTGTAGTCTGGTAATCGCTCTAACACTTTAACAGAATTGAATAGAAATATCCTACATTTTTCAAAGCCAGAGGACATATTTCTTGATTTATCCAGTCCTTCTGGGTAGAGTTTCTCGTACAGCTTTTTTAATAAAAGTGGAAATTCATCCTTTGATAAAAGTTGAGATCTCTTTTTTATTCCCAATTTCCAAGTGTCTAAAATAGTTCGCCACTATCGTTTCAATGGTGCATAAAATCACACATCTAAAGGTTGGCATAAATACGTCGAGTTGGGAGGCAAGCAGCAAAACAAAATATCATGTTGTTGGCACAGACTTAGAACTCTCTCATTAAAGTGACTTGCAAATTGTCCTTTTTTTAGGACCACCTTTTTACCAGGCAATTTCATAACTGCTGGAATTAATATAGTTTCAAACCAATCTTGGAAAGCAAATGCATCAAACCATCCACTTTTAGTTCTACCAAAGCGCGTTCCCGGTGGCCCTCCTTCACACCAAGTTGTCCACAGATGCTCGGATCTATATGTTACCGTCATAGTGATAAATTGGTTATTATTAATAATTACCGGTTATTATTAATAATAGCCAAGTGGCGAGGCTAAAGTGAAGCATTTATCACATGAACCGGCTATTATTAATAATTTCCAGCATGCTGTGGTCAAGGTGATATATTTCAATTCGATATTGCATTAAGGTGCCTCAGATTTGGAATTCTGTTGGTATCTACATAATCGCCACACAACGAATCTATTCACTGGGTTTTCAGTGTTGGGCCTTTAGTGACGTTAGTCCTGACTAACTTATTTAGTTACTACTCATGACTAAAATAAGGAAGATTATCAAAACGAGACTAAAAAATGCCAATCCATACTAATTGCATGCACGAGTGTGTAACTCTTTGGGTCATGCTTATTTGCGCAATTCTTAAAAGCTAAATAAGTACTAAATTAGAAACTCGGTTTGTATTATTCTGCCAGTGCATACGTACATAGTGCTTCTGTATTTTGCAATTCGTGGCAAGAAAAATTATTTTTATTTATAACTTATTGTTTATTATCTTTTTAATACAATACTTTAAAAAATGTTTTATATTTAATTTTGAATACAAAAATCCTTCTAGGCCTTTACTTTTTTTGTGGTAGTACAACAATTACACCATTTATATTGTAAAAATAAAGCAAGATAAAGTTTGTAACAATAGGACGTCATCTTTTGTGTTTGTATTTTTTTTAATAAAAAAAAGTACTGCAAAAATTTATTAAGAATATATTTTATTTCTAAACCGATTCCTGGACTTGTGTTTTTGTTATTGTTGTTATATTTTTTCATATACATATCTAAATAAATAATGTATTTAAAAGTCTTTTTTTCTGTTGGTGATAAACACTTTTATAATAACCGCCCTATAAAACAGATTATATCCGTCAGATATTAGATATGCTTACGGTAGGTATAGGTAATGGACAACCTAATGTAGGGAAGATTGGAGCAAGTTGATACAATGTTTAATCTTTTATTTATAAAATAGTACTTTATTGTCAAACACCAAGAGTAAAAATACCGTGTTAGGAACAGAACCACACAAAAATATTTGCTTCATTTGTGCGGTGCAATTTATGTAAAAACATTTATGTAAACTAGTCTCGCCTATTCTTGCATGTATTTGCATGAAAGTACAATATTGAAAAAATTATTATTAGATGCGCAAAATTTCAAGATAATTGGGATTTGAGAATTTACTTAATAAATTGTAATTGTAAATTTACAAAAAAACTACCCATGTGCATTAAATATAAAAATGGGTGTTATTGATAATAAAATGGTTAACTTTTTGAACACTGTATAAAATGTTCTTTTTATGTTTTCGTCATTGAGCCGTCCTTTGGTGTATACCAAATATCATTACTAATTATATCCAGTAGTTTCTAAACTACAAGGGGGACAAAAGAAAACATACTGTATTATCAATGTTTAGTATTATTCGTAATTTTGGTCATTGGGCTAGCCGTACTGATGATTTGCGTCGAGGAAATAAATATAATAGCTTACATAGTAATCAAAATAAGTTAGCTAACTTCTTTGAAGACTGTATACAAAAGATATTTTGTAAAAAGTAACGTGTTTATCACTTTTACCGTGCCCGTTAGGAAATTATTAATAATAGCCGGTCCATGTGATTATTTAAGTGTTTCTAATCACATTGACCAAATGATGCGGTTATTATTAATAATAGCCGGTAATTATTAATATAAACCACATTTATCACTTTAACCGTAACATATATACTACATATGCTGGTAGCATTATTCCTGCAGCGCTGCCATAGAACATTATGGAGATAGCACTTTTCGCAAATTCTCTAACTCTTTCTGGATATTTAACACCCCTCCTGAAAATACACTTCTTTGAGCCTGGATTATCCGAGAGATTTGTCTCGTCAAAATTGAATATATTTCCGGCTGTTATACCTTCGAGAGTGACTTCTAGGTGTTTAAAGTAATCCTCGATTACTTTGACTGGCACGGCAGCCCTCTTTTTCTTTATATTCTGGCAGATACGTAAGGAAATGCCATTTTTGTGCCGGTTTAAGAAGCCAAGAGTCGCAGTCTTTTAATGGATAATTGTTTTTAAATTCCACAACTTTTTTTTCTAGTTCTTAACACATAATAGTTCACTAATTTGCGAATATCGACATCGTCAAGGGGAAATCCCCAAGAAGATAAAACATCAGCATTATTGACAATATTAACTTCCTCAGCATCAGTTAGTGCTTTAGGTCGGCCTACATTTTTTACGTTCGTGTTTTTTTTTACATTTATTATACAGCGTACCCATAGAAATCTTGAATTGCTTGCTTCTCGGAACGTTAACTTTTTTGATTTTATCAAAATTGCAGCTAGCTCGAGTGTCTCTGGTTTATAATTTCTATAATTCCTAGAACCCGGCTTCCTTTGGTATCAACGAACCATATTTCTGTAGAAGAACCAATAAAAAATTCGTTTTATGAGATGGGGTTACTTTGAACGGTTGTTCTAAGTTGCCCCCAAGGTGACCAAAAATGTACTGATTAAATAGAAAGCATTTTGACAAAATAGTTACTGCTCTACGAAAATGTCACCAAACTGGGAGGTCAAAAATATATGAATGACCTTATTTACAAAACTATGTGGCTTAGTTATTAATATTTACCTTTAGAGTAATTGAAGTAGTGACGTGACAAACACTACAAATTTAAGGTTATGAGAACAGTGTGCTAGGAATGCCAACATAACCATAAGTTACTAAACGAATGTCGGCAATATAGTTTTTAGATACCCTTTAGTCAACTTGCACATCTGCCAGACACTTTAACATGTTTATCAAAACGATATTCGAGGTTAAAACAAATTTGTCATTTTATTCAATGTTACCCCCTGATTCAAAGTAGCGCCGGTTTATAGTATTGTTGCGTGTTTATGGTTCTTTATTTTAAAAGACTTTAAGAGTTTAAATTACAACGATATAACATCAAAAATGTCACACACTCTCTTGTTGATTGCCCCGTTGTGCCGGTTGTCCCCGTTGTCTGGCGACCACGTTGTCAGGATAGGTATTTCGCAACACTGCTCCCCTCTTAGGACTGTTCGACCCGAACTGTAGCAACACTAGTCTGTCGAAGGTATTAGGTATGGGGCCAATCTGTCGTGATGAACAATCTTCAGCTTCCTTCTTGCACACCGCTGGATCCTGTATACAACATCATTAATTCTTGTCACGACGGTGTAGGGTCCTTCCCACTGTTGTTGCAATTTCGGACAATATCCTTTCTTCCGCAACGGATTATACAACCATACGAGTTCACCTTTCTCAAAGACTGTAGAGTTGGCCAATAAGTCATAGCGCGATTTCATCCGCTCATAGTTAGTGTTTAGTCTTTTCCTTGTAAGGTGATGAATGTCGATTAATTTCTGGCGCAGTTCCATTGCATAGGTATTGATTGTCGTCAATTTTCCAGGAGGTACACCAAATTTAAGGTCGATTGGCAAGCGCAATTCTCTTCCAAACACCAGGTTAGCGGGGGAATATCCAGTACTATCATGAGAAGCGCTACGGTACGCCATTAAGAATATTGGGATACGCTTATCCCAATCATGTTGGTAGTTTTCTACAACTTTCCTCAAGTGTTCAGTTAACGTGCGGTTAAACCGTTCCACCATTCCATCAGATTGGGGGTGGAAAGGCGTAGTCCTCGTTTTGTTAATTCCTAGCAGCTTACAAACTTCTTGGAAGATCAAGGATTCAAAGTTCCTTCCTTGATCAGTGTGCAACTGATGGGGAATCCCAAACCTGCTAATCCACTCACTCACCAACTGCTCCGCAATAGTTATGGCTTCCTGATTGGGTATTGCATATACCTCTGACCACTTGCTAAAGTAATCCATTACCACCAACACATAACGATTCCCTCTATCGGTCATTGGAAATGGCCCTGCTATATCTCTAGTGCGAGGTCCTTTACTTGCTGCGCAGTCAACGCAGCAACGGCACCAATCTTCAACATCCTGTCGCATATGCAGCCAATAAAATCTTTCCCCAAGTTTATTAATGGTTTTGTTTACACCTAAATGTCCACCTGAAGACCCATTATGAATTTCTTTCAAAACTTCTTTTATTTTTGACCTTGGGACTATCAATTGCATCTTGTGGTATCTTCCATCTACTGATTCCCACTTCCGTTTAAGTACACCACAGTCCACCACGAGAGAATTCCACTGAGCCCAATAACCTTTCGTGGTTTCGCTGTGTTCTGCAATATCTTTCCATATAGGTCTCTTCTCCTCTTCCATATAAGCCAGGATTGGTGCGATGTCATCATCTTCTATTTGAGCAGTGCGTACGGCATCGTTTTTCCATCCAAGTGCTGGCTCCATGTTTACTCTCTGTAAAAAGACCATGTTCTCCTTTCGTTCTATTCGTTGACAGTGCTTGCATTCTGGCTTGCAAGATCGGCGTGACAGAGCATCAGCATTCTCGTGCATGCGTCCCTTTCTATGCCGTATTTCAAAATCATACACCTGCAATTGCTCAAGCCATCTTGCAAGTTGTCCTTCCGGATTCTTAAACCGCAGTAACCATTTAAGCGATGCATGATCTGTCTGGAGGATAAATCTTTGCCCATAAAGATATTTATGAAAATGCTTCACTGACTGCACCAAAGCCAATAACTCCTTTCTAGTGACACAGTAATTCCTTTCCGTCTTATTAAGAGTTTTACTGAAGTATGCCACAGGTGCTTCTTGGCCGTCGTACTCCTGGGAAAGTACTGCACCTATCCCCACGTTGCTAGCGTCCGTATCCAGCATGAAAATGGTTCCAGGTTTTGGATAATGCAGGAGTGGTGCTTGGCACAGTTTATGTTTTACTGTTTCGAAGCTGTTATTACACTCTTCGGACCAAATGAATTGTTTCCCCTTCTCTGTAAGCTGATGTAGGCTTCGGGCAATATCTGCAAAACTCTGCACAAACCGACGATAGTAGGTCGCCAGTCCAAGAAAACTTTGCAACTGACGTTTGTCCTTAGGAACCGGCCAATTCAGGACTGCTTCAGTTTTCTCCGGGTCCGTGCTTACTCCATGTGTTGATACAATATGACCTAAGTATTTTCCTCTGGTGCGAAAAAGGTGACATTTCTTAGTACTAAGCTTCAGGTTTGCGTTTCTCAATCTCATAATAAATGCTTCTCAAATTCGCCAGATGTTCCTCCAAGGTTTTACCAATTACGATAATGTCATCGAGGTACACTAAGCAAGTTTTCCATGTGAGCCCACGCAGTACACACTCCATTAATCGCTCGAATGTTGCTGGTGCATTGCAGAGACCAAACGGCATTACTTTAAATTGCCAAAGACCACTACCGACAGAGAAAGCTGTTTCTCTCTATCGTCCTTATGAAGTTCGACTTGCCAGTACCCGCTTTTTAAATCTAGTGTTGAAAACCATTTGGCTTCAGCAAGCGTGTCCAAGGTATCATCAATCCTGGGCAAAGGATAACTGTCCTTTCTCGTGACATCATTCAATCGACGATAGTCAACGCAAAACCGAGTGCTGCCGTCTTTTTTTCTTACCAGAACTACCGGAGACGTCCATGGACTTGATGATTCCTCTATAACTCCTTGGTCGGACATAGAGGTTATCATGTCTGCAACCTCCGCTTGTTTTGCCAGAGGTAGTCTCCTGGGCCTCCTTTACCGGAATTTTCTGGTTTCCATCGGCCTTCGCCAACGCCTTTCCGATTAAAATACCTGGTACGTTCACCTCCCTCGGTTCTACAATGTAGATTTTTCCATTATCTGCACGGTCATTAAGTCGACACCAAACTATTGTTTCAGACAGTGGTGAGAGGGTTATATAATAATAATAATAATAATAATAATAATACTCATGTATGTCCTTATGGTCTACTAAACTATGCTTGCGGGGACGAGAGTCGTGTGTTTTCTCAGAGCCGATTAATATTAATTGTGGCATATTTCAAGGTGATAGTTTATCACCCTTGCTCTTTTGCATAGGCCTGTTTGCATTGTCCAGTGAATTGAATGAGGACAAAGTTGGTGTTCAGTTATTACCTGGCGAAAAGTTAATTGGTCATTCATTATATATGGATGATTTGAAACTTTATGCCAAAAATGATGAGCAGTTGAAGAGGAGCCTCAGTATAGTTAAACAATTCTCTGACGATATTGGGATGCAGTTTGGTCTAGAGAAGTGTGCCAAAATTAGTATTGTCAAAGGCAAAATTGAGAGAACCGCTGACATATGCCTGAATGATCATACTAGTATTAATGAATTAACAGATAATACTAGATATAAGTATCTGGGAATGGATGAAGCCTTCGGTATAGATGATGAAGGGATGAAGGCGAAGGTTATAGGCGAATACATTAAGCGAGTCAGAAAAATTCTAAAATCTGGTTTAAATGGAAAATATAAAATGCAAGCGATCAATGCATATGCTATTCCAATATTTCGATATAGTGTTGGAGTTTTAAACTGGACTAAGAAGGAAATACGCGATTTGGACATTAAAACTAGAAAACAGTTAACACTAAATTTTATGTTTCATCCAAGGTCTGATGTCTGCAGACTATACCTGCACCGTTTAGATGGAGGTCGTGGCTTGCAGCAATTGGAAAATATTTATGATTTGGAAATGTTAAATTTAGGAAATTTTATAAAGGCCAACAAGGAGGATAAAGTTATTAAACAATTAATTAGGGATACTTCTGGTAAGTCAATAATTAGTAAACATAAACTAATTTTAGAAAAATTTCAGGTGGAAGAACTCGGTAATTATGAAAATAAAATTTCAGTGGAGAGTTTAAAGCGACAGATAAAGTTAAAAATGAATCAGAAAATGAGAGAGGATTATGTTAGTAAGCCAATGCATGGCCAATTTTTAAGAATTGTGGAGAGTGATGGTATTTCAAAGTCAGGATCGTTATCTTGGCTTTGTCATGGAAACATTAAGGCTGAAACGGAATCCTCTATCATAGCGGCGCAAGATCAGGCAATACGTACCAGATATCATGAACAGAAGATTATGAAAGTTGCTCATGATGGGAGTTGTAGACTGTGTCATCAGGCTCCGGAACATGTCTATCATTTGTTAGCGGCTTGTCCAGTCTTAGCTGAGTCGCATTACATTGCTAGGCATGATAGGGTGGGAATATATATACATTACAACTTGTGTTCCCAACTATTAGGTTTAGCAATGGATGTGTCTCGGTGGTATGACCACGTTCCATCTCCTGTTGTGAGTAATGATCATATTACCATATTATGGAACATGCCTATTGTCACTGATAGAATGCTTGATGCTAATAAGCCAGATATCGTGGTAAAGGATTTCCAGAGGAAGGTATGCACGTTCATAGAAATCTCGGTACCTGCTGATGCGAATGTTGTAAGGAAGGAGCTTGAAAAACAACTTAAATATAAGGATCTCTCAATAGAAGTTGGACGTATGTGGGGAATGAAAGTAAACATTATTCCGGTGATTGTAGGTTCATTGGGAGCAGTTACTCTAAATTATAGTAAACATGTCAAGGAGTTACCGTGCAAAATTTCGCCCTGGGAAATTCAGGAAATTGCGGTTTTGGGAAGCGCGAATATTTTGAGGAGAGTTTTATCATAAAGCATCCTAAATTTACTGCTATCGTACTACTTTTCATCTTTACCTTCCTTTGTATATCTCTATTAATAAATATCTGCATGTGTTTTTACTGACCTGTACACAACGCTGTACGGGGTTTCCACAGTTTTCCTTTGCTTTGCAAACTTGTGTTGCAAAGCATAAATGGCGTTGTTTTTCAAAATTGGGTTGAGCTGTGGTGATACCCGCAAAGGGAGTACCCTAGGCTTCAGCGAAGCTCGGTACTACCAATTTGCCCTGATGATCCTCATTACTTGTCAAAATCTATTAGTGTAATTTTAGTATTTATATGTTGTATCTAAATTATATTATCTAGGTTTAATGTATTTAATGAGATGTATCAGAGAATTCCAATAAATAATAATAATAATAATAATAATAATAATAATAATAATAATAAACAGTTTATTGTTCAAACAGTAACAATTATGACAAATACATAAGTAGAATTACATGAGAACAATCTTGCGGTGCAGTTTAACACTGTTACTCTTCCACTGCACCGCACAAGTAAAAGAAGCGAAAATCACTCTCAATTTCTGTTCGAAGTATAGAATGATTATCTGCACCCAACATCATCTCAATCTCAACGTTGTGGCATTTTAGAATTCGCTCCCCGACATCGAGTGTGATTCTATGAGTCATCATAAAATCTATCCCAAGTATACACTCATCTACAATGTCTGCAATTAAAAAAATATGAGGAAATATCATTGTGCCTAGACTAATGTTTGTTCTGAATTCTCCATACACGCGAGCTGTTTCCCCTGTTGCAGTATTTATCGAATACTTTGAGATATTGGTAAGCCATTTCTTTTTAGCTAAATCTCTCCTTAGTATAGATCTCGAAGCTCCAGTATCTACCGTCATGCTGCAATTGAACCGCCCTACTTTACCATATACAAAAAGACTGTTTTCACTTCGTTGTAATTGAGCTACTTGATCAATGTTTTTGGGACTAAAACACTTACCAACCAACCGTCGTCCCGCCAGGTTAGTTGTTCTTAGTTTTCCGATGCTGGGGCTTCAATTTATCGTTCATGTGAACGGCAATGATCCTCCACATCATGGCCACATTTATCGCACAGTACTACTTGTTTTGCAGTCTTTCGAACTTTACAGTCTCTCTGCAAATGGCCCATGCGATTACAATTCCAGCAACGTACAGGTTCTTTTTGCTGTTTCCTCCAGAATACCTGGGCTTTATTGCAAAGACGTTTCTCCACGTCCAATTCTCTTACCCTCACAGCACTACGGGAAGCTGTTTTAGCAGACTCAAACATAAGAGCAAATGCAAGTGCTTCGGCTGTACATTTCTTTCCTGTCATACGTAATGCTTGCTGTAATTCATTGTCACTGCTGGCATTGACAAATGTCTCGCTTGAAACTTCATTTAGAAAATCGGGATTGGCATTTGAGTATGCGAGATGAGCTAGTCTCTCGATATCCGCTTGAAGCTGTTGTAAAGATTCTCCAGTCATTTGTCTTCTATTGCGAAGCTGGATACGATAAACTTGCTGCAGATGTTCATCTCCATATCGTAATTCAATGCTTTGAACTAATGCATTATAGTCTTTGTGCTGATTTTCTGGAATAGTGAGTAAAACTTCCGCTGCTGGTCCTCGAAGCGCCAATATCAGAGCTGTAGCTTTTTCTACCATTGACCACTTGTTCGATTCTGCTGCAGCTTCAAATTGGCGTTTAAAGATACCCCATGAAGAGTCACCGTCAAAGTTAGGTGGCTTCAACTTACTTCCCCCAGATTGTTCTTCTGATGGGTTTGAAACACGGCGGCTACCAATCTTTGCATTCAGCTCCTTTCTTAGGTTTTCTATTTCATCTTTCAACCGACATTCCAATCAACTTTGCTGTTCGTCCAATAACTTCTGTTGTTCGCCAAGACGAGCTTCTAGAAAAGTTCGTTGTTGATCAAGAAATGTTTGTAATGACTTCTGTTGTTCGGCCATTTGCGATACCAAAGATTGTTGCAGTTCTCTCTGGGAGTCCTGAATTGCTTTCATAACCCGCGTCATTGAGTCTTGATTGTCAACTTCAGTAGTTTCTTCAGGACTGCCTTCATCCACATCGAATTCAACTTCTTCTGGATTCAGACCTTCTTCTTCTAAAGCCTTTCTCAATCTTGAAACCAGAGTTGCCTTAATTCCTACAGTCTGTTGATTTCGTTTAGCCAATTCATCTCTCAATTCGGCGATTCGTAGTTCTTGTAGAAACTTTTTACTCGACATCTTTTTACTATCCACTACTTCTGACACCAATTGTTGCGTGTTTATGGTTCTTTATTTTAAAAGACTTTAAGAGTTTAAATTACAACGATATAACATCAAAAATGTCACACACTCTCTTGTTGATTGCCCCGTTGTCCCGGTTGTCCCCGTTGTCTGGCGACCACGTTGTCAGGATAGGTATTCCGCAACAGTATTATATAGCATCATGTTCATCTAGCCAGACTAAGATTAATAATGTACGAGTCATTAATGAATCGATAATACCTACCTGAGACGCTCAAGATACTCGGTGAGAGTTCACTAACCATATTGTTATACTACGGAATAAAACAGACAATTTACATAAAAACATCATTTATTATATTGATAGACATTATTACATAATTATAAACTAGTTTACAGCCGTTCTCAGGTCTCTGTCATGGACTATACTACAATACGCTTTACTATTATCCGGGAATACATTAAAACTTTGAAATTCCACACTGATGTCACACGTCGACGACAATACATTTGAGTACATTGTAAGAAGAGACAATAAGCGACAAGAATCAGATAATAACATTGCAAAATGACCAGATAGTGGAACTAAAAAGGAAAATTCTTAACCTAGAAAGACACGTGGCAGCATTAACCTCAACGATGGCAAACATCAACGAGGAACCAAATAGTAAGGATGATGGCAATTATTTTTTACAGTGTCTAAATAAACTGAGTGCGATTATCTCAAATGGTACTTGTTTAACCAATCTTAAAACTGCAGCTAAAGGACTTGCACCTTTATGATGATCTTCATCTACAGCATTGTCATATTGATCATCAGATCTTGCTGCATGGGCAGTGCATGGAAAAACCATCGTTCCACCAATACGGAAACCCTCCACCGTGCACTTGGAACAAGCGTTTGTTGAGTTGTGGCCGTAATGATTTCACACAAATGTTCTTGAAGGGCCATCGGCAATAAAACATCGTAAGTCCAACGGCAATAGTTGATAGTGTAAATGAATACCACCTTTCTGACGAATTTCTTCAATCTTGGCCAAAAATTTCTCATAGAAGTTGAATGGATTTAATGGCGTGTTTATACCCTTATATATCTCTGCTATAATTGGAGTTTTATCTCCTATATTCAATATTCTATATCGATGTGGCCAAAATTAATGCATTTCTTTATCTACTTTTGCACTATCTGTGGAAATTTATTAGCAGGGATATTATCTATTTTTTTCATCTTGTAGCTTTAAATCCAATGTGGAGGTACTCGTTACCAGGAATATGCTCGACGTATGTACTGGCGCGGTCTGCGTGTCACGTAACGTTTAGAAAATAAATTGCTTCCGGGTTATGCCGTATGTCAAGATTCGTAAATGCTGATGTTTCGCGAACCATGTTGCTCGCTTCTTCAGAGCTAACTGAATACTGAAGACCTACCTTTCCCTTATATACCTAAATTTACACCTCACTGCACACATCTGGAGCTACGGCTCCAATGTGTTTTTCCACCTGACCGCGTTAGGATCGATTTTCAGACCCTACTAATGTCAGTTCCGTCCTCACGATTGATGTTAGGATGTTTGTAAATTTTGATGGTTTCTCTAAGCCTTCGATGATAATTACTCACCCTTGCCAACATCTTAACGTTATCGAAATCCATTTTATATCCCGACTCATGGCAGCGTTGAGCAACAGCGGACTATTGGATCTAGCCTAGTCGGGCGTCTCTACGGTGCTCCTTGACTCGACAATCGATGCTTCGTCCTGTCTGTCCTACATAGCATGTTCCATACTTGCATGTTAACTTGTATACCCCTTCGTTCTTCAGGAGTGGTGTGATATCCTTTGGGTTACGCAAAAGATCCTTTACCTGGTGCTGGTGCTCTGTACCTTACCGTGATACCCGATTTCTTCAGTATTCTACCGATTCTTTCTGATACCCCACTTACGTACAGTAAGTAATTTCATATTTTAATTGCTTTTGCTGCAAAGCTTCACGAGCAGGCTCATCATTCTCTTCTGGTTCATCATGCTCTTCAGGTGCATGATCCATGCCGGTAATTTTTTTCTCTCATTCTGTTCTAGTACTCCGTCATTTTCCACGTCTGAAATGTTAGAATCTTCCGACGTAAGACTGGCAAGGACTGGCAAAGTGTCACCCACTCACATTTCTTCTGAACTGCTCTCTGAGCCAACATTTTTGGCATGACGAAAGGTAGGTAACCGCCGTCCTTTATCTCTCAAACTGAGTGTCGCAAAGCTCTCTTGCTATTGAGACATTCTCCTGCTTCGCTTTTGAGAAACCATAAAATCTTAAAATTGGAAAATTATCTAATCGTACCAGCAGAACAGTCGATACAAATCATCACTGCGTTTTATGTTTCTCAATGTCGGCATCGCCATTATAATAACATAATGGAAAATATAAATAAAAATAAATTCTTGGTCAAATAAAGAGAGATCGGGGTAGGTGCCTCGAATAACGACCTGGAGGTATCTCTCCCTGACGGGGCCGTACGTGTGGTACTCGGTGTTAGTGCTCTTCAGGTGTTGTAGCACCTGAACCTGTACCTTGTGCCTGAACCTGTACCTTGTTGTGTGTTGGGCGGAGATTATAGACACCTTTTCGTTGCAGAGAACGCAACGGATGGCTGACCATTTGGACTTTTCTCTAACAACAATCGGTGGAATCTTGTCGGCTTCTTTGTCGGTGTTCAGGATAATAAAAACGATTCTTGGGATAAAATGAAATGAAAAGTAACTCGCCTAGTGAAAAGGAAATTAAAACTTGATTGTCTAAGAAAATGAAAAATAAAAGGATCCTATTGAAGCGTAGCTTCTCTCCAAGTGCCGTCGGGATTCACAGGCCGCTGCGCTTTATGGGACGGGCCAGTCGGTTGTGACTGGCCGTGACAGCAAAAGCCACCACGTTGCGCAGTTCTGCTGATAGACACTAGGCTTGATGACTGATGCCGGCCGGCGATCGTTTGTGCCGTCCACGGTTCCAGATGGCTGAGCAGTGGGATCACTACCGCCGATGTCTACAGCCGGTGCGGCAAGCTACGTTAAACGACTGGTACGACTGAACCCGAGACTGTGCTGTTCCTGTCCTGTACTTTTTTTTTATAATAAGGGCGAACGGGCCCAGGAAGAACCCACCTCCACCCCGCTGCCTGGTATTGCCGTAAGGCATTCTGCAGTGCAGCGGCATCTTCCTTCTTTACCACAACAACAATTTGAATATCGAAATCTAGGCCCCTTCGCTCTTATGCTCTAGTGACTTTATTCTTGAAAACAAATACATCAGACTCAGCCGGAGCTGACACCTTAGCAGGTTTACATCATTTAGCCTTAAAAGTAAACATAAACTACCTACAACTACCCGACAGTACTACCCTACAGTCTAAGTGTCTATGCACTTTACCCTAACTACAGGCGTCCTCCCACCCCAGACTCCGGTCCTGTCCTGTACTATTGTCATCGGACGGTGTGGGATTTGGCGCAGCAGCCAGTAAAACCTGTGTTCGTTCGACTCTTTGAATAGTTTTTATTAAATAAGTACAGACTCCGGTCCTGTCCTGTATTATAACATGGATAACTGCTTTGACGCAAAGCCAGCACATAGGAAATCTTTAAGAAGTTGCGTTTTATTTCCTCCCGCGTCTAACCATACTCTGTAAAAGTTTTTGAAAACTTACGCTGCGTACGCTCCGGAACGACCCAACATATTGTGTACGACGGATATTTGTGTGTCTTATTCTTCTAAAGTTGTCAAATAGTGCGTTCTCTTCCCATCTTTAGCAAACCATAGTCCATATAACTCTACAAAAGCTTTTGGAGCTTTAGCAGCATTCTGTCCCTAAATTTCTCCTCCATCAATCTTCGCTCATCCAGTCGTGCCTCCAGTCCCGTCTTTTCCATAACGGTCTCATAAAGCACGTTTTAACCTTTCCCTGAATCGTAGCGGCCGCTTGCTTTGAGATGTTCTTATTTTGTTCTTTTTAAGTATTTCGCGAGAACCGCCCTAATCCCTCCAATTTCCGGATTCGTGGCATTATCCTCTTCATCTGAGGCCAACAGATCCCACACACATTAGGCGATTCTTTTCTGAGTTGAGTTGGCTTGGACATTACTTGTTTGTTTGCTTGTGTCTTCTAGTATGGGTAATCCTGTCGCTGGGGTGGACCCATCTCTCCCCAGTCCTTTTCCGAGGCTGTTGATTTATGCTCATGTTCCCATTTTTAGGGCATAGGTACTGTTTTTTTACATAAGAGAATATGTAAATGTATTGAATTCAGCTTATTTTTCTTTTTGTAAAAGGAAGTCAATAACAAACGTCTACATTCGTTCATAGATGTATATTGAATCAATTATTTTAACAAAATCAATAAAAAAATGTGGTAACTAAGTAACTCAAAACATTCTACCCAATTTGTAGCTATATGCCAACTGTATTTTCTATTTTAAACAGGTACCCCCATTTTTGCCTCCTGGCAGGGTACGAGGTGGAGTAGTAACATCCATGGACCAGAGCCTCGCCGACCCTTACTTAAGTTTCAGGGTGTAGTCCACAGATTAGTCCCCGGGATGACCCGGCGGTCCCCTGCCGTTCGCGACCTCGTGACGTGCGGCCATTCAATCCTCCACACGGCAAAATCTTGATTTCCGTACTTGTCCTTGAGCTGTCCAGGTCTTCTTCGGGAATTCGTCCAGGGATGCGGATAAGGAGGGGAATATCGTAGAGGGACCCTGGTGCTGCGACGTGCAACACCAGGGAGCTCGGGAACCCCGTGGGAGTGTTGCCACCCCTATTACAATTGTAATAGTTCTATTACTCTGGCCTATTACTTTTGTCCAAGATCTTTGAGAATTTCATGTTAATTGATTTTTGCCTTTTTTCTATCTCACGGGCGTTTATTTAACGGTATATAGTTAATGTGTTCGACCAGAGACAAAAGTATTTTCTTACTAATGTATTTTTTTCACAGGCAATGTAGTTTATAGTCTTTTAGTCTTATAGTCCCCCCCCCCCCCCCGTCAACAAATTGCGATAAATCTATTACGTATTACAATGACGTTCCATCTATTACGCGAAAAAGTTCCAATCTAGTACAATTTATTTTTTGGAGGTGGCAACACTACCCCGTGGGCGCTAACCCACGTATTCTTCCAGGAACGATGAGTCCCCGGGTCGAAAGGATAAGGGGAAAAAGGGGAACCTGGTACGGATAGGAAATACTAGGTCCAGCTCGGAAACCCCGTGCACGCCAGCGCACGTACTCACCGGTCATGCGAGATCCCTGAGCGGATATGGTGACCACAGGACAAATCTTCGTTAAGATTAAGCGGCAATTTAAAAGATTTATTTACTGTTTTCCCGTAAATCAAGAGTATTGCGGCAATTCCCGTCCATGCTACGGAAATAGGAGCTCTTCTCAAGTTATTTTTTAGGTAGTTAATTCACCAGTTATGCAGGTATGTTTTACCACTTCCTTCTGGTCCATCCACACAAAATGTATTTGGCAAAGGAGTTTTTTCTTAGATAATAAACGATTTACTAACGAAAGTCTGATTGCTTTAACAACTTCGCCAAAAATCTTTCTTTGGTCGTCATTTAATTTTCTCTGGTCGTACGTCATTCTCGCTTCGATCACGTCGGCTATTATTGATGTTATCGTTATTGTCCTCGAAATACTGTTCCCCTTCTGGCAAGGCAGTTAATCCAAAATCGCTTAATGATTTATCGTTTCTTTTCGAATGGCGTTCAATTTCCATTAAAGCCCTTGCGTCTGCGACCGACTCTCGGTTACTTTTGCGATAAAATCTTCACTTAGTGGCAAGCGATATTAGCTCCAAAGTTGCGGAATATCCTTAATAATGTTTTCAACCGCAAATAAACTGATATTGGCGAATAACGCCCGTAAAGCTTTGGGATGGGCATATGGCTCGGCTTCTCCCAAACAGCCATCTTACTCATCGTTCTTTTCCAAGAGACCCATATCACAGCATAAAATTCGTTTTTGTGATAGAGTTGTTTTCGTGGTGAAAATAATTTGCCCCACAAGAAATACAATTTATTACAAAATTGCCCAATACATATGGTGGTCTTTCTCCTTGCCCATCAACCAAATTGAATCCCTTTCTATATGTTATTTTATGCGGAACCACTGCGTGGCGCATTCTATTTTGCCGCGGAGGTCTTGGATGACTTTGAACTTGAGATACCGCAGCTACTTCACATGCTGCTGCTGTTGCTGTTGCTAGTGTCGCCGTCTTGGCGACTTGCAGATGCGGCGGAGTGCTAATCAACTCGGTACTAATTTCGGACCTTTCAAAATGAACCTTGCGACAACGATGGTGTCTTCTTACCCATTTCTTGGAAGGAGGTTTCTCTCGGTATGCTACTTGCCAATAGCCAGTATTTAATCAGAAAAAAAAATGTTCCATTTTAGACTTTATTTATTGCAACTATTTATTACAACGCAACAAAATAAATTGTTCTTCTAGAACTTTTAATACATACAAAAAAAAACTTAAAATATTTTTCTTTAACCAAATAAATAAGGTAAGTGCACCGGTTGTGGGCACCCATGTTTGTTTTTGGCTCATAACTTTCGACCAAATGCATATTATGCAGACGTATGTGTACCAGTGGAACGCCAGATGCCTTAGCTAACTGGAAGTGAAAGAATTAAATTGATTCCTTCAACTAGAAAAAGTTTAACAAAATTTTGTGACAATTGACAATATTTGGCAAAAAGAAAATTTGTACCCGGTTGCGGGCACCCTTGAAAAGTCGGCTGAAAATGGAAAAATATGAAGGAAAATCACCACAAATAAAGCGAAAATAAAAATCTATTTATTTGAAAACCTTCCCTGGCAAAAAAAAACAAAAAAAAATGACACGTTTCATTGTGACTCATCGCCGTACTTTTCTTCGAAATCAGAACCACAATGCTTGCATGTGAAATAACTGACACGCATATCAGCGCACTTTAAATGCACCGGACGTCGACATTCATTGCAAGGAATGGAGTTGAAGGCGGTTAATTTTCGTGGCAGCAGGTCCAAACAAATTAGACAGAAGTCCACATCATCGTCAGATGGTGGAGACTCTTGAGACTCTTGCCTTGGTGCGCTTAGCCGATGGTATTGCCTTGGTGACCTTAGTTGGCGGTTTGGCTAATGATGCCTTCCGTCCACGCTCTTTCGAGGGAGAAACAAATGCCTGCTTAGCCGGTAGCTTAGCCGCTCTCTTAGCTGCTTTTTCCTTCAAAGAAGCAATACATTCAGGAGAAGTAAGCACGGCGCTTTGCATCGGCTTTCGACCACGATTCGAAGGCTTCTTTGGGGTAGCCACTTGCAGAGGACCAATTTCTTCCAAAAGTGATTCACACCTTATTGAAGATGATCTCGATGTCAACGATTTCGAAGTCACTCTAGATGTTGAAGGTTCTGGTGTGATAAGCACAACGTTCTCAGGTAAAACATCTGACCCAAGCACGACGATTCGGCGCTGCTCCTCTTCCTGAACACGAGCCTCCCACACAGCTTCTACCTCTTTTTGCTCAACAGCTTGAACAAAGTCAGAGTGGCTGAAGATGTCTGGATCGAATGGAGAAATTCCAGTAGCTCTGAATCCAGATTAGATTATTTTGGGTGTCAACGCCAGATCAAGAGTCTTACAGACCAAGCCAGCAATGTAACGAATTTTCAACACCTAGACGAGGTAAAAATTTAAAATTAAACAAGAAATTGTTGGAGGCAAGATTTTCAAGAGCATGACAAATCTGTTTACGCATGCGAAATCCTACCTCGTTGGCATTGTTTTTTTTTGCCAAGCAGCACACTGCGACTTGCAATAAGTCTTCACCGGTCCGAAGACAGACACGGCCAATGGCTGCAATTTGTGACTGCAGTGCGGTGAGAAGGAGAGAATGTGCACTCCATTGGCAACGGTAATATCGATGGCTTCAATGGATAAATGTGACGAGTGGTTGTCGAGAGGCAGTAAGACAGGAGAAGCTGGCGTAGGGTTAACACAGCTGACAAAATGTTGCATATATCGCTCAAACTCTGATGCGCACATCCAGCCGGAATCATTATAAAAACCAACAGTCCCCGATGAGACATTGTCTAAGAAGCTAGTGTGCATGTTCTTTCTAGGAAACAGGAAAAACGGTGGAATACTGTTGCCAGCAGCATTTACGGTTAAAGCCATCGTGATCATCGTTCCTGTTTCGGCGGCCTCTAGCTTTCCGACATGACGAGTTCCCTTCAGAGCAATCACCTTGCCTAATTTCGTCGCGACCGTAGAAAAGCCTGTTTCGTCCATATTGTAGATATGAGTCGCTTCGAAGTGATGCTCATCGATCAACTGGCCTAAATTCCGGAAGAACATATCAACATTTTTGTTACAAAAGGCTTTCACACGGTGGATGGAAGTGCCGGCGCATGAAATTCGTATACCAATGACGGCCCGCCATCTGATCTTCATCCCAAATTTCTGGGTAGTCAACCGCGAGTTTCTTCGTGAATTGATTGGCCAGTTCTCGAAGTTCGCTGATGGTTAGGCCATAATAATGGTTGACGCACTTCAAAATGTAACGAACAAGGTCCTTTTCTTGAGCCGAGGAAAACCTTTAGAAAATAAAGAATTAAAATTATGTTCGCTAGTTGCGAAAAAGGTAAACAATAAACTTACCATGTTTGATGGTCTACGTTGGCTGCAATCACGGACGAATTCCAACAAAACATAATCTTCCACGGATGAAATATCGTCAAACTGGGGTGCTACTTTCTTCAATGCTGTATACGTTAGCAGTCCCTTTAACAGGTTTATTGTCCGCTAAGCAACACTTAATGGCTTTCAACAGCGCATTAACATCAATTTTTTAGATCAATATATTTTTTTAATTTTTTCGGGGTTTACGTGACTAAAAATGCATAAAAACAGTGATAAAATGCGTTACGTCAACATAAAGAACGATATTAGGTTTTTTCGAGCAGCAGTAAAACTACGCATGTGCAAAGGAATTTTGGAGGGGCAAAACCTCAATTGCGTATGCGTAGAAGAATACCCAACTAGTCGCGTACTTTTTTTACTGCTGCTCGAACAAACCTATTACGCAGTTTCTGAACCCAACCACGCAATAAATAGAAAAAAAAAACAACCTGCCCACAATCGGTTACATGAGGGTGCCCATAACCCAAGGTGGCTTGAGTATATCTTACAGAGGGTATGCTGACCGCGATTTGCGGGACGGGGACGAGGTAGCCGCGTGACGTCACTGGGAGCTGGTCGCGGCGCATAATATAGCTTTCAAGCATTAAGCGCTGGATTTGAACGCTCATAACTTTGATATTAATTACACAAGAAGACTGAAGTAAACTTTGTTATACTCCTAAAGGCGAATGCACAGGCCATCCGACGTCCGATATCCGACGATACGAAAACGTTCCTATTGGTTGGATCATTTGAAATGATTTGCGCGCGTAAATATGCGTATTGGTACCATATTGGTACGACAAGAACTCAACTTCATCCGACGTCGGACAGAGTTAAATTTATTTGAACTTTTTCCGATGTCGGAGTCACGTGATACGAGATCACCTAACCTCACTCAATAATTGTTTTGACGTTTACGTTTATTGAGCATTCGATTCGTAGATCCAATTATGGATAATTATCGACGGCAGACGAATAATATTCTCTTGTTGGCGGTTTTGCTTCGAATCCGAGCAAGAGCTAATAGAAATAAAGTGTTAAAAACCCGGCGGTATTGGGTACGAGATATTTAAAAAAAAAAAGGAAAACGCAGGGAGCATACCATAACCTAATACAAGAAATGCGGCTGAATGACCCCGAAAATCATTTTAATTATTTGAGAATGTCGAAAGAAAAATTTGACGACCTTCTCAGCATTGTGGGTCCAAAGTTGACGAAGGACGAAGTAGGTCGCGATGGAATCTCAGCTGCGAAGAGATTAGCGCTAACTATTAGGTAAGTGTATTTACAGCACCGGAAAAACTATAATGCAATAATAGGTAATTATTATTTTACAAAGTTTCTGGCTAGTGGAGATAGCATGGTCTCAATTTCATATGCATTTCGCATTGGGAAAAGTACTACCTCGCATATAATACGGGAAACATGTACTATTATATGGGAGTGTATGAATGAAACTGTGTGATTAACACCCAAGCAGTCTGCTTGGAAGAAGATTGCAGACAATTTTGAAGAGCGATGGAATCTTCCCAACTGCATCGGTGCGCTAGACGGTAAACATGTCGTACTTCAGGTTTCTACTGAATTGCAACATATTTTCAAAAATTACAATCATTATATTCTGGGCACTTCCTCATTCGGGGTCAACATACTATAATTACAAAGGCAGTCACAGTATTATACTTCTAGCATTGTGCGATTCAAAGTACAAATTCACTATTGTGGATATTGGTGCGCCGGGTCGTCATAGTGATGGAGGTGTATTTCGACATAGTAGGATTGGCCAGTTGTTACAAAACAATGGGCTGGATCTTCCGACACCATCAGCCATAGAATATGCCGGAGACCCTGTGAATTATTACATTGCAGCCGATAAAGCATTTCCTTTGACGTGTAACATTATGCGGCCTTATCCAGGAAGGTACCTACATCAAAGCAGAAGAATATTTAATTATAGGTATTATTTTATGCAGACACGTACATTGTCTATTGTGCTATATTATATTATTTATTAGATTGATTCGGGGAAGGAGGATAATAGAAAATACCTTTGGGATCCTTTCTGGAAGGTGTCGAATATTCCGAAAACCGATCATTGCATCGTTGCCAACAGCAAAAGCAATTATCGAGGCGTCAGTATGCCTTCATAACTGGCTGATGACAGACAATTGCGAAAGATACTGCCCGCAAAGTTATATTGACAGGGAAGACGGTGATGGAGAAATGCTGGAGGGCGCTTGGAGGCAAGAAGTCACTGCTAATAATCTTTTGCTAATTACTCGTGTAGGAACCAACATGCATGCCAGATCGGCTTATAATATGAGGGAAGGACTTACCAGCTATTTTTTAATGGAGGGGGCAGTCGATTTCCAGTGGAACAAGTAAATTTAATAAAAACTACATTATTACTCTTTTCTTGCGTTTTAGTTCAGAGATCTAAGCAAAAACCCAAATGGCGTTGTTTTTTAACAACAGTAACAAATTAATAATTAATAAAAACAATATATGTATGAATAGTTATTTTAATAATACGTTTTACACTTAAAATATGGTCGTGCCTTATCTATTACAATCTGTAATATCTGTACTTCGAGTTCGGCCCTTTCAACAACAGGCATTTTCTCCAAATACTCTGCAATCCTGTTGCCTATAGGGTTGTCTATTTTTTTCCCGCATGTTTCGGGAGTTGGTGGGGGATTTATTCTGGCCAGCACTTCGACAATGGTGTTATCAATTTTAGATGAGTGCTGGTCTGAGAACTGCCCTTCCGAAGACTGCCGTTTTCTCTTAGACCCTAAAAAACAAATTGAAAAAGTGGTAAGATAGTAAAATATGAAAAAAAATTAATGCTAAAATTGTACCAATATATATATATATATATAACTTTGAAGTCAAATATCTCGGAAACAAAGGCCGATCGGAAAAAAATTATTTCGTATTTTTTACTTAGCATACTATATTTTTGCCTCGAGTTCAATCACTATATATATATATATATATATATGTGTATAGCCAACAATTCTATATTGGAAACAGTAATAAAAATTATTTCATTGAAGTGAATAAATTGATTTGTTGGGTAAATAAAGAATGCGGTTAGCAAGAAATTCTTTTATACAATAGTAAAGAATGTGGTGTTAAATACGAACTTCTCGACGAACAACTGGCAGCATCTATATCGAAGCTCAGATCAGACGAAGCAGCATCTGGTGATGGTAGTGGTGAGCAGGTCTTCGCACTACTCAAATTCGAAATTGTTCTAAAATAATATTTAATTAATAACAAATACCTTTTTAAATGTCTATACTGTTATGAATGGGTCCGGGGCACACTATACCTTTCATATTACAATTTAAAATAGGTTATTAAACAAATATTTAAAGTTTGACGATCAATGATTGTTGAGTTTGGAAAAGCGGGATATATGTAAATTATCTCACGCGGTAGAAAGTTCATCAAATGCCACCGAGCCCATAAAGTGCACAGTTTGTAAATAATATTAGATTAACTTACTGAGGTCGAGCTATTGTAGCATCAAGAAATGACTTGGCATCATAATACTGCCACGTCTTCGGTTTTTTTTTATTTCCTCCACTACCGCTGGGAATATAGGATTCGTATGTTCCCTTCAAGCGTACATATGTATCTCTCAAATTCCTCCACTTCTTTGTCAGGAATTCCAGAGAATATTCTTCTTGTGCTGCAAATAAATTAATTTCAAAAATTAAGAGTTGAAGTACAAATGTAATTAAGTTTTACTTACCACCAAATTCGTTAAAAATTTCCATCCACAAATTATCCCTGGCAGTCTTACTGCGGTCTTTAAGTGGTAGACGACTGTCCCACAGGATTTCTCGAGCCCGCACACATTCTATGAGCAGCTCTTCCACAGAATAAGTCTCGCCAGCACCCTCACCTTCTTCACCACTAACCTCGACCTGTTACTCGAACTTTATTCATCATGATATCAATTTCTGAACAGAATTCTGATATCAAATAAATTTATGATACTGGTTTAGATGGAATAATCGGTAACCAACAAAACATTGATATTTTGCTTACTTATTCACTATTTTCATCCATAATCCCTTTACGCCTTGCTCTCTTTTAAAAACTCAACAACAAATTCTAAACACGTGCGCTTCGCTCCAAAACGAGGTTAGAATAGAACATGCGGCTGGCATTCCGGCCCTTTTGACATATCCCAATTTTTCTTCCGCCACTCGCAAACCGAGATGGCGTTGTTGTCACTCTGTCGATAATATCGGCAATGTACTATCGAACCGCAAGAATTTATTTGTCATTGTGACACATGCGTACTGGTTCGTCGGGTTTGTATTTGAATTAATGTCAATATGATATGTCACTGCTGCGTACGGACTTGTACGTCAACCGGAAAAGCAATGCATAAGCATACTTTTACAAAGGATCCAAATGTAAGTAAAGATAAAGTAGTTTATTGTTTGTATTATATTCTCAGAGCTGTCCGCAATTGATATGTCATTCATCAAACTAAGTAACATTGAATTTGACTTGCAGCTCTTTGGTTTTTGGTTGAATCAACTTAATCCAGCGGATTTGTGAAACCTGTGCGCATCAGGAAGAATTACAGAGTGTGTCAACAAAGTGGAAAGTTCAAAATTCTGGTAGAACCTGTAGAACAAATTTAATGCATGATGCGATTCCTTACCAGCGTTTGAAAGGTATTTAGCCCAAAATCGACTGTCTAAATGTTTATATTATGTATTTTTTGTTAATAAATATGTCAATGATTGCTTCTTATTTCGCCCATCAACTAAATAAATTGAATGTATAGGACTTGCAATGCATAGTTATGTGGGTGAAATAAAAAGATGCGTTTTTCGAAGTAATTACATATTAATTAAATTTTGCACTGCAAGACCTTTAATTAATAATTAATTATTGACTATTGCTTGTCCAATCTGCATACGAAAACAAGCTTGTATTTAAATGAGTCATTCATCGTAGATACCATAGTTTTTGCGTGTCTACTCATGACAGTATCATTTAAATATTGTTCTAAGTATGTATATCGGACAAGACGTTAATTCGAAAAACGCGCTTTTTATTTCCCGGACCTATAAATTGTACGTAGCTAAAGTAGGATTCTTTGAGGCGGTTGAGCATCAGCGCCATCTCTGTTTGAGAGTGGCGTGACAACCTCTCTTTTTCTTCTATCACTCTCGCGCAGAAAAATCGGGTCACGGCCAAAGCCGACTGTTGCCGGTCTATAAGTATACGTTGTCTATGGAATAGAATCAGTTTGAATCAGTAGTGGTAGTGTATACCGTTAGGTGGGGTACGGTGACGGTTGCCAATACAACTGTACGGCGCTACCAACTGGACTACCACAAATTTACTAAAACGTCCGACAATTCGTATGTACTGTGAACTAGTTTTCAAACGTACGAAGCAATTTGTCCGATTCGTATATCAGATGTCGGATGCACTGTGGACTGCTGTGAATCCTCCTTAAAACATTTCAGTATAACCTGCAAAAGTATCAAAATGTTCTGTCCGTTGGTTTAAACGTAAACGCCCGAGAAGTGTGAAAATGTATCCTTTTGAAATGTTAAATAGAAATACATAGTATTAGTATTAGGTATATTCTCATATTTAACCACTTTTATTTTTGTAAAACAGAATGTTTCAACATTTATAAAAATAAATACTAAACGCTAATTATAATTATAAATACATATAACTAAGTATGTAATTTCTTATTATAATCTATCCAAATAAATATTCCAAAAACACATACCTAAGTGCATTTGCGCATTTTTTTGTTGAATTTCTCGGGCATCACTTAAATTTTTTTTATGTCGATATCCATTTCTTATTTACATAATAATTGTCGTACAAACTGCAAAAATACAATTTATTGTGTAAATTAGAGAACGGGCATAAGTAACTTTGCTCATACCTATCTCACATAGTCACATATTGGCACATATGCGGAAAATACCTTTACATTTTTTACTGGTTATTAATATGCAGATCTTGCCTAACATTGTCACGTTAGAACAGTTAGTAAGTTGCTGTTGTATTACCTGACGATGAGTATTTTCTGTACTTGAAACATATTGATCCACATACATAAACTGGGGTGCTACTTTCTTCAATGCTGTATACGTTAGCAGTCCCTTTAACAGGTTTATTGTCCGCGAATTTTGACCTTTCAAATTATTATAGTTTAGTTTTTTGTACAGATGCCACAAGGCAGAAATCGATCAAGTTGAATAGGTATGTTTTAAAATAAAAAGGCAGACAGCATTTATATCATAAACGTATATTATTTTAATAATATAATATATAAATGCATAGAGGTACATTTTTATTCCAGATTTACTGAAGATATAAGTCAATATAAAAGTACGTGCACGTACGCTTAAGTTTAACAATTTTGTTTCTAATATCTTGAACTTTTTCCTTTAGGCGAGTGGAATTTTTCTGCAATGTATAAGAATAATGCAGAAAATTTATTCTTATAAAGATTCTTTGTCTAATAGACGCCTTTAAAATGACTGTATCGATGTTTGCAAATTTCGCTTTGAATATTTTTAGAAGTTTCTTGTTTATGTTTCTGTAAGTTGGAAGGCCTTCGCCACAGCATATATTAAAATATATATTTAATTCTTTTATAACCTCTAAAAAATTTATTGTGGGCTTGGTTAACCCACCAAATGATAAGTGTGTCACCCATGTGGGTACATTATAATTGTGGTCATTTTTATTGGCAGAGTCACTTAACTGGGGATGTGTCGAGCTAAGCTTTTTTGCAAGCCATCCTGCTAAATACTCCAAGCCATCATTTTCTAACATTGTAGTTGGTTGACTTGCAGCTGCTGTATTTTCAATCGTACTCAAATCAACTTCAGTAGAGCTGGAAGAAACTACTGGTTCACTACAAGTAATACCACTGTCGTGCAAAACTTTCCCCACTACATATTGTTTCACATTCACCTTGTTGGAGATTTGTATTGTGGCACATATCATTGCTTTTGCCTAGTATTATTAGTCTGAGTCTCCTAATAGTATTTAACGGTGTTGGGTGGTCAAACCACCATTGGTTCTAATTTGAGAGAACAAATTTTCGAGAGCATCTCGATTTAGGCGGCTAGTTAAGATGTACTTTAATTGAAAATTTTCTTGCAAATCCTTATATAGCAATTTAAAGAATTTGTTGTCAGTAATATTCCCTTTTGGAAAATTTGTAAGGTTCTTTTGTTTTTGCACAATATCCTGGACGTAAAATGATACCATTGAGTAATGAATCCCTAAGAGTTGCAACCTCTATGTATTCAATGCGGACAAGTCTTCGCATTGCCCCTCGCTCTCCACTTCAGGTTTCGTCGCCCCCAAACTGAACGACTCCTCGTTGCTAGATAGTGCTGCTACTTCGATCGCGCGCACGTTTAGCGAACTAACACAAGGACGATACAATTTCGGTCGAACCTGAAATGAAGTTAAAGCTCGCAGCGCGGCGATTGCACTTTTGCGAGCTAATTCACAAATTTTATTATTTATTTAATTTTTCTACTATACGTATGTATACATACCTGTTTTTTTGTAGTGATAAAAACTAAATTTGATAAGTATGTTACAAATATGAAGATTCATTAACATCCATTACCACTAAAGTTGAATAAATAAGTAATAAGTATTGAATTAAAAATTCGTAAATTTGTAAATATGTATTGATTGACATAAAAAAAGAAACGGTAAAAATTGTAATTTTATCGGACAATGCCTTTTGTCTCAAAATATTAAAATCTTTAGGAAACTTTATTATAATATAAAAAATTTTTCAGTTTCTAATTTTACTATCAACAAAAATTCTTATTTTATACTTACCTACGTGATAACCTTACTAAATAATACTTACTTGATTCGGCAATTAGAAGTACTTTAATCGAAAAAGAAACAATATACTTCAAAGAAACAGACTTTTATTAATAAAAATTAAAAATATTTAAAAATAAAAAAAAAATATTGCGCTTTGCTTAAATATAAAATAATAGAAAAAAGTACTACGATAATATCCTAACTTTCCTATGTGGTTTAGGATTTGACGATTTGTAACTTCTTTTTTTTGGTTATTAAATCCGATTCCCACTTTAAATTTCTAAAAGCTTTTATCTTAATTAATAATTTCACAATTTGTTTTCGATGGTCGATACAAGTAGGATTTTCACCTATCAAAGCTAACTGTTCTGTTATGTCATTTTCTATTTTCTGTGCAATGTTAAAATAAATACAAAATTATATTTAAAATAATACTTTTCAGGTGGCCACAAATAAAACCATAAAATAAGTAAAATAGCTAATTGAATATACTGTAATTTTCAATTAATCTATAGTTTCCTTATGGGCGCCATGTTTGATTGACATGTATGATGGATTTTTCTTGCTTCTGTTTTACATATTATACCACACTTGTTGGGCTGTAGATTTATTGCAAACTTTTATGTTATTGTTGTTGCAGTGTTTTAGAACTAAAATCAACATACTTTTTTTATTGAATTGAAATTAGGACAGTTTGGTTTCCCTTGTGTGACGGTCAGGTCGAAAAAAGCGGGAGCAACACAATGTATTCAGGGTTCAGGCTGATGGTAGAAATGCTCTGAATTTAAAAACTCCATAAAAAGAAAAAGGAAATGGTTTGAAATGATGTGACATACTCAAAAAACGTTGTTTCCAGCTCCGATTCAATCTTTGTAATAACAAACAAAAGATGTAAGTAACATTCATAACAACGTAATAACAAGTGTGATATATCATAATTTAATCTGACGAAAATACCACATAAAGTGTTACAATCAAACATACTGCCCTAAACAAAACCGAAAGTTGGCAATGGTGTCTCCATAATCTTTAAAGATAACTCAAGTACTGACACGATTAGATATGTCGTGCCGGTTACAATCGTTCAATTTATTTTATTTGTATATCAGCTATATTTTAGTAAAAACTATAAACAAACATAAAAAAATTTACCCTGCCGACGAAAAAAAATCACTGTATACACTGCTATAAAATCTCTACTGTTCATTTGATCAAAACAAGACAAATGTAACTGCCTATTGATTTTAATACACCTGTAATTTCTCATTAAATTGCCCCGATATTATCAGAAACCAGGGTAGTTATGTTTAAAACAGTTTGATTTAAAACAAACTGTTTTGTTTTAAACAGTTTGTTTTAAGTGCTGTGTTTTAAGCTTATTTTAAACTACCGAAATTTGAACAGCATATTTACTTATTTAATGAGAGCTGTATGCTGGTATTTAAGATTTGTATGCATAGATCACATTTAAAACAAATGTTATTCCTTATTTAAAGATTCCTTGTTGCATATGATTTAAAACATGTTTAATTTTATGTTTGAAACACGTTTTTTTGTGAAGTGTTTAATAACATTGTTTCGTAAAAAACATTATTCATTAAAAAAAAACATTACTTATAAAAAACATGTTTATTTTGTTAAAGGTTTTTATAACAACCCTGTCCGAAATAAGGGATTGAGACGTTCTGTTATTGCAAATTTCTTATGGTTTTAATCTTCATAATACAAGCAATCCTTTTTTTAAAGATATATTTGAATTGACTAAATAATATTAGAATAACGAGTAATTAAAAATGTGTACCGCTTTTTATGACACACAATAATGAATAAACTGTACTTACGTATTTACAATGCAAAATCATATTATCAAGTAATGTGCTTACGCCTTATGTCTTTAAGAGCCACTGCAGCGCTTTTCCGCCAAGGGGCCCCCACAGCTTTGCTGCCCAGGGCCCCCCCACAGTCCTAAATCTGGCGCTGACCGTGGCCGATCGCAATTCGCCATCTCGATGTCAGGTCGATTCAGTATTTCAGGCAAAGCTATTCAGTTGTGGCTCTTATTAACTCATTACTCAATTATGTTAGGGACTTTTCCCTAATCGCCAAATTCCCTAAACCCCTTAGTTCAAACTTATAAACATCAGATAAAAGTAAAAATAATGTCATAAAAAATAAAACTAATGCAATTCTTTCGGCGCGTTAAATATACAAACTGATTCATACTCGAGGCGAAAGTGAAAACGACAGATCTTGTGAAAACGGTGTTCAAATGTGAAATAACAGCCTTTCTCCAACGGTGCTTGTTCCCGAGATTTCATACAATATATAAATAGTTTGTGACTGCGGCCAATTCAAAATTTGCAATATATCAGATGCAAGTAGAAAAAAAATCATAGGTGCTTCGGGATTTACCGCTTCCAAAAGAGAATCAATACCGACCACAAATTCAAACGCATTTGTTCAAAATATGTAGCGATAAAAGCCAAAGAAAATACCATTATAATCAGCATTATGAAAAATAAATACATTGCGAACAAAATAATTAAAAAATCTTGTTAGCTCAACATGTTGCAAAGTTTTAATTAACTTACATTAAAATAAAACTAATTACGTAATTAAGTGGTTCAAGTTGTTTCTCAGGCTTGCCGAGGATGAGCCAATGTCGCATAAAAAGTCGATATTCGTATCCGCACTCAGCCTAAAAAATACCTTACATTCATTCACTGCCAGTGTTTTTATTTCAGGTAAATAACCACAAAAAAAGTAATGTGATAAGAGTTCATTACAATTTATTTTGTACCAGTTATTGCTTACGTTTATGTTTCATAGTTCAATTCGATACGAACAAAGATATAATTTTGGCCTAGTTTTTACTTGAATACCCCTATATGCGCTGTTCAATAGAGCCGTAGCCGTGCTTCGTAACCTTCTCCCGCTCTCGGCGTCTACTCCTTACCACAACCGGCTGTGCCGGGTGCATTAGGAGCACACGACCTCTGTGCTCGGCGGTAACATTTTAAATGAGGTCCGAACGATGAACTTCGCAAGAGTACTGAGAATAGGGCCGCTTAGAAGTCGCCATCTCGATCTCATGTCGATTCAGTCTTTCACGCAAAGGTATGCGGTTGCCCCTCTATAAAACTTTGTTACTCAATGATGATACATAGAATCTAATATGTTGTTCTGTTGTTCCAATTTTAACCCATGTGCTGCTTTAGCAACAATGTTGTTGTCTGGTACTCTTGAATTGAGCAAATCGAACCATGCATTAGTGGTTTCAATAAAATCTGCCGTTAATATTGCTGTTTCATCATTTTGATAGTAATGCCTAAGGGCTGTCGCTGTATGGTGTGACAGTAATTGCGCTGCCAGTGAAACTTTCTGACGTCGAAATCCTTCACACGTTAGATGCTCTCCGGTTAACTTATGGCAGCTGTTGATTTCCTTATTCTCGGGATTCTGAAGATCGTTAACTAAACGTATAAGGGGTTCTTTATTTATAGATTTGCCTTCGAATGTAAAGTCTGAATCCATCAGCCAGTTCCTTATAAGTTTTAAAAGATGCAGCACATCAGCAAAAAATAAATTTTTTGAGTCGGTATTACTGGGTGTTTTATGAATGGCTTGTCATAAGTCACATTTAAAGCCTTCTATAGTCCCACATTGCCGCCCCACAATCACTCACACACGCAATTACACGAAAACCAATTTTATGCAATTGCATAATCAAAGATGATAAGATCTCAGGAGTCATGTTTTTATCAAAATCGACAAAAAGTGGCTGCTTCCAGTTTCCAATCAATCCACGGGCATTTATAACTTGCATTTGTGAATGGGGGCCGACAATTTGGTCGTGTTTTTGGTCATATTCAGACGATTCCTTCACTTTCATGTCATCATATTGTAATACTACCAACTTCTCATCATCAGTCATGGTGTTTGCCCACACATCCAAAATACTCAAAACAGTGCTTAAAATTCCTCGGCGCATGTCTAATTTTGAAACGTAGGCTTGCACAGGGCGAATTTCAGGTAAAGGATAATTTAATTGGTTTCTCAAATAGAGATAACTACGCTTGCTCAAATACCTTAATGTAATTGCTATCGAAATATCTCGCTCGCCCCCATTCATAATCCTTTTTTTCTGCACTATAGCACGCAACTGATTATCGCTAAAGATATGTCCAATTATGTTTTTTATTGAATGATAATTGTTGCATTTAGTCTTAGTCACTGTTGTGTATTTGGTGTTCATATTACGTATAAGTTTTCTTAAATTATTTACTTTCATTTGCAATGCCCGATTTTTTGCGTTTAAATCTGCAATTTCTTTTTTCATAGCTGTATTCTGCAATTTTATTTCTTCGTACTCATCATAAGAATATACCTCAGTATCAGTTACCATGCAGACATCGTCTGTATTTACAACCTCATCTACATCATTGTCTACATCAATTTTTGATACATTAGTTAATAATGAGTCCACAATGTTTTTCTTGTCTTCAAAGTCTTCATTTCTTTTATGACGAATTGATCGACTTGATTCATTACATGATTCATTGATGGATTTTAAATTCAGGGATGGAATAGATCCAGTCTTTAAAATTAGTTTTGGTTTTAAATGTAATAATTCGGATCTCAAATCCTTTTCGAAATCGTTCGCCGAAGAATGTAAGGAACATATCCTGCCTGTATTAGCATTCAACGTGTCAGCTCTAAAGCACTTCTGAATCCATATCTTTCGAACTTTGGGATCTTGTGGAAATCGGAAGAAAGCTAGTTGTTTCCCTTGTACACGTTTTGAAGTATATGTTGCGACCGAGCAAGAGGACGGCATACCTTAAATAAATATAATCAAAATGTAGCATACTATTGCAATATGAAAGCATGGCATAAAAGCTCTACTTCAAAACTAGCGAAACAAAATAGTTATTTATGTACCAAGGGCATTAGACGGATGTTTAAGCCCCGGGGGTGACAGTTTAAAAAGCGCAAGGGCCTATCGGCCCTCGCGCTTTTTAAGTCGCCCGAGGGTATAAACATCAATAAGTAAATGAAAAAACTCTTCTTTTATGCACAATAATTAGTAATCTACTTGGGACGCGTTTCGGACCGCAGGTCCATCCTCAGCCGCCAAATCTACATGTTAACAAGACAAATAAAATCAAAAATAGGCCAAGGGCCGTATAAAACAGAAAACAAAACCTCAAAAATATCGAGCGCTCAATGACAACCACATCAACACCAATACAATTACTAAAATTAAAAGACAAAATGAAATAATTACAGTCAGTTCAATCAACGTAGACAAACAGATTGTAATAGCAATTAAATATGTAGTATGCAAGGCACTTATACGTCGCCATAATCAAAAATTTAAAAGACACGAAAAATTCCGCGGAAAGATGATAATATTAAGCAACTTGTCGCTAGCAATGTTGGAACGGAGTGGACAGTACGTAGGCCAACTCAAGTCGATCGGATAAACAACGTAGAAAATGTAACAAAATGAGAAGCTTCAATATATCGGAACCAAATAATAACAAAAATCTCACAAATACAGCAAATTAAAAAAAAATTAAAAAAACCACAATTACACAAACAGAATGAAACGGCAATCCACATAATCGTGATAATTACTCAATTGAAAAGCAAAAAGAGATAAAGTGCAATTCAAGTTGCCTAATCGTGGTAAGTGAAAAATCTATTCAATAAAATATAAGATAACCGAGTCTAGGCAGAATGAATAAATACAAAAACGAAGAGCCAAATTAAAGTACTCTCTAAAGATTAAGTAAAATAACTATGTTGTCAGTGAACAAGATATATGGTGCGGCACGAAAACAGAATGACAAAGACGATAGCAAAATATGGGAGGCATTAACCTTATTAACGATCAAATGTTTTCATATAATAAACCTTTGTTTACTTACATTCTATAATAGTTTCATTGCCACTTTGGCTAAATTTTTATTGCATTGATATTTAGCATTGATATTTAGCAATTTCTTTTCTTTACTTTGTTTAATAATTTTTCCCTTTTCTCCCATATGTTGCTGTCGTCTTTGTCATTCTGTTTTCGTGCCGCACCATATATCTTGTTCACTGACAACATAGTTATTTTACTTAATCTTTAGAGAGTGCTTTAATTTGGCTCTTCGTTTTTGTATTTATTCATTCTGCCTAGACTCGGTTATCTTATATTTTATTGAATAGATTTTTCACTTACCACGATTAGGCAACTTGAATTGCACTTTATCTCTTTTTGCTTTTCAATTGAGTAATTATCACGATTATGTGGATTGCCGTTTCATTCTATGTTTGTGTAATTGTGGTTTTTTAAATTTTTTTTTAATTTGCTGTATTTGTCAGATTTTTGTTGTTATTTGGTTCCGATATATTGAAGCTTTTCATTTTGTTACATTTTCTACGTTTTTTATCCGATCGACTTGACTTGGCCTACGTACTGTCCACTCTGTTCCAACACTGCTAGCGACAAGTTGCTTAATATTATCATCTTTCCGCGGAATTTTTCGTGTCTTTTAAATTTTTGATTATGTCGACGTATAAGTGCCTTTCATACTACATATTTAATTGCTATTACAATCTGTTTGTCTACGTCGATTGAACTGACTATAAGTATTTCATTTTGCCTTTTAATTTTAGTAATTATATTGGTGTTGATGTGGTTGTCATTGAGCCCTCGATATTTTTGAGGTTTTGTTTTCTGTTTTACACAGTCCTTGGCCTATTTTTGATTTTATTTGTTTTGTTAACATGTAGGTTTGGCGGCTGAGGATGGACCTGCGGTCCGAAACGCGTCCCAAGTAGATTACTAATAAATATTGTGCATAAAAGGAGAGTTTTTTTCATTTACTTATTTAAGACCACTTATGCATGATGGATTTTAATCTTATAAACATCAAGTAGTTCGCGAGGTACATACAAAATTTTATGTCCTACAATGGTTTTGTTCCTGTGTTTGAATAATATTAATAAATATTTTGACGTTATCAAGTGACATGCGTACCTACGGAGTTCAATAACAATACAAACAATTCGGAGTTGAGTGACAATACGGACAATTAATGGTCAAACTTATAACCTTAATGGCCAATAATTGACATTGATGAGTGACAATACAGACAATTAATTGTCAAACATAACCTTAATCGCCAATAATTGACATTTATGAGTGACAATACAGACAATTAATTGTCAAACTTATAACCTTAATCGCCAATAATTGACATTGATGAGTGACAACACAGACAATTAATTGTCAAACATAACCTTAATCGCCAGTATCTAAGATGTAAAACGTCACTTTATGATCATTTAGGACATAAAATCGTTTTTCTTTCTGTCTGTTCTGTTTTCATTAAGTATACACAAAACATAAGCTTACCTGTTTGCCTAACAAGCGTAAAAAATAGTTAAACACTGATCAAACGAACACACAACGCAAACTAAATCGCTACAACGTCTATGCGGATGCCAGTTTGAAATGGTTTCAACGTATTTTACCCCTGCTCAATCTCAGCACAACCTCTGTAAGATATACTCAAGCCACCTTGCCCATAACCGGGAACGGCAGCCATTCTTCCAAGAGACCAACAAATTAAGTGGTGCAAAAATTTTGGTTACACACGAAATTAAAATCACAAAATACAACGACAACACTGCAACTACTATGAAACACTCACCCTTTTGCAAGAATTTGCACCGATTTATCGAACTTTCCACTTTTCACTTATCACTTCTCTGTTTACTTATTGCAAACCATTGCTATTATGCCTACAGCTTCTACGCCAATGCGTGTGTTCGTTTCGGCATCAACACGAAAAGCACGTACTATCAATATACACGTTGTACACTACTTCAGATCAGCAGCGTATGCTTGCTGTCAAAATGTATGTAGGGGTGCCCACAACTAGAGCGTGCCCACAACCGGCGCACTTCCCCTACTAATTTTCAAGACATCACATGAGATGCTATATCCAATTGCGCGTTTACAATAACGTTCAAAAATGCACTGTGTCCAAATATTCAAGTTCACATTCACGTCTAAACACACTGTTCAGGAAATTACGGGGCCAGTGAACGATGAAGCATTGCGATGTGCATCGGTCATCCTTCACTCGAATCATTTGCAGTAAATCGTTGTCGTTGTCGTTCATTCAAAGCTCTGCAACACCACCGAAACGTTTTGCGATAATCTTCTATAATAAGCCCTCAATTTTCTTGGGCTAAGCGCTGAAGACGTATTATTTGTTGCCAATCGCCGTCTTGGCGACTTGCAGATGCGGCGGAGTGCTATGCAACTCGGTACTTATTTCGGACCTTCCAAAATGAACTTGGCGACAACGATGGTGTCTTCTCACCCATTTCTTGGAAGGAGGTTTCTCTCAGTATGCTACTTGCCAGTATTTAATCTGAAAAAAAAATGTTCCATTTTAGACTTTATTTATTGCAACTATTTATTACAACGCAATAAAACAAACATTGTTCTTCTAGAACTTTTAATACATAAAAAAAAACTTTAAATATTTTTCTTTAACAAAATTAATACTAATTTTCAACACATCACATACGATGCTATATCCAATTTTGCGTTTACAATAACGTTCAATAATGCACTGTGTCCAAATATTCAAGTTCACATTCACGTCGAAACACACTGTCCAGGAAATTACGGGGCCAGTGAACGTTGAAGCATTGCGATGTGCATCGGTCAGCCTTCTCTCGAATCATTTGCTGTAAATCGTTGTCGTTGTCGTTCATTCAAAGCTCTGCAACAAAATATTATAAAATATAGTAACGTACACCACCGAAACGTATTGCGATAATCGTCTATAATAAGCCCTCAATTTTCTTGGGCTAAGCGGTATGCGCTGAAGACGTATTATTTGTTGCCACTCACGGTCTTGGCGACTTGCAGATGCGGCGGAGTGCTAAGCAACTCGGTACTTATTTCGGACCTTCCAAAATGAACTTTGCGACAACGACGGTGTCTTCTCACCCATTTCTTGGAAGGAGGTTTCTCTCGGTATGCTACTTGCCAATATTTAATCTGCAAAAAAATGTTCCATTTTAGACTTTATTTATTGCAACTATTTATTACAACGCAATAAAACAAACATTGTTCTTCGAGAACATTTAATACATAAAAAAAAACTTTAAATATTTTTCTTTAACAAAATTAATACTAATTTTCAAGACCTCACATAGTATGCTATATCCAATTTTGCGTTTACTATAACGTTCAATAATGCACTGTGTCCAAATATTCAAGTTCACATTCACGTCGAAACACACTGTCCAGGAAATTACGGCGCCAGTGAACGTTGAAGCATTGCGATGTGCATCGGTCATCCTGCACTCGAATCATTTGCAGTAAATCGTTGTCGTTGTCGTTCATTCAAAGCTCTGCAACAAAATATTATAAAATATGGTAACGTACAACAAATTCATTATAGCTTATTTTAATCGTGCAAAACCGTAGAGGCGTAGAGGCCGTAGAGTGAGTTCATCGAACACTTACCCCTCAGCTCACGTTCCCATTAGTTCCCACTAGTCGATCAACGTTGTCGATGTGCTCGTCATCGTTGTCGTCGTTAAAACTGAACTGTCTTTCTGAACCCCGAAGCAGTGTTGCCACCCCTACTACAATTGTAATCGTTCTATTACTCTGGCATAAAATCTATTATCCTATTACTTTTGTCCAAGATCTATTAGAATTTCATGTTAATTGATTTTTACCTTTTTTCTATCTCACGGGCGTTTATTTAACGCTATATAGTTTTTCTACTTTGCGTTCGTTATAAACTCATAACGAAACCGCTTTCGGTGTCGTTATGAAACCACTAGATCACAAACTCTTAGTAACTTTTAATTTTTCAAGATTGATGAAATTGACGCCAAGTGTCAAATAAGGCTGACATCTCAATCGCGATTGGCTCGCCTCAATCGTATTTGTGAATTTTACAACAACTGCCAAGTGTTGAAAATAAATTTACTCTAGATGGTAAGATGACAACTGCAATTTTCGAAATGTATGTAAAATTAATGTCGCAAAGTAGAAAACATAGTATATAACTCGTTTTGTAAGACGTATTGGCGCACTCGTTCCATTTGGGCACTCCTTGCTAATGTAATTTATAGTCTTATTTAGTTTACTGTTGTGATGTGTCCATAATTGCAAAGTTGAATAAGTTAGAAGGTGAATAAATAAAAATCTCAATTCCTTTGCTGTATTTATTTACTGGGTACCGGTTTCGACGTTCTTACGTCATCTTCAGCCCAATCTACAAAACACACATAAATTACAATCGTGAAAACCAAACGAACGGTGTAAAATTACAAAATCTTAAAATAACCATCAAAATTTTTCTTCCTTATATTTATATTTTTATATATCAGAGCAATTCACATGCATGAACTTACAGTCTAATCAAGGGTCATCCTACCAACATCTTCGTGGGTTTTTTTTTTCTAGATCAAGGGTAGTATGTGAAACAATAAGCAAACCAGGAACAGTCGTAATTCTAAAAACAACGAAAAACACAGGATAAAAACATCTTCGTATTGTGAAATGCTTACATCGGCCATGTGAATCTTCCCACCAAAATCTTCGTGGATATTTCAAACAAAACGGAGTCGAAGGTGAACAATTGGGTACAACAAGCCAAGCCTATGCTAAATGTATAATACTATGACAATTTCTTGAGCACGACAGACAACAAATCACACGAGGCCACCAAACATAACAAGCGAAACGGCGAGAAACGTGTCAAATATGCAAAGACGACGGAGGCGCATGACAGCGTGTGCAGGGAGCGGGGGGCAATAGTAGAGCACCAAAATCCCTAGTGGTATTTTAAATATGAAAATAGGGGTTTAGTTGCAAATTCAATTTGTTCGTTTATGAGTTTCGTCTGTGGTCTGTGGTTTATGAGTTTCTGCTTCATAAATGCAGAAAGGGTACACAACTTGATTTATATGAGCAGCTACACATAATGAGAGAGAAACTAAACCCACAGACGAAACTCATAAACGAACAAATTGAATTTGCAACTAAACCCCTATTTTCATATTTAAAATACCACTAGGGATTTTGGTGCTCTACTATTGCCCCCCGCTCCCTGCACACGCTGTCATGCGCCTCCGTCGTCTTTGCATATTTGACACGTTTCTCGCCGTTTCGCTTGTTATGGTGGCCTCGTGTGATTTGTTGTCTGTCGTGCTCAAGAAATTGTCATAGTATTATACATTTAGCATAGGCTTGGCTTGTTGTACCCAATTGTTCACCTTCGACTCCGTTTTGTTTGAAATATCCACGAAGATTTTGGTGGGAAGATTCACATGGCCGATGTAAGCATTTCACAATACGAAGATGTTTTTATCCTGTGTTTTTCGTTGTTTTTAGAATTACGACTGTTCCTGGTTTGCTTATTGTTTCACATACTACCCTTGATCTAGAAAAAAAAAACCACGAAGATGTTGGTAGGATGACCCTTGATTAGACTGTAAGTTCATGCATGTGAATTGCTCTGATATATAAAAATATAAATATAAGGAAGAAAAATTTTGATGGTTATTTTAAGATTTTGTAATTTTACACCGTTCGTTTGGTTTTCACGATTGTAATTTATGTGTGTTTTGTAGATTGGGCTGAAGATGACGTAAGAACGTCGAAACCGGTACCCAGTAAATAAATACAGCAAAGGAATTGAGATTTTTATTTATTCACCTTCTAACTTATTCAACTTTGCAATTATGGACACATCACAGCATAACTATGACGTAATCTCGTCACCCGTTCATAGATTTAGGAGAATCTACAGCCGCATCGCAGTTACAAGAAACCATATCACCTTTATTAACACTTGCTTAAAGGAAAACCTAATACCAAACTTTGCACGTGTCAGAGCAAATCGCCTAAATACAAGAAGCGTAGAAAGAATACAGAGAACAATACTAACGAAAGAAAAGAGAAGACATTTCCGAAGTTTGAATATTTGCTACGAACAACTTGCACTACTGCACCGAGATTTGCGTGACGTTTTCGACCATTTGCAGATAGAGGAAATTGTTGAAGATGCACGGGACACTGCTGCAAGACTTAACCTTGAAGACCGCAGAAAAAAGAACAACAAACTCAAAAGTCTCAGAACCCACACAAGAAAGAAGACGGATGCCTGCCGCAACAACTATAATATACAGAGTACCGAATTGACTAGTATAACTAACCTTACAAACATAACTTTTAATTCCGATGAAATAATCTTATTGAATAAGGGACATAAGTTCGCGCTGCCACCTGTCAGCAACATAATTAAATCTGCAATTGAAATAGACAGTGCTATAAATTACCACCCTAATTACAGCAATATTAAAACTGAAATGATCACCTTATTAAGACACGAAGAACGAACACAAAAACAAAAACAAATAATGAAGGTCAAGTTTGGAAAACTTTTAAATCTATTGACAAAAAGCTGACAGATGGTAGCGCCTACTATGTCCAGGCCGACAAAAATGCGGGGACTGTTTTGATGTATAAAGACCAGTACAATGATAAGACTTTGCAATTCCTTCATAACAATGACTACATAGAACTTAATAGAGACCCCCTAAATTCTGTAATAGAGAGAACAAAGGCCATTATTAGGCGTTGCAGGGAGACTCTGGGTGAGTACAGCACTGGTTATAAAAATAGTTTCCTTCCTATGTACCCTTCCATACCGCACATCTACACCCTTCCAAAGTTGCACAAGGACGACATGCCCATGAGACCAATAGCATCCTTCTGCAATTCCCCTACTATCGAGGTATGTAGAGCCATGCTTAAAGTTTTCCACTCCATAAATTTCACTCCCAATTATTCAGTCAGGAACACACAACAGTTTATCGATTCTGTAAAGAATATCAATCTTGAGGGTTGTCTTATGATTTCCTTTGACGTGACTAACCTTTACACAAACGTTCCCCTGGACCTTACCCTTGACCTGGTTTCAGACATATTTACGCAACATTTTGACAATGACACTAAGATTAAACATCTGAACTTGGTACTAAGACATATAGTAAAGGAAAATTACTGCACTTTCAACAACAAATTTTATAGAGTAACCGACGGTCTCCCCATGGGCATGCCTCTTTCGGGCATACTCGCTGACATTTACTTGGATCATATGGAGAACAACTTCATTGTCAACCCCAAAAACCCCTACAATAAAAAAATAGTGAAATGGATACGTTACGTCGATGATATCTTTGTGATTTATGATGGGCAGGAGGATGAACTGTTTGGGTTTTTGGAATATTTAAACCACTTACACGAACGTTTGAAATTTACCTTGGAAATTCAACACAATAATATATTAAACTTCCTCGATGTCACAGTTAAAAATGTGGACAGTGTTGTCGTTTTTGATGTTTTTAGGAAGGCAACCTCAAAGAATACAATTATTCCATTTAATTCACACCACCCTATCTCCCAAAAGCTTGCTTCTCTACGTTATTACGTCAGAAGATGTCTGACATACCCATTAGGTGAAGAAGAGAGAAGCAGAGAGATAACTTACATAAAGCAACTTGCAAATGAGAATGGCTTTCCTGAAAAGATCATTAACCGTTTATTTTCCAAAATAAAGAACCAACAGGACCCCTTATACGTGCCTGCTGAGAAGGCTAATAACCCTAAGTACAGACCCTTTACTTATGACCACATAAATCAGAAATTGAACAAATACCTCCCTAAACATGACATAATTCCCACCTACAGAACAAACACTAAAATGATCGACCTACTTAGTAAATATAGACGCCCCAAGAGGGAAATTATAGAACAATGTGGGGTGTATTCCCTGGATTGTACGAATTGTAATGGTAAATATATTGGACAAACTGGACGCCCCCTTAAAAAACGACTGCTTGAGCACAAAAGGAACACTAACTCCAACGTTTTCCAACACAAACTTATAACTGGCCACACCGTCGACTACGACAACGTGAAACTGCTTCATAAATGCAGAAAGGGTACACAACTTGATTTATATGAGCAGCTACACATAATGAGAGAGAAACTAAACCCACAGACGAAACTCATAAACGAACAAATTGAATTTGCAACTAAACCCCTATTTTCATATTTAAAATACCACTAGGGATTTTGGTGCTCTACTATTGCCCCCCGCTCCCTGCACACGCTGTCATGCGCCTCCGTCGTCTTTGCATATTTGACACGTTTCTCGCCGTTTCGCTTGTTATGTTTGGTGGCCTCGTGTGATTTGTTGTCTGTCGTGCTCAAGAAATTGTCATAGTATTATACATTTAGCATAGGCTTGGCTTGTTGTACCCAATTGTTCACCTTCGACTCCGTTTTGTTTGAAATATCCACGAAGATTTTGGTGGGAAGATTCACATGGCCGATGTAAGCATTTCACAATACGAAGATGTTTTTATCCTGTGTTTTTCGTTGTTTTTAGAATTACGACTGTTCCTGGTTTGCTTATTGTTTCACATACTACCCTTGATCTAGAAAAAAAAAAAAAAAAAACCCACGAAGATGTTGGTAGGATGACCCTTGATTAGACTGTAAGTTCATGCATGTGAATTGCTCTGATATATAAACATATAAATATAAGGAAGAAAAATTTTGATGGTTATTTTAAGATTTTGTAATTTTACACCGTTCGTTTGGTTTTCACGATTGTAATTTATGTGTGTTTTGTAGATTGGGCTGAAGATGACGTAAGAACGTCGAAACCGGTACCCAGTAAATAAATACAGCAAAGGAATTGAGATTTTTATTTATTCACCTTCTAACTTATTTAGTTTACGTTATGTGATCTCACGATATAGTGACATATGTATCAAGGCGTTTTGGTTGTGTTATACTACACCCCCCCCCCCCCCCCCGTCAACAAATTGCGAAAAATCTATTACGTATTACAATGACGTTCCATCTATTACGCGAAAAAGTTCCAATCTAGTACAATTTATTTTTTGGAGGTGGCAACACTACCCCGTGGACGCTAACCCATGTACTCTTCCAGGAACGATGAGTCCCCGGGTCGAAAGGATAAGGGGAAAAAGGGGAACCTGGTACGGATAGGAAATACTAGATCCAGCTCGGAAACCCCGTGCACGCCAGCGCACGTACTCACCGGTCATGCGAGATCCCTGAGCGGACATCGTGACCACAGGACAAATCTTCGTTAAGATTAAGCGGCAATTTAAAAGATTTATGACTTTTCCTGTCAATCAAGAGTATTGCGGCAATTCCCGTCCATGCTACGGAAATAGGAGTTCTTCTCAAGTTATTCTTTAGGTAGTTAATTCAGCAGTTATGCAGGTATGTTTTACCACTTCCTTCTGGTCCATCCACACAAAATGTATTTGGCAAAGGAGTTTTTTCTTAGTTAATAAACGATTTACTAACGAAAGTCTAATTGCTTTAACAACTTCACCAAAAATCTTTCTTTGGTCGTCATTTAATTTTCTCTGGTCGTACGTCATTCTCGCTTCGACCACGTCGGCTATTATTGATATTGTCATTATTGTCCTCGAAATACTGTTCCCCTTCCGGCAAGGCAGTTAATCCAAAATCGCTTAACCCTGCAGTACTAGCATGCATTTTTGAAACACCAACGCTAACATCGGTCTGTGAGACCGAAACATTCAAGATATGTTTTTTTAGCTTCAAACAAAAGAAAATGTACTTAAATGTTATTCTGAAGTATTTTATTGTTATATCAATGTGAATGCGCCTGTCACAATATATGCCGATGACACAAGCGCCAGCGTAACCGCGGATGACATTGAAACATTGGTAAAGAGTAGCGAGATGGTTGTTGAGCAGTTGGTGTCTTGGATTCACGCAAACAGACTTGTTATAAATGTTGATAAAACTAGCATTGTTGTCTTTCCGAGGCCGGCGGGCGCCGGTTTGCGGTTGCGATGTGGGGGGTTGGGAATTTCCATTGACGCGGTGTCGCGGGCGGGTCTCCTGGGTATTGAAGTTGACGATCAGCTTTCCTTAAACAGAGCTGTGTTCGCTCTTGGACGCCTGAAATTTCTTTGCAGTCGTGATGTGCTGTTGTCGGTTTACTTTGCGTACTTTGATTCGGTGGCGCGATATGGCTTGCTATTCTGGGGGAGCGACGACTCCATGAACCAGGTACTGCTTTTACAGAAGCGGGCCATGAGGAAGGTTCTGGGACTCGGAGTTCGGGACTCGTGTCGGGTCCACTTTCGAAGCCATGGTATACCGACGGTCGTCGATACATATATATACATGACTTCATGTTATATGTTTGACCATCGGGCCGACGCGCGCGCTGGCTCGGACGTGCACGCGTATCGGACGAGGGGTAGGGGGTTGATACGTCCGGACATCCCGATAAATCTGCGACAGAAAAAAAGTTTTAATACACACCAGCGCATTGGTTTTTAATAAGTGGCCGGAGGGTTTGCGAGGCGAAATGTCGGCTAGGGCTTTCCGACGTGGCGTGAGGAGCTTCCTGGGCGGTAAAACTTATTATACGCTTGAGGAGGTCCTCAACGAACGCATAACATGACTCGTCCATGCTACGACCATTGTTGTTGATTTTGTTTTTGTTGTAGAGTAACGGCTTTCCGGACCTGCAGTTGCAATGAATTTTTTTTGTGAGTGCGCGTCGCTTGTGTAATGCTTGTGTAGGTATATTATTATTATTGTGATGTTATATATTAGTTATATAATTAGTGCTTATGTTTGTTTAGTTTGGTTAGGAATTGACGTTTTAACTGTGTAAGTATTATTGTTCATCTTTGTAATGTATTCCACACCTGTAAGGGTATTCAGTGAATAAATATCTATCTATCTATCTATCAACAAAAAAATCACAAATACTAAAAAAAACATGTATTTGCAGACAGAAAAAATAAAACAAGCTGTGGATCTAAGGAAAAATAAAACAAATTTCAAGAAATAATAAATTATATTATTATTCCATATTTAACACAAAAATATTTGCATGTGGCATTTAAATTTGGTTTTACGACTTTTGATTCAGAAGTACATGGACCATAACTTCCCTTCTTGATGCGGATGGGCATTAAGTTTCATATGATAAATTTCTCTAATACGCATTCGAGTTGACTGTGTAATTGCTGAAATGTTACACGCCTTTTTATGTGATCGATGTTCAAGGACAGTTTTTCTATAAAATGTCTTCGAAATATATTCGTCTCTCTGTTGTTACTGTTCAATATAATGATGCGTTAGTAGCAGCTACATTCATCAAACAGTAAAAAAATATCATTTACCAGCTAGGAGTTGCTCTTGCACAGTTGTATCCTTCACACATCTGATCGTCTACGTCGACACATGCTTTGGTATTGTACACCATAATTATTTTGGGTTTACCAGCAGTTGCATCAATGTTTATCATCGGCGTGCCGGCATTGTCGGCATCGGCATTGTCGAACACAAAAGCAATTTTTTTTCTTTTCTTTGGGATAAACAATTCTAAACCACTTTTATGGAAATTTATTGAACCAACAGGCCTTATTTTTGTCTCCTACAAATTCACGCGAAATCTGTTGTTTGATCTTTTTTATAGTGCCAACTACTGTCAGTTTTTCACTTTTTCTGTAAGCACAGGGATCCAAACCGGTAAACCATAGTAACAAATCCATGGTAAGGTAACATTTCTCCCACAATTGATTATTGGTTCCGGTCTTTCAACAACCGCTTGGTCACTATTCTCAGGAGCAAAAGTCCCGACAGGTTGTTTACCGACTTATACCTCCATCCAGATTTTCGGTAAAAAAAACGCCTTTGCATCTACTAACGTAAACATTTTATTCCGTACTAATTGTTTTCTCCTAAATTGTCTTCTAATTCGAAACAAATACATCAAATAAATCTCGTATAGCTGCCAACATCCGTTTTTTTGCTTTTCCGGCCTAGTGCCCATATTATTAAATTTGAGATGCTTCAAAAGAAATCTGAGGCGTTCAAACAACATCGTTAGCCTAAACATTTCGATTGAAGCACCATGGATTTTTCATAAATCCGCCGCATTCAGATGATTGGTCTTTCGGACTGCAGAGAGGTATAAAAGTCCAAATAAGGTTTTTATTTTGATACGTCCGTCGGAAGCAATAGTAGTTTGATATTCTCAACTATGTTGCTTTTTATAAATGGAAATGTTCGTATTATCAACTATGCTCATAATCTCTACGCAAAAAAACCATTTCCCAATATCCCTGGCGTTTACGTCTTGGAAATGAGTCACTATATTTTTTGAAAGAATTCTCACAGGCTCCTGTTTATTCCATTCTGTGCACATGTTTTTCTAATAAAAAATGGCCCAGAACGAACCTTTTTGTTCTGGAGGTTGGCAATCACTGTCAACTTCGCCTTCATTGTCCAAATCCTGTTCAGACTCTTTTTCACCAGGAGTCAGCTCCAAGAGTTGTGCTTGTTCACGTTCCGTAAGACATTTCTAAAAAAAGCTGAATAACTACTTCCACAAAAATCATAAAATAGTCAAACCGCATACTTTCACACAATGTAACGGTAACCCTAATTTCCGTCTATTACACCAAATTAGAGCATACGTTGACACAGGACTACAACAATCACCTCATATTTGCACAGCACTAAGAGAACTGAATAATATGAAGCAACATTGGAGTTTGCTTGGATTTGAGCATACTGCGTGTATGTGTGGTTTGCGTAACCATACAATAAAAACATTACTCTCTCGGTCTCAGAGACCTGATGTTCGCACTGAAGGGTTAATGATTTATCGTTTCTTTTCAAATGGCGTCCAATTTCCATTAAAGCCCTTGCGTCTGCGACCGACTCTCGGTTACTTTTGCGCCTAAAATCTTCACTTAGTGGCAAGCGATATTAGCTCCAAAGTTGCGGAATATCATTAATAATGTTTTCAACCGCAAATAAACTCATATTAGCGAATAACGCCCGTAAAGCTTTAGGATGGGCATATGGCTCGGCTTCTCCCAAACAGCCATCTTACTCATCATTCTTTTCCAAAAGACCCATATCATCGCAGGCTTTTTTGTATGTTTCGCACAATGTCCCGTCGACGGTGCGCAAATTCTCGAATCCAATTGCACCATTTATACGCGCCAATAGCATACGTAAACGTAAACAAAATCTTTCTTGGTCTGATGGTGAAATGTCCATGAGCACGCCAATCATTTCGCTTACTTGCCGTCTGGGCTTCCATTTAAATTCGCAAAGATCCCAGGAATAGTGTTCGAATATTTCCACTTATATATATATATATATAGTCCTATAATTGACGCCCGATTTATCGTCGATTGTAAGTAGGTTACGCAGTTCGATAGGACCATCCCTTAACTCCGGCAAACGAATTTGAACACCTTTACAGCATAACATTCGTTTTTGTGATAGAGTTGTTTTCGTGGTAAAAATAGTTTGCCCCACAAGAAATACAATTTATTACAAAATCGCCCAATACATATGGTGGTCTTTCTCCTTGCACATCAACCAAATTGAATCCCTTTCTATATGTTATTTTATGCGGAACTGCGTGCCGCACTCTATTTTGCCGCGGAGGTCTTGGATGACTTTGAACTTGAGATACCGCAGCTACTTCACATGCTGCTGCTGTTGCTGTTGCTAGTGCCACCGTCTTGGCGACTTGCAGATGCGGCGGAGTGCTAAACAACTCGGTACTAATTTCGGACCTTCCAAAATGAACTTTGCGACAACGATGGTGTCTTATTACCCATTTCTTGGAAGGAGGTTTCTCTCCGTATGCTACTTGCCAATATTTAATCTGGAAAAAAATGTTCCATTTTAGACTTTATTTATTGCAACTATTTATTACAACGCAAAAAAAATAAACATTGTTCTTCTAGAGCTTTTAATACATACAAAAAAAACTGAAAATATTTTTCTTTAACAAAATTAATACTAATTTTCAAGACATCACATAAGATGCTATATCCAATTGCGCGTTTACAATAACGTTCAATAATGCACTGTGTCCAAATATTCATGTTCACATTCACGTCGAAACACACTGTCCAGGAAATTACGGGGCCAGTGAACGATGAAGCATTGCGATGTGCATCGGTCATCCTTCTCTCGAATCATTTGCAGTAAATCGTTGTCGTTGTCGTTCATTCAAAGTTCTGCAACAAAATATTATCAAATATAGTAACGTACACCGCCGAAACGTTTTGCGATAATCTTCTGTAATAAGCCCTCAATTTTCTTGGGCTAAGCGTTATGCGCTGAAGACGTATTATTTGTTGCTAATCACCATCTTGGCGACTTGCAGATGCGGCGGAGTGCTAAGCAACTCGGTACTTATTTCGGACCTTCCAAAATGAACTTTGCGACAACGATGGTGTCTTCTTACCCATTTCTTGGAAGGATGTTTCTCTCAGTATGCTACTTGCCAATATTTAATCTGGAAAAAAATGTTCCATTTTAGACTCTATTTATTGCAACTATTTATTACAACGCAAAAAATAAACATTGTTCTTCTAGAACTTTTAATACATACAAAGAAAACTGAAAATATTTTCCTTTAACAAAATTAATACTAATTTTCAAGACATCACATAAGATGCTATATCCAATTGCGCGTTTACAATAACGTTCAATAATGCACTGTGTCCAAATATTCAAGTTCACATTCACGTCGAAACACACTGTCCAGGAAATTACGGGGCCAGTGAACGATGAAGCATTGCGATGTGCATCGGGCATCCTTCTCTCGAATCATTTGCAGTAAATCGTTGTCGTTCATTCAAAGTTCTGCAACAAAATATTATAAAATATAGTAACGTACACCGCCGAAACGTTTTGCGATAATCTTCTATAATAAGCCCTCAATTTTCTTGGGCAAAGCGTTATGCGCTCAAGACGTATTATTTGTTGCCAATCACTGTCTTGGCGACTTGCAGATGCGGCGGAGTGCTAAGCAACTCAGTACTTATTTCGGACCTGCCAAAATGAACTTTGCGACAACGATGGTGTCTTCATACCCATCTCTTGGAAGGAGGTTTCTCTCAGTATGCTACTTGCCAATATTTAATCTGGAAAAAAATGCTCCATTTTAGACTTTGTTTATTGCAACTATTTATTACAACGCAATAAAACAAACATTGTTCTCCTAGAACTTTTAATACATACAAAAGAAACCTAAAATATTTTTCTTTAACAAAATTAATGCTAATTGTCAAGACATCACATAGGATGCTATATCCAATTTTGCGTTTACAATAACGTTCAATAATGCCCTGTTTCCAAATATTCAAGTTCACATTCACGTCTAAACACACTGTCCAGGAAATTACGGCGCCAGTGAACGTTGAAGCATTGCGATGTGCATCGGTCATCCTTCACTCGAGTCATTTGCAGTAAATCGTTGTCGTTGTCGTTCATTCAAAGCTGTGCAACAAAATATTATAAAATATAGTAACGTACAACAAATTCATTACAGCTTATTTTAATCGTGCAAAACCGTAGCGGCCGTAGAGTGAGTTCATCGAACACTTACATCCTCACATCCTCAGCTCACGTTCGCATTCAACTCTGTATAACTAAATTCCCGAACATAATCGACAGATAATTCTTTCATTGAAAATTTTGCGAATGCCTGCAACCCACACTGCAAATATGATATGGCTCTCGTTTTTGTATTCTACTTATCGAATAGTACAATAATGCCGATTTTCAGCAAGATGGGAATAAAAAAAATTACTTCAAAATATGGAATCTACGCATCGAATAATATAAGCATACCAACTTTCAGCGAAATCGGAATCAAAAAGTTTACATCGACATTCAGCTTATTATTAGCTTATTATTGTAGCGTCTAAAAGTTTGTATTGCCCATATCTCCGAAACTAATTGACCGATCTTAAATAATTACTGTTGTTAATCACTGTTGAATTTTCTGGGACAATGCGCGAACCACTTTGACGTTGTCACGTCAAATGTGATGCGTTAACTGGCACACGCTTGTAGCATATACTTTATAACCTTGATTGCCAATAATAATCACCAATGCAGGATTTTTTTGCCAACCAAATACTAAAAACATCTTATTTCAACATCCAACATAAACAGGAAAATGGCCAATTATCGTTAGACTGCTGTAAACGCAGGCAAAGTAGGATTTTAGGTATTAGAATCTTCGATTATGTGTATTTCTTCGCGAGTTTCTTTATTATGCATGTATTTTTTAGTATCAAACAGACTTGCTTAAAATTTTAAATATTTACTGGGTGGGCAATACTTATGAGCGGTAGTGTATGATCCGATTAATTGAACTAAACGAGGGGGAATACCTCAAATAAACATTTTATTAGGCAAACTATTGGGCCATACCTTATCAAACGCTTTCGAGATATCCAGGAAAACCGCGACCGCGTGCTCGCGGCGGCGATTGTATTCGTTGGTGATGTGTACCACGAGGAGTAGTACCTGAAGGGAGGTGGTGTATCCTGAGCGAAATCCGAACTGGTCGTCTGGTATAATCTCAAGTTCTTCGACGGCATCTTGTAGTCTTGTTAGGATTATCCGTTCCGTGATCGTGCTGAGCGTTGGTAGTAGACTGATCGATCGGTAACTCTGCGGTAAAGTGAGGCTCGACAATACCGGTCCGGGAGACAAAAGCCTTCTTAAGCATAGCTTTCAGCGCAGCGTTCCTGATCCCGTCAGCTCCTGGAGACTTCCGTTTCTTGCACCTGGCGATAGCCTGTTTAACTTTGGTGGGATTGGCAGGGTCAATCGGTTGATCATCTACGGACATGCTTTGTCTTACTAGTCGATCAACGTTGTCGATGTGCTCGTCATCGTCATCGTTGTCGTCGTTCAAACTGAACTGTCTTTCGAAGGTGTAAGCGAAGGCCTCCGCGTTATCCTCGGTGGTAAACGCAATTCCGACAGAGCCGTGAATGGGAGGCATCGTTCAGGTGCCGCCAACAGCAATCGGATCAGTTTCCAGGTCGAGTTTTACCGTTTTGGTTCCGATTTCGAGAGTTCCAACTTGGGTGCTTCGAGTTCAGGTCTCCGGCGATGATTACGCCTTTGTCCATGTCCAAAACTGCCCTCAGGTCGTTCTCTAAGATGCGTCTCGCGGGCGCGTTGTAGGTCGCTACCAATCTCAAAAGACCGGTAGTAGTCTTCACAACTACAGCGTTCTGGGAGCAGGTCCTCGTAGTGGTCCAAACTTGTTCTGACGAAGATTGCAGTACCGCCTCCTCTTGCACCCTGTCCATCCTTTCTGTACAATCCGTAGTTTGGTACGCGGGGATTGCACAGTAGGACGAAATCCCGAAAAGCTGGCCAAAACCTCAAATAAACTTCGATTTAGACAAAAATTGGTTTACAGTGGTTTATCAAGTCGCTGATTACGAATCCAAAGGCAAAACTATTGTGAACACAATAGCGGACCCAATATAGCGGACAAATGTGGCAGAATTATGTCAGATTTCAAAGATAATAAGTATAGGGGAGTTTTGTGGCACATTGATTACAAATTTAGACATTTCCCAATAGTTATTTATGTCACCGAAATTTATGTGGCGAAAGTACGGAATAGCGCGACGAGTGTAGGTTTCGGCAGGAGTGACATACAACGTCTTTTGTGCTGCTTTTTGAGTAAATATGTATTTTTTTAAATTAAAGAATGGTTATATTTCTGTATAGGAAGTGTTTGGTTGGTACCACTTCGACGAAACGTCAATTTTAAAAAACTAATTCAAATTCTGACAGATTTATATTTGTTCATTACACTGTAGATGTCACATGCGAACCAACATACTAAAATAGTAAACTAAAGTTATTTATGAATAATAAACTAAAATAACATAATAACAATAATAAACTAAAATAAAATTGTACTAAAATAACTCTAAGGTTTACATCATTTAGCTTTAAAAGTAAACATATAAACTACCTACTTAACTACCCTACAGTACTACCCTACAGTCTACGTGTCTATGCGCTTTACCCTAACTACAGGTGTCCTCGCGCACTTACTGGGACACATCCTAGCCTATTTTCTGAAGCAGCAGTTTTTTCCTGCGGCTCCACCCCAGACTCCGGTCCTGTCCTGTACTATAACATGGATAACTGCTTTGACGCAAAACCAGCACATACGAAATCTTTAAGAAGTTGCGTTTTATTTCCTCCCGCGTCTAACCATACGCTGTGAAAGCTGACGCTGCGTACGCTCCGGAACGAGCTAACATATTGTGCTCGACGGATATTTGTATGTCTTATTTTTCTGAAGTTGTCAAATAATGCGTTCTCTTGCCATCTTTATCAAACCACAGTCCATATAACTCTACAAAAGCTTTTGGAGCTTTAGCAGCATTCTGTCCCTAAATTTCTCCTCCGTCAATCTTCGCTAATCCAGTGGTGCCTCCAGTCCCGTCTTTTCCATAACGGTCTCATAGTTAATTCACCAGTTATGCCGGTATATCACTTCCTTCTGGTCCATCCACACAAAATGTATTTGGCAAAGGAGTTTTTTTCTTAGATAATAAACGATTTACTAACGAAAGTCTAATTGCTTTAACAACTTCGCCAAAAATCTTTCCTTGGTCGTCATTTAATTTTCTTTGGTCGTACGCCATTCTCACGTCGGCTATTATTGATGTTGTCGTTATTGTCCTCGAAATACTGTTCCCCTTCCGGCAAGGCAGTTAATCCAAAATCGCTTAATGATTTATCGTTTCTTTTCAAATGGCGTTCAATTTCCATTAAAGCCCTTGCGTCTGCGACCGACTCTCGGTTACTTTTACGCCTAAAATCTTCACTTAGTGGCAAGCGATATTAGCTCCAAAGTTGCGGAATATCATTAATAATGTTTTCAACCGCAAATAAACTCATATTGGCGAATAACGCCCGTTAAGCTTTAGGATGGGCATATGGCTCGGCTTCTCCCAAACAGCCATCTTACTCATCATTCTTTTCCAAGAGACCCATATCATCGCAGGCTTTTTTGTATATTGCGCACAATGTCCCGTTGACGGTGCGTGAGCATTCTATCACGTTTCCTTCATTAACAGTTTTTACACTAGCGCATTCGGAACCTTTGTGAACGTATTTGTGCAAATTCTCAATGGACGCCAAAGAAGCGCAACACTCAAGGTTAATGTGGATATTGTACTTTCTAGCCGCATGTCTGTTGTACAGTACAACACTTCTTTCTATTGTCCTGCAAAACATCTTCAATCTCAACCCGTCGCCCATCGTTAGGTCTTCTATATTCCGTACGTCATTAGGACGTCATTAGTAATGTTTCGGCGGAAAATTCTTTGGGATACCGTTTAGAACAACGTCCTTCCCGCATGCAAGGCAAGGCAACATTGTTAGGACCGCACGGTCTGCATATAATGTTCAGTTATTATTTCATTCAGTTCCGGTTCGTTATGTTGAACGGGCAATAAGGCACTTATCACCGAGTCTACCGCACGTATATCTTCCAATTTGTCTTCAGGCCTTAACATCACTAATATATGGCCATGAGGCAAACCCCCTTTTTTGAAATTTATTACATACATACAGTTAAGTATAACTCCATAGAGCTGTTTATTTACAATGTCGTCCATGAATTCAGACAATTTGGCGTGAAAGACCCGCGCAACCAAATCTGGTCTACGCTCGTACTTTTACTGAAACTCAAGATTTAACTGATTATCAGCCCAACGTGGATTGCAAGTCATCGTTAAGAATTAATCGGATTTTCCATGACGGGCAACCAACGCCATGGCGTCCAAATACTTTCTGTTTTTATATCGAGTAGATACAATGTGTGAAGATGGGAGTATCAATATCTTACCGATTCGTGTATTATGTCTCTGTGCCTGATCTACAAAGCGCCCTTTCATCGCTTCCGCCGTTGCTAAACGAAACATCTTTTGATTTTGTTTCAAATGCCATATATCGTTCGCTTCAACTTTCACCCAACAGTCTACTATATATGTTGGAATAATTTTGCCAAATTGTGTAATACTGAAAATTGGCGCCGACATTGCAAACGATATTTATAAAACTCTCGAAATGTAATCGTTTTATTACGTTTTAATTGATTGGTAATGTTTTTATCGTAACGAAATTCTCCGTAGGGAAACGGCAAAGGATACGGTAAGACTTCGGCGCCCATTACGCGAATGATGTCGGCCGATTCCGTCCTGGGGGTCGATCTTCAAAGGTAGGACCGTGAGCGTGCATGCTCGCGGGAACTATCGAGGATCCGACGATGAGCTATCGAGAGGGCAGCAAATTGGTAAATTCGGCAACGCTATCCCATCTACCGCACCAATCACGATGCTAGTAAGCAACCGACAACGTCGCAAATTTCGCGAGAGCTGAAGTTGTAGTCGTGATGCCGTATCTTCAAACTCGTGGATAAGTAGTATATAAAGGAGAGAGCTGGACCCGCCGCCCGCCGCCAATTTACATAGGAAGCTACCCCACCACTTTTCCGCACGAAGACGACCGAGGCCAAGTCAACCGATCTGCCGAGTGCGGCCGAACGCAGTAGTTCGGTCGCTCACCGATAGATGGCGTGCGAGGTTAGACCCGATCGGCCAGTAGACGTAGTTCGGGGACTTCACCAATAGATGACGCTACCGGTATATATTAAAAATTTCAAATTTTCGCGTCAACCCCAGGTCCGCCAACCCCAGACGTACCAACCCCACGCGCTAAAACGGCATGCCGACCGACCGCCATATTTTAAACGACTCCATCTTCTTGAACACATTTATTTAATAAATTAAATTGTACCGAGAGCGCAATCTACCGACCAATTACCGAACTACATACCGAGGTTGGAGTCCACGATGAAATAATAGTTCGGTACTTCACCAATAGATGGCAGCCGGTTAATTTAATATGCGAATTTAAAATGATAATCATTTATGCAAATAATTGCATGTAAATTAAGAGTGGTTATTTAAAATTTTAGATGCATACAGACCCTGAATAAATTATACAGATCTGCATACAGACCCCGTATAAATTATACAGACCCTGTATACAGACCCTGTATAATCACAACATACCCTGTATACAGACCCTGTATAAATTATACAGACCCTGTATACAGACCCTGTATAATCACAACAGACCCTGTATACAGACCCTGTATAAATTATAGAGACCTGTATACAGACCCTGATGAAAAAAATCAACAGATCTCGTTGACAGCTACTATATATTGACTACCTTAGGTGCTACTCCTTCAGTATTGTTTATGATGAAGGTCGTTAATCATCCATCATTATCTCTCCCCTTAAATAATCTAGACGGTCTTTGCTCAAGCGATGAGACAAAACAGCAACGGCATGGTGAGCTCCTACCAAACACTATAAGAGCTATTATTTGTGGCCCATCTGGGTGCGGAAAGACAAATCTTCTACTTAGTTTGTTATTTGAAGAAAACGGGCTACGCTTCGAGAATATTTACATCTTTTCCAAGACGTTATATCAACTAAAATATGAATTTTTAAATAACATAATCAAGAAAATACCAGAAATTGAAATCTTTAACTACAGTAACAATGATGAAATTGTGGATCCTCAAGATGCTAAAAACAACTCTGTATTTATTTTCGACGACATAGCATGCGATAAGCAACATAAAATACGCTCATATTTCTGTATGGGGCGACATAAACTTGTTGATGCGTTCTACTTAACACAGACTTACACACGAATTCCTAAACATTTGGTGCGTGATAATGCGAACGTAATAGTTTTATTCCCACAAGATGTTCTGAATTTACGTCATATATATGATGAGCATGCTTCCACGGATATGAATTTTGAAAAGTTTCGAAAAATTTGTTCAGAATGTTGGAAAGCAGGAAAACATAATGCATTAGTAATAATGAAAGATTTTGAAATTAAAGATGGGCGATACAGAATGGGGTTCGACCAGTATATATTAGGGGTATCATAGAAAAATCATCAGTATCAATAAACCATCGTGTAGAAGAGGGTGAACAATGATGATGAAGAAGAAGAACCAGCTGAGATATGGCAATCTCAAAAAACGATCACTTCAGCGAGATGGAAAACACATTAAGCGACGAATTAGTGAAATCGCTAATGTTGTAAGAAGAAAATATCTAGCATTGAGATTGGGGCGTGAACATGATGCAGAAACAATTGAACGTGTTGTAAAACCCATAACTAACTCTTTAAAAGACATTTCATCTAACACATTAAATTTACTGAAGAAAAACATTAAAAACGATGAAGATATTAAACAAGAAAATATTAAACAAGAAGAATATGAAGAAGACGTTAAGACAGAAGATTCGAAGGCGGAAAAGTATGAAACAATGGACTTATCAACAATTCCAGCGGAAATTAGAGAATTGTATGAAACCGGTGTAAAAGGTCGATTAGATACGAGCTATGGAGTACAATACAATAACGCCACCGATACTTGGACCTTAGGTTCTAAACCCATAGAATTTTCGGAGGATAAAATCATTATCGATAATCGAAATACTTTTAATGGAAGTAGAGGGTTATATGAATTAATATTTCTAAAGAAGCCCATTGGCTATACTTCAAAAGATTTTAAAACGTATGGCGAAATCATAAATTTAACGAGTGTGCATAAACGTAAATTTGAGGAGGATGCTCAAAATAGAGGGAGTAGATCATTCAAATACATTAAAATAATAAAGCCCTTGCTTGAAAAAGTAACTAATCCGGATAGTCCTATAACAAAAATGAAAAAGAGTGGTGATGGACTTCAAATGGACTTCAATAATAAGAAGGTGGAGTATATATACTTTGACAACATCGACGAATTGGTAGATCGATTAAAGCTATTGATCGCTTCACAAGCTGCCGGAAATAATTCTCATACTAACGAAATTGCATCTATTATCGAAGAACTGAGAGAAGTTGAAGTAATTTTCTAACATGGGTGTAGATAAATTTGGAAGATCACCTAGATCTACTACTAGTCGACAAGGTCAGCGAGCAACAATGTTCCCACTAACTAAAGATGGGGGTTATGATATTCAAAACCGTAGGTTGAGCAATATCGGGGCACCCATAAATGATCACGATAGCGTTCACAAACAATATACTGACGCCGGAATTCTAGAATCCATCAATTTTACAAAGAAGGAATTGAAGACGTTGATGCAAAAAACAATCCCAGATAAGTTGACGAACCTGGATATCGATATTCGAAGTTTTATTAATAATGAAATTACCACCATTAATGATAATATTACTACAACGCAATCTCACATTGATTCTTTTAAAAGTATCACTACCAACGACATCAAATCGAGCACATCTAAAACCGACGAATTAGAAGAGAAACAGAAAGATATATGGAAAGAAGTGCGAAAACACCGTGAAAAAATAGTGTTACTTAATCGCAATAGTACGGAAGTAGATAAGGATTTACGATCGTTTGCCCAACTCACTAGAAGTGCGGTCGCAGATATAGAAAAACGCTTATCATTTCTCGAACACAAGTTAAAGTTCAGTGCAACCCCTACCATCACACCGCAAACTTCACAAAATGAGCAAATTTAGCAAAGCAAAGGAGACTGTTGTAAACGAGTTACATAAGCCGGCTCGCAATAAATTTCCTAGACGAAGAACCATTCTACATGGTATAGATGATCTTTGGCGGGCAGATCTAATCGAGCTCATCAAATATTCCCGCTTCAATAGAGGATTTAAATATATACTAATTGTAATTGATTGTTTTTCAAAATTCGTATGGATGGAGCCGATTAAGAATAAGTCATCGAGTGAAGTGTCGCGTGCTATGGGACTAATATTGAAGAATTCGCAACAGCGTATTCCAAAGAATCTGCAAACCGATAACGGTACTGAATTCTATAACAGTCAGTTTAGTTCGCTAATGAAAAGGTATTCAATCAACCATTACTCCACATTTAGTGTAATGAAGGCAGCCATAGTTGAACGCGCAATTAGAACCATTAAACAAAACTTATTCAAATTATTTAGCCTATACGGAAATTACAAATGGCACCATCTACTACCAACCGTCACATCAAAGTATAATAATTCAAAACATAGAACCATAGGAAAAAAACCCGTAGACGTAAATTCAAAACAAGTGGAGGATGAACTACTCGGAACCGTTTACAGTCACATCAAAATTGCTGGTAAGGGCAAATTTAAAGTTGGCGATATCGTCCGCATAAGCAAGTTCAAACATGTTTTTACCAAAGGGTATTTACCGAACTGGACAACGGAATTGTTTAAAATTACATCAGTTAGAATAACAAATCCGGTGACGTATATGTTGAATGATATGGAAGGTCGACCGATAAAGGGAGCATTCTACGAATCAGAATTGTTGAAAACGAACTTACCCGATGTGTATCTTGTGGAGAAAGTTTTAAGAAAAAGAGGGGGTAAAGTGTTTGTAAACTGGCTCGGTTTTGATAACACTCACAACAGTTGGATCCCAAAGTCAAACATAATGTAGTGGGGTAATCATTATAAATTCAGAGAGCCGCCGTCTCATAGATCAGTTGAGTGAAAGATCATAATGATGAATAGTCCGTGCAACTACTGGTCGACAATCGATAGGCTGTATACCGCATATGAAGAGGCTATAAAAAATGAAACGCGCTTCATCAACGAGTCGCAGTATGATGTAGAAAATGCTAAAATAATAGCTGGATTAAGTGCTGCACGAGGTTTTATCCCCATGATACGGATTACATCGTCTGCTGATACCAACAACAATCATATTCCCATAATTCATTCTGATTGGCCAATACTGGTTCGAACGTTGAGAGGCTTCTTGGAAAATGACAACGACCTCCGATACAAGAATATTACAACCGGTGAGGGGGAATTAAAGTTTGAAGAAATTGAACCTGAACGACACTCATTAGGAGTCAGCGTTGTGCTAACCTTCAGAAATGTATCAATTCATCTATGTGAAATAGACATATCCGGTATTTTGTATCTCGATGACGTAATACAATGTAAGTTGGCAATGTTAAAAAAAATAAACTTTGCATATTATTTTAATAAGTTAATGATAACTTTTGTTGGAAATAATGTACAAAATCCGTATTCTAAGATAAAAGAGTTCTGTATAAAAAATCCAAATGAATTTAATTATACTGTGTTAGATTATCTTACTCTTTCTAGCACACTCTAAAACCACGATATAATCAAATTTAGTCTTCAGTTTGCTATCGTCATTCAACCAACATGTATCATAAGTCTTCAATTGTATTATTAATATTAGTGTATTTGTTCATACGAATGGTTTGTATAAAACTTAGAATAAGACAGCATCAATCAGTCGCTCAGGACTCTAACGCATGCGATAACATTATTTCACATATTACGCGCGAAAAGACTTTCAATGATTTTACCGATGAGGAGTTAAGATTATTCCCCATCAAATATCTACGAACACATGGATCTGCACAACAACTGCAAAATGTATGGCATAAACTACCAAAGGCGTATCTGGAAGATGATGAGTTAAAATCGAAATTACCCTGCTACAAACATTACAATACTCCAGGGCAGATGACGCACTACGATGGACCACCACCTTCACGAAAAGACTGTCAATTTTGTAAAATATTGAATATGTAGATACAAAGTGATGATTTATATAAATAAATGTATTAAATGAATTATGTTGTATTATTTATTTTTAGTGATGTAAGAAAGGAGCATCTAAAATATACTATAAAAGGGGGTTACTTTTGAAAATCTGATTAGTATCAATGAATACGTATAAGGGAGAGGGCCTCTTAAACAAAGTTAATAATAATCTCCCATTTGAACTACATTTACCGGGGTATCAGTTTTGCGGACCTGGAACTAAATTACAAAAGAGACTACAACGCGGTGACGGGGGAGTGAACAAACTGGACACAGCTTGTAAAAAGCACGATATCGCGTATTCCAAACATAAAACTTTAGAGGATCGACATCGGGCAGATAAAGAACTCGAGTATAGTGCTTGGGATAGAGTAAAATCATCAGACTCTAAATTTGGTGAAAAAGTATCCGCTTGGTTTGTTACTAACGGTATGAAGTTAAAACGAAAACTTGGTATGGGGATGCCAACATCTAACCGTTCCAAAGTTGTAAAGAAGAAGGAGAGAAGAAGGGCGAGGAAGAACCAGAAACCAAAAGTTGCATTCCGCAAAGCAATTGTAGACAAAGTTGTCAAGACCATAAACAAATCTGATAATTTGAGAGACGCATCACGCTTAGCTATACAAAGTGCTCGTTTAGCTGTTAAAGATGCTGGGGGAAAGTCAAGAGTAAGAGTCCCTCGTATAATCCCAATTCCCAAGACTGGTGGCATCCTCCCTCTACTACCAGCAATTTTTGCCGGACTATCAGCTTTAGGAGGTTTGGGTGGTGGAGCAGCTGGTGTATACAGAGCCATAAAGGGTGGACAAGAAGCTCGAGATAAGTTAAAGGAATCGGAACGTCATAATAAAACGATCGAAGCGATAGCTATTGGTAAAAAAGGATCTGGATTATTCTTGAAGAAGCATAAATCTGGCTTAGGGTTATACTTGAAGACAAATTTTTAAAAGAGCTACCCAAGAGGCCCCTAACCAACATCGATTTAGTGAGATACGCTAAAATATTAAAAATCCCCAATTTTCGAGGAGTCTTTATGCGCGACACATTACCGAAAACACCTCACACCCCAAACGAGGCAGGCATTGTTAATTTGGTTAGCGATAGTGGGGCGGGTACTCATTGGGTAGCATATCGGAAAACACGACGTCGAGTCAACTACTTTGATAGTTTTGGAAACCTGCGACCACCAAAGGAGTTGATAAAATATTTCAAACATTGTAAAATAACATATAATTATGAAAATGTACAAAAGAGAAATACTTACAATTGCGGTCACTTGTGTTTAGAATTTCTAATAAAGTATAAATAGTAGTACGCACAACAGAATTGTTTAATTATGTCTCAAACGTTCACCCTAACAGGTACCAAGAGCACGCTCTCAATTGATTTCTACCCTCCAATAGAATTGGAACATAGATCACAGTATTCCCTAGCTCTACTTGCTCTGCATACGTACAATAGTATTCCCAATATTGAGGAGGGCGTAAACAATCAATTTTATTTCGGAGATCCAAAGTTAGATAAGCAAAAACAGCAACACGAAGACGTAATCGAGATTCCTACAGGATCATACGAGCTCAGCGATATTACATCACACATTCAGGAGGAATTATCCGCGCGCGGACATATACCAGCGTCATCGGATAAATCTACATACGATAATTATCTATCGATCCGGGGAAATAATAATACTTTGAGGTGCGAAGTGAAAAGTGAACTACGAATCGACTTTACTAGTGAGAATTCCATTGGACGAGTGTTGGGATTTTCACCGAAAGTACTTATACCGAAAACTAAATATCAATCCGAGTTACCGGTGAATATCAGCAAAGTTGTTACGGTACGTGTCGAGTGCAATATTATCCACGGTTCGTATTATAACGATAAAACATCGCATACGTTGTACGAGTTTGCTCCAACCGTAGATCCTGGCTATAGTATCGATATCGAACCAAGTAATTTAGTATACCTACCCGTAATAAATCAGCATTCCATACCCAATATCACGATAAATTTACTCGATCAGAGTGAGGAATTGGTCAACTTTAGAGGTGAGAAGATTGTCATTAGATTGGAATTGAGAAAACTCAACTAACATGGGATTGGTTTTCAATGCCCAACTACCTGGAAGGTATATAAACAAGCAACATTTTCAAGCTGCATCAGTTAGTGTTCGACCGTTAGTAGTAGTACAACAACCATCGATTAATCGCTCTTCCACATTATCCGCAGAAAATATTCAGTTTTTACGTTCTCTAGGATATCATGTCAGAAAAACTATCGTTATTCGGAAACCCCGAATTTGATACTTCCATAGCGCGAGAAGTGATCCATACTTACCATCCCACAACTAAATCTTTCCAGCCGAATGATGAAATTGAGATCACAATCAATCAGAAAGATGTTCTGGTCTCGATGTATGAGAGCGCTCTGTACATTGAGGGAAATATTGAGCATTCAGCGGCGGGAAAGGGTACTGTTAGGATTACAAACAATCTGGGTGCGTTTCTCTTCGGAAGTATCAGCTATGAACTCAGCGGTATTGAGATTGATAGAGTTGAAAATCCAGGAATTACGACGCTCCTAAAATCCTACTTGTGCTTAAGTGAAAATGAGTGTAAAGCTCTTCAAATTGCTGGACTCACATACCCGCTTGATAAAAACATTTATACGCTGCACGCGGATAACAAATTCTCTCTTCGAATCCCTCTAAGTTTTCTGCTGGGCGTTTTTCATGATTATAGACGTGTTATTTGCGGACGTCATAAGCTGCGTTTAGTACGTGCCAAATCTGATAATGATTGCTATCAAATTGTTCTCCCAGAAGCCGATAAGGATGCAACCGATTTGAAAACTTTGAAAATAAATCTCACCAGCGTTCAATTAAAAGCAAAACATATAATCCCCTCAGATATCGTAAAATTAGAAATTTATGAGTAACTTAAGCGTGACAAAGCCATACTAATACCCTTCCATAAGTGGGAACTGCATGAGCTACCGAGTCTTAGGAATACCAACAACGATATCTGGGCAGTGAAGACAACCGTCGCCCTCGAGAGACCGCGATTCGTGATTGTCGCATTCCAAACAAATAGGAGAGATAACATTAAAAGTGACCCATCATACTTTGATCATCTGAACATCACGGATCTGCGGGTGTATTTAAATTCCGACTGCTATCCGTATGAGTCAATGCGTCTGAACTTTGATGAAAAGAGATACACCGAAGCATTCCAGATGTACTTAAACTTTCAGACTAGTTTCTTGGGTCGTAGCCACCCCGAACCTCTACTAAATTATAATGATTTTAACGAAAGAGCCGTATTCGTGCTGGACACATCTAAACATAATTCAGAAGTTGTGCTCCCATCAACCTGCGACATCAAACTTGAATTTCAGAGTTCCAAGCAATTTCCCGATAATACTAAAGCTTATTGTATTATCGTTCACGATAGCATTGTTGAATACATTCCTGTGCATGAGCTCACCCGTCAAATTCGATAGTGGGGAGATTTTGCTGATGGGGAATTTAGCTCAGTTTAATTCCTACTCCCATCAACGATGCCAGCTAAAGCAGTATCTAAGAAATTAAGTGCTCTTAAACGGAATCAGCAAGTGTTACGCGACCAATTAAAGTTATTCGTGTCAGAACTGGAGGATTTAAATAGAACTATTGCTATGTACAGTTTTGTGAAGAAGTTTGAAACAATCAACATTACGTCATAGGTGGGGATAAAAAGTAGTATATATTAGTGGGTTATAATAAAAATTCATTTAGTTTCCAGTTTACCACCTAATAAAACATTCAAAATGAAAATCGTTGTGGTCGACATCCAAGGTTTCCAACTAAGGTCTGGTGATTTTATAGTAAAAGAATTGTGCATTTACGATGGTCGATACCCAGTTAACCATTTATTCATACCATCCACCAAATATGAAGAGCTGAGCGAGCTGGAAAAGAAAACTATTCGCCATCTCTCAACACATCATCATGGTCTCGACTACTGCGGAGGCTTCATCGAGCTGAGCAAACTATCCAACGTCTTGGAATTACATCTCCATGATGTGGATCGCATCTATGTAAAAGGTGCCGAAAAATATCGAGAGCATTTATTGGAGCATTTAGCCAATATGAAGTTTCAACCACACATTATCAATTTGGAAGGGATTGAATCCTGGTGCCCACCGCCACCCCTCATGGAGAAGTTTACACCATGCAAGTTTCATACAAAAAATAATATTAGCGCAGTTTGTGCTATGAATAATTGTAAACTACTGTATAATTATATTAGGTCAACTTTACCATTATAATGAAATAAATGCGTTAAACGAATTTCTTATGTTTTATTTCATAGATTAAGCAGTGATAATATAAGAGTGAACGGTAAGTATATTAAAACTGATGGTGACGTCATCATTTGTATGCGTGTTCAAACATGTTCAAAGTCTAATATTTAATGATACACCATTTGGTTTATATGATATAATATTGCATTTTTTAAATGAATAGATACGTTAAATGCATTTCTTGTGTTTTATTTCATAGGTTAAGAAGTGATATTATTATTAAAAGAGTAAAGTCAATACGGTGAGTATATTAGAATTTCTCAAATGCTAATTAGCAGTGTTGTCATACTTACCTTTTTTCTTTTTGATCACTATAAATACTAAACAGTAATAAAAAGCATACGGGTTTCAGTTAAGTAATTTTTATTATTATCAATTTTTCATTTAGCATACAATTCATTTATAAATCGATAAAAGTTATCATCTGAGCATTGGTAGACATTCCAACGTTTTTCTCCCCCTTGTATACCATAGCATCGAAGATAGACTCCGTAGCTCGTCTTCGGTGGTGATGGCTTCGGCTAATCTCTTCGGAAGGAATGCTACGAAGTTTTCAAATTCCACAAGAATTGATGGCCAAGTGCACTTTGTGATTCTTTTCGCTGATTTAATTGGATAAGGTGTATCAATTTCCAACTCTGATATCTTCTTCTTTGGCTTAATCTCGCAAAGGCCCAACTCGGATAGTCTGGAAGACATCTTGTTTGCTGTTGTTATAGTTGTTGGTGGTATCTAGTTGCGGAACTGGTCTTTTTTACTACATAATGCTCCTATTTATTTGAAAGAATGGTATAGAGAGGGAAATTTTTGAGCCAATGATAGCAAAAGAAAAAATATGATTACACTGCAAACTTCGTATTAGGTATTTAAAAAACGCAGCAATACTAGAAAAAATATGCTTATCTAGAAACCACATTTGTTGCTCTAACAGAAAGCCAACTCATCAATTCTTTGAAATTAGCAAAGAGAATTGCTGCGAACGCATCAGCAAGTTTATGTCGCCCCATGCAGAAATTTGATCGTATTTTATGCTGCCTATCGCATGCGATGTCATCGTAAATAAATACTGTAACCCCGACTAGTAATAGCATATACAATAATAAAATGGTGTGTGATATAAGAATTCCTAGAACGATGATGAGCGGTTTCTTTTTCGATTTCACATATACAATATGTAGTCGGAACATCTAGATAAATATAAAAGATTTAGCAAAAAATCGAGCATTAGAAATAACGTTTATGAACTTAAGAAATAAATCATGCGATTGACCCATCTATTATACAATTCTCCATCCACAAAATTAAAATCGTGAGAACTGGTGGGAGAATAATTCACCTATTATTTATCACCAATTGAGTAATGCCCCCAAGCTAACGTTGTAACACCATCATTATTAATATGACGTTTTACATCGTAGGGTGAAAGGGCTAATTTACTCTGCAAATTAGTGAAAATAGTATGCTTGTCAGATCTAAATAATAGTTGTTTTACGCGTAATTGACTTTTATTGAATAAACAGTTAGTATAATCGTCAAATGTGATTTTCGTTTTTACCACAGACTTCTTTACCCCTTTTGCTTTTTTGGTGACGTTACCCCCAACACCACCAACCCGATTTGCATACATCTTAGCACGCAACCCAATAAATTCCTCCATTATTCTCCCACGATTCTCATCTTTCATCAAACCTAAAACTGCCTTATTCTGCAGCGGAATACTGAACGGATTTTCTATCGCGTAGTTGGATGTATCGAACCGTTCCAAGTTTTCGCGCACGTCCGCATAAATATCCTCTGTTTGGATGGCAACAGTGAAGCTGTCCGTGTCCATGTAACATAAACTAATCATATCCCCGTATTTGGGTTTCAGGAAATCGTAATAGAATTGATACATTAGCAATTTCGAGAGTTCTAAAACTGCGAACCCGACATAGATGGGTTTGTTATAAAAAACATTAAGTCGCCCCATATGAATTGCTGAAAAATTCTCGGTAAAAACCTTTATACTCTTAAAATTTAACTTCGCGATCAAACTACCCGCACCCAACTTAGAACGCCCGCTAGTTTCAATATCATCCCAACTTGTTACCAACTTCACGTCAACACGCTTGTCGATGTTCTCCATTGTCTTGCCAAAACAAGCATTATTTAAAAGTTTGTAGAAGTCACGTTCGAATTCGTTGACAGCCTGTTGACGTAAACTCGTATTCAAGTCGACATACATTTTTAACCAAGCTGATTGCTTAAATGTTAGAACCCGATTAATTTTCTTAATAGCAAGACCATGAGCGATGGCGTGTTTTAAATTCCGATAGTGAATTACATAATTTTTTTTATTCATTAAATTTGGAATAAGTCGTTTATCAGTTTTTGAACAAGGTGGGACGATATTTTCCGCTAGAAACGGCAAATCATTGTGCAAGTCGTGGAGGTGTTGTGGATATTCGACATCAACATCTAGGATGTATCCATCACTAGATGTATCCGAAATATTGTTGAAGTCACAATTTTCAATCTCCTCCTAACTCATCCAACGAAATCCACCATAAGGCAAGTATTGCGACATTGCCCAACCGTACAAGTTGTTAGCATCCCAATACATTAAGTATTTAGATGGACGATTGGGATCAAATGTAGGCATATACTTGTTATTCGCAGCTGCGTGTCTAAGTGAGCATTGCGATATTCCGCCCCTTATCCCTTTCTGCATAAAATGAACGATATCTATGTCGGTTAGCAGTTCTAAATTAAATCTAGTATATTTCAACATCGCGTCCCAACTCAACCCGGGCGCTGTATAGTAGTGTGCCGGATCGAGGTGATACGTTTTGTGACATACTTTTCTAAATTTTTCGAAAACATCTGTCAAAAGTAGCACATCAGTCGTTAAATTTAGATCTGAGTAATCTTTCAGATTTTTACACCCAAAAGTCTGCCAAACATTCTGAGCATGGGTGTACTGCTCATCCGTAATGTCCTCGTTAGATATTTTATTAAAAAATGCCTCTTTAGGGGGTAGTCAGGTATCTTCTAACTTGTCTAACGAGGTCATATACTCATAGGGGAAAATGCCCTTTTTCCTTAGTAATTTAAATTTATTCTGTCCGAGTGCATATTGTAGCACATTCACTAGATCCGCATCTGAGAGATTACTCGCTAACGCATCAAGAGACGATGCCATGAATCTAAAGGAATCCAAAAACCGTAATTTTAAATATTTGTTTTTGATTTCCCCTTTATCATCTAGCACCGTATCCACATGAATTTGCTTGCCGAAACTGATGTAACGCTCTTTGTCATTCGGTATAACATCGATGCCTTCATCGCAATCAACTTCAGCTAACTCTTTAACGAACAGATGGCTGTCATATCCGCTGAAATTGTGTAAAAATACGGGTATATGATTTGGGATTTTGTAGTTTAACTTACAAATGGGGTGGGCAGCACCCCTAAAACGGGAGGAGGCGTGACAATGATCGCGAACTTTATCACCAGAGCCAACAAATGGTCTATTGCAAATAAGGATTGCTCTGCCGCATCATAGCTAGCTTGCTCCTCTGATGTTAGAGGATCCATCGGTTTAATAACTTTATAGTGACTGTTATAAATTGACTTTACATCAGCAATTAATTTTGAGATAAAAACTTTCGCGCAATCCTCCCCCGTATAAATCTCAAATTTATTATTCGCGTCATCAAAGGAGCAAACTATTTTATAGGCGAAGCTGTATGGAACATGTTTCGCGACCGCTTGCGTAAATGAAACGCTCGGATCAGGTTCACAATGTTCCACAGGCTGTAATATCGATTCGAAATCCGCGTAAATCGCGAACGGTACAATTTGCGAATTATTATAATTGTTAAATTGTAAAATATTACCCGGTAATTGTTGACCCAAAAAATTTGGTTTAAAATTTAATTTTGTGGATGGTAAAATAGTGCGAATTTTATTGCAGTCGTTTTCCTGGTGTTTAGCTAATTTATGCTCAGTTGCAAAATTTGTTAAGCAGCCATCGCAAAAATGCGCGCGTCCACCATGTTTATTAATTTGTTTAGAAAGTAATTTTGAAAAATCTTTAATTAATACGAAATGACCCTTACCATCCTCAAAAATGTATAATAAATTAACATGTTTTTTGCGTCTATTTTCTGTATAATAAATGGGTCCATCCACACAATAATGGTTCTTACCATTTTCTGTTAGTTCATAAACGTTAATGCTTAGGTTATTTAGTTCCTCAATTTTTGCTAAATCTGTTAATTTAACTGGAAATTCCAACTTACCCATATTTACCACCTCAGAGTAATGAGGGTAACTAGTTGTTCGGCTAGTCTTTTCTTCAGCAGGGCTGCTGTTAAAGCCCAAGCCAAGCATGCATTATCATCGTTCTTGATATTGATGCATGCTTTTCTTTTCGCTATTTTCTTGGGGAGATCGATGTAGGATGAGCCCTGAAGTGGTCGATATTGGTTAATGTTTAGCTCCATATGTGAAATCGAAAAAAAACTCCAACCTGATTCTCGCTCTTGGAACTGCTCGCTCTGCTTCTTTATATCACCTGCCATTTCATCATAGATGTTGTCAAAATTACTGGACGGGGTTACCGCCCGAAATTTGGTATTGAAACTTTTTAGTGAGGCTATAACTTCTTCTTCCTCCTCACCATCACTAGCAACCATTTTCTTAATAAATACTGCAAAAAGTTCAATTTGCACTTTCACCAAGGTTGCGTCTGCTAGGTTGTTCCATACAAGATCCTTGGCGATGCTCTTATTTCTTTCCAGATATTCGGGGATGTCATCATTCGGTAGAACTCCTCCGATTTCATAGCTGGCTACCCTATTCTGGAAACAGGTAGCCTGCTGTTGCACTCCATTTGAAAGTTGCTGCCGATGCGTTTTTAAATGAGCGTTAAGGGTCATGGCTGAGGTGAAGCTCATTCCGCAATGGTCACAGAGTGACGCTGATGGTGATTGCTTCTTGTTGCCTCTTCTAGGTGGCGAAGGTGTCCTCGCCCTCTTCATCCCTGCTCCGGATGGCTCATTCACGATCATCGCGGAGGAAGAAGGTGCAGGGTTCACTCCATGAATCCTGTTCATGTGTTTTCTCAGGTTATCTTGACGTGCAAACTCGCGCATACATAGCGCACATTGTTTGGTTATGCGCGAATGTACAGTTTTCTTATGCCTTGTTAGGATATCGGTGCGGGCGAAAGACCTTTCACAAATCTCGCAGGTGAACATTTTGAGAGAAGCACTGGAATAGCGTAAGTAACGTGTGGTGTAGTCGATTGTTGGCAAAAGACTGACTATCTACGCCTACGGTATCCAGATATTTCGTGTCCGTTATTCGATCCGCACGCACTGTTCACGTTATTGTACCATGCAGCTATTTTCGTTCGAGAAAAGGCTGACCGCGCGAATATTTGCATTTTCGGACGCGCTCTGTGCTGAGTACGACAACGTATTTAGTAAATTTCAAGAGTTATTTTAACATAATCTACTTGTATTACTCTAAAATTCTGTAAGAAGTATAATTTTAACACTAAAAATTCGTTTATTTTAACGCTTGGAACAAATTAAAAATTAAAATTCAATACTGGTGACGCCAGCTAAATTAAAATTAAAATTCAATACTGGTGACGCCAGCTATTGGTGAAGTGTCGAACTATTATTAATTCGGGGATCTATTCCGCGCCGGTATGTAGTTCGGTAATTGGTCGGTAGAGCGCTCGGCACTTCGCCAATAGATGGCGCCGCCGGTACCTCTAAAATAATTTTGTCCTCAGATTTGATTTTGCTCTCTAAAATTATTTTGACATCTGAACTGAGTTTGTCCTCTAAAATAATTATTTCTATAGTTTTTATTAATAATAATAATAATAATCAGTTTATTGTTCAAACAGTAACACAATTAAGACAATTCAATTAAGTATGTGTATTGTTAATATTTATTTCTGTTTCTGCGGACACAGCATTTACTTGCGGATGACGACCTCTGCTAAAGTCGCGCTGAGGTTGCAAATAATTGTTCGCTGGCGTATTACCATTTCCGTAATTTTGGTTCTGTCTTTGATAGGGTTTTATACAGGGTCTGTATGCAGATCTATATAATTTATTCGGGGTCTGTATGCATCTAAAATTTTAAATAACCACTCTTAATTTACGTGCAATTATTTGCATAAATGATTATCATTTTAAATTCGCATATTAAATTAATCGGCTGCCATCTATTGGTGAAGTGCCGAACTATTATTTCAGCGTGGTTCACAACCTCATTGGTGAAGTGCCGAACTATTATTTCAGCGTGGTTCACAACCTCAGTATGTAGTTCGGTAATTGGCCGGTAGATGGCGCTCTCGGTACAATTTAATTTATTAAATAAATGTGTTCAAGAAGATGGAGTCGTTTAAAATATGGCGGTCGGTCGACATGCCGTTTTAGCGCGTGGGGTTGGTACGTCTGGGGTTGGCGGACCTGGGGTTGACGCGAAAATTTGAAATTTTTAGTAAATTTAAATTTTGTAGCGCCATCTATTGGTGAAGTTCCCGAACTACGTGTACTGAGCGAGCTCACGCGCCATCTATCGGTGAACGACCGAACTACTGCGTTCGGCCGCGCTCGGCAGATCGGTTGACTTGGCCTCGGTCGTCTTCGTGCGGAAAAGTGGAGGGGATGGCTTCCTATGTAAATTGGCGGCGGGCGGCGGACCGAGAAGTGCCCTTATATATCTACTAAAGACATCTATCATGGTCAGGAAATTTTTTGCATTGATCGAAATAGTGTCAATATGAACTTTATCGAAGGGTTTGTCAATTTGTTCCGTTACTTGTAAAGGAATTTTTGGTGGATGCCTATTGTATTTGTTCTTTTGACATACTGTACAATTTTTTATATAGTTAGTAATATCAGTCTTAATTTGGGACCAATAATAGAACTTTTTGATTTTGTTCATGGTTTCATTAATTCCGCGATGGTTAGTTTCATCTGCATGGTGTTCAATTATTGCCTGTAATTTTTCTTCCTTAGTTTGCAATATTCTAGCTCTTCTAGTACACTCTTGGTATTAAGTAAGTTCTATAAATATTTTAGCAGTGTGTCGATGAGACATCCAAGTACAAGTTTTTTGTTATTCTGCTCGACCGCTCGGCCGCTAAGTGCAAAAAATTGTCCGTTTACGCTTCAACTCGTATATCGGAAATTTATTATTTGCGAAACCTTGTTCGAATGCTTTGAATTGGTTTATAATGATTTATATGTTTCTATTTATTAGCTTAATGTGTAACTAATTAATGTAATTCCTACATTGCAATGTAATTATGTTTTTATTAAATATGACGTTAATTTTATATTAATAAAATTTTAAATAAATTTGTCTTTATGGTAATTTGTTAATTGTGATTTACTGGTGTTTTCAAGATATTTAGCTTCAACGATATTTTGCAGTGTTTAACTTAATAAACAGAAAGGAGTATGTATTTTGTATACCATGAATGTATCATTACTATTTTTTTATATTATTATTTTGTATTTACTTTACAGCAAATGTTTCAAATATCTGACAACTGAAAATAATGACAATTATGTATATCACTAATTTACAAAAATTTTTGGTGGCAAGCTCTAAATTTTCGTCGAATTTTGATGGAAAGTAAATATATTATAATTATTATTTAAAAAAAAAATAAACCAAAATTTCCGACCATCTAAAAGAACATTTATACAACATAAAAATTATTTCATCAAATTTGACCTGGGATGAGTATAAATTGGGTTGGTAACGGGTATATAATTTCCCAAAAGGAGACGCTTCAGAAAGAAAAGTTGTTGGTTTCTCTTACGTATAGCTTTTATTGCATATTAATTACTGACAATCATATGCAATAAAAGCTATACGTAAGAGAAACCAACAACTTGACGATTTGAACCACGGACCTTTGCGTCACTAGCACAATGCTCTCCCATCTGAGCTATTGACATTATGCTAGCGACGCAATAGGCCTTGGTTCAAATCTAGGTTGTGGCTGTAATTTTTGAAATATTTAAAATTTACATCCCGCCTATATGTTACCATATTATTAACTTATAATATTACTTTGGCAAAGTATGTCGTTAAACATTTTCAGCTATAGTTTATATTGTTTGGAAATTAAAAAGACCTTCATTTTTAATGTATATGCATTTTAGCTAACCTTACAGTACACAATTCATAAGTCAAAATGTTATTTTTAACTTATTATCGTTGTTAATGCACGCCTCTTAATTTATTTAGAAAACAAATTTAGAAATAAAATTTCCAATAATGTTCCAGCTAATATATAGTAAATGAAAAATGTGTGCTTATTAAACTGGAACTATATTAGAATAAAACTTCTGTAGAGCTCTTTGAAATATTAAGAAAAAAAGAAAAAAAAAAATTAATTAGTTATCAAACAATGCAAAACCAAAAATGAAACACAATAAATACATATTACAACAATAAAAAATTATTAATTATAAGTAAAATTTTAATAATTTGTCTTAACAAATGAACAAAAGAAAATACCAAAATGTTTTGTTTTTTTTTCTAGAAAGTAGATAGTAATATGTTTCATATGGTCTTATTGGTTTTCTTTGTTCCTTCTGAAGTTGGTGCCGTTTAAAATAAGATAGTGTTAATAATTCAAACGGCTGTAACTTTTTAATGAATTGAAAAAGTAATTTACTTTCTGAAAAAATTGTTTTGCGGAAGAAACGTGGGACAGCCTGTATATATTGCTATAATTTAAATTATTTTGGTTGTCAAGCATGTATTAGATGTCATGAAAGATAATTGAACATTAACTGCTGTAAATTAAATACAGATATCAAATTTCCATTGTCCTTCATACAAAATACATGCTCGTCCTAAAGGTAAATTTAAATTAAATTTAGAGAATTTATTTACATTTAGTGAATATATTTTAATATGACAATTCTGAAATAGTCTATATTTAGTGATAATCATTGGCATCAAGTTGATTTGCGCATTTACTTACTTACTTACTTAAGCGCGTCATCCTACTGCTGGGCAAATGCATTTACTTGCGTAATTAATATGTGTATTAGTTAACATAAATTTATATAATGTGTCATGATATTACGCAATATCTTAAAATGAGCTTTTCGTATCATATTATCAAATTTCATGTTTATTAATATTATTATAAAAGTAATTCTATATTCAATTATATGCATTACCTACTCGTAAACTTAACTGTAGTGATCATATTTCATTTATTACATTGCAATGAAGATATCACATTAAGGAAAAGGTCGGACACGCTAAAAATAAACTAAATCCCGTTACATTACATCCATCGAAAAACCACCTCGTGACGGACAACTTTTTGCGAAACGGCCGGGTCGAGGAGGGTCGTAGAACAGTACACGAATATATAACCGACATACTATTTTCAAATCCTGCGATAGCGATACGAACTTACTTATTTCCATGACTGTACATCTAATTATATTAGGTCCATTATCAGTGAAGTGCTCAATATAAATTTTGCATATTTCTTGATAAAGTTCATCTGTGGTATAGATGTAAAATGTTCCTTGAGTCATTAATTCTTTAATAATTTTTAAAATTTCCTCTGATAAATTATTTTTGTTTAATTTGACGTGATGGATAATTTTTCCGTTATTAATGTCAATATTCACTGTGGTCGGATAGATATGCAATTCGATAAAGAATTGTATTTTTTGAATATCAATAGCTAGATCGGTTATGGGAATTGATCTTTTCGGTTCTATGTTGACATTGCTATGTAAAGAATCGTCTGAATCACTAAATGGTTCTATATTTTCCGGTGGTTCATTCATCTTGAGGGATTTACTAGCTATCGGTACTATAAACGTTTCATTAGATGGATTTTCTAGAGATTGTAAGAGTTCTGCAATTTCTTCGTCTGTTACTTGTGGTGTGGTGGAAAGGATGTCATTCCATTCTTTTTCTGTCATGGTTGGCATAGTTGGGTTTTGGTCATTTTCATGATGCTGTATTTCAATTCTTGAAAGAGCATCGGCGTTTTTGTTAATTGTGCCCTTTTTATAGATAATATCATAGTCGTACTCACTCAGTTTGACTTTCCAGCGTTGTAGCTTCACATTTTCGGCTCTTTGAGTGAATGCAACCATATTAAGGGTCTATGATCTGTAATGATGGTAAACTTCTGTCCATAGGTGTACGGCCTAAATTGCCTATATGCCCAAATTATTGCCAAAAGTTCTTTTTCTATAGTTGAGTATCTCTGCTCAGTATCTGTTAATGTCCGTGAAGCATATGATACTGGCTTGTCATTTCCATTGGGTCCTTGTGATAGGATGGCGCCGATTGCAAAATTACTAGCATCTGTTGTCACATTAAAGGGTTTGGTAAAGTCTGGGTATTGTAAAATCGGTTCATTGCAAAGAACATTTTTACAAAGTTCAAATGTCTTTTTATATTCGTTAGTTAGTTCCACTTTATTACCCGTTTTTAAACATTTGGTTATCTTCTATAATAGCCAAGTAATCCTAAAAATGCCTTAATTTCCCTTTGAGTTTTTGGTAATGGATATTTTGTGATTGCTTCTATTTTCTATGGATTAGGTTTAATACCGTCTGGGGTAATAACATGTCCCAAATAAATTACTTCCTTCTTAAGAAATTCACATTTACAAAGAGTAATTTTAATATTTGATTGTCTGAGACGATCAAATACTTTTCTTAGTCTCGTAATATGTTCTTGCAATGAGGTAGAGTAGATGATAATATCATCAAGATAGACTAAACACGTGTCTGCAGTTAAGCCTCTTAAGATATAATTCATAACACGTTGAAAGGTTGCTGGGGCGTTTTTAAGTCCGAATGGCATACGTAAAAATTCGTAGTGTCCATCTTCGGTGCAAAATGCAGTCCTTTCTTGGTGCGTTTTGTCTATTTCGATCTGGTGGTATACAGAGGCTAGGTCTAGCGTTGTGAAATAATTTGCCCTTCCTAATTTGTCGAGTATATCACTAATATTTGGAATTGGAAATTTGTCTTCAATTGTTTGTTCATTTAGTTTCCTGTAGTCAATGACCACCCTGTATTTTTGGATTCCAGAAGCATCTAGCTTCTTGGGTATAATTGCAATTGGTGCTGACCATGGACTTTTACTTTCTTGAATAATATTTTGCTTTAGCATAGACTGGATTTATCTATCTCAGTACGTTGAGTCGGTGTTTTTCGATAAGGCTTGAGATAAATAGGATTATCGTCTTTCAAGCGAATTTGGTGTTTAACTGTCGATGTGAAAGATAATGGGATTCGTTCGTCGTAGCAAATGTCCTTATATTCCAAACATAATTTTGCTATAAGTTGTTTTTCTTCTGGGTTAAGATGGTCTAATCTTAGATTCTTTTCTACGTTTTGTTTTTGCATCTTTTTTAACTTATCAACGGAAAGTTTAGTCATGTTATTTATAATGTTAGCCTTTTTTGCGTTTTGAGTATTAAGGGCATCTTGTTTATAAATTTCCGTTTTGAGAGGATGAGTTAGTTTGAATGTAACCGGATATTCGTTAAAGTTTGTTATCTCCGTAATAGCTTCATAATCCTGGGATTTAGTTACACTTTCTGGAACTTCTACTCCTGGTATTAATTCCTGATGTGAAATAAGAATTTGGTTTAAATTTCGATCTACGGGTACCTTAAGAATTTTTCTATCTCTAGGCCCTATTTGAATTGTTGGATCATCAAAATATAATGGGATGGTAGTGAATTTTGTTTTTAATTTTCTATTAGCGATATCCATAATTGCTCCCATCTGCTCTAATAATTTAAGTCCAATTATGCCATCATATTTTTTAGAAAAATCTATAATATTAAATTTATGTTTTTAGTTATATGCCTTGAGAGTGTATAAGGATGGAATTTCTAAAATGTATTTGTGATAAGTTGTACCATGCATAGTTGTTACCGAAAATGGTGAATATCTGATATATTCTGAAAATTCACTTTTTGCTAATTTAGTGGAGATTGATGAAGCTGATGCACCCGAGTATATAAGGAATTTTGCGTTTATTTCTGGTAATTATATATATGGTAGTCGAATAGCTTGTTGATGATTAAATTCGATATGTTCTTTGGATTTAGCTATTGTTATTGGGGATTTTGATTGGGTGAGGCTAGTTCGCGAAAATTTTGTTTCTTCTAGATTAATTAGTTCTTCATCGAGTTCTTCTAAAAATTCTTCTGTGTTATCTTCCCAATTTTCGTAAGCGTAAGTAGGACCATTCTGGTCATTTTCTTCAGGCTCTATTGGCTCTTGTTGGTGGAGTTCTTCCACTGGCCATCTTTTATTTTTGCTAACCGCAGGTCCAAATGGTGCCATTTTAACTTTACTCTGACTGGGGTCAACTTCCATTGGTTTAGATCGAGGTCGTCTCTTTTCTAGCATTTGTCCGGGCGTTTTCATAAATTTGAAAGAGGTTGGCTTCTGTTGATTTTGTCGCCAAAATTGTGGTTGTGGTTGTTGATTTTGATATGGTTGATTATATAGATGTTGATTTGGTCGCCAAAATTGTGATTGTGGTTGTTGATTTTGATATGGTTGATTATATAATTGTTGTTGAGGCCATTGTTGCAAGAAATACGGTTGTTGTGGTTGGACTATTGATTGTGAAATAGCATTCATTTTGCCGGGTGTGATTTGATTTAGACTTTTGTGTTGAGTTTGTGGTGCCGGTAATTTTCCACAGCGGTATTGCCAATTTTGGTATTCTAAAACGCACGACATTGCCGTCTCTAATGATTGCGGGTCTTTTATATAAAGAATTTCACCTAAATTCCCAAATTTCATAAGACCGCGTTTGTATGTTTTCAACGCCGTATTTTTATAGAGAGTCGTTTTAAGAGGAATTAATTCTTGTTGAGTACATGAGTTATATTGTGGGCAATATAGTTCCCATGGTTCACTGTATGTTATATTGGGAACCCCAATATAGTTGTTAAGTTAAGTAAATAGAAATAGATTATGTCATCCAAGTGTTGGATTACAACCTCCGCTCTCAGCGTGCCAATTCTAAGAAGCAAGATAAGCATTGCACTGCAGGCTGGGAACGGAGAAGAAGTAGATAAGACAGACGTTGTACGACTCTGTAACAGAAAGCGTTGAAATAACGAATAAAACTCTTTGTTATAATACAATTGCTTTTTATTAGTCTACAGTCTCATATTCAAATTAAACAATTGTCAATAATATCGGCAATAACATAATTGGCGCAGTCGACTGTAGGTCATCTTCACGGATCAAAATCTCCGGTCGATTTCAATCGTTTGGAAGTGATTAAGAACCAACAGAAACAGTTCACTAGTGTTGTGCGATAACAGTTCGGTACTTACGGCAGCATCAAATTCTGCGGCCGTGTTACGTCACTCATCGTCACCAGCAGTACCAAAATTGTTCGCCGTTGTTGTGCGATAACAGTTCGATACTTACGGCAGCATCAAATTCTGCGGCCGTGTTACGTCACTCATCGTCACCAGCAGTACCAAAATTGTTCGCCGTCTCCAGTGCACTTGAAATTTGTGAAGTGAAAGTTCGCCATAGTGTAAGTGCGACAAATATCAGGGTGATTACGGCAGCATAAAACTCTGCGGCCGTGTCACATCACTCCGTATCGAGTCAACTGGACGCCGTCTCCAGAAAAATCAAATTCTCCAAGAATACACAAGCAACACTATGCAATTGTTTATGTTATTATTGTAAGTAACTTTAAGTGTTAATTTTAAAACTATAGAATTTGGATGAATAGAGCTAGATCGCGTTCGCCGATACCAAGAAATAATCCTATTATCAATATTCCTGATAATAATAATATCAATCCAGAAGCAATACCGAACATGGCTATTCCCATTTCAAGCGTAGAAATAGGAATTATCCCTAAATTTTCTGGGGATTTTAGAGAATTGCCGTTGTTTCTAGAAATAGCGCAAAATTTTTTTATAAGATACGAAAATAATCCAGCAATTCCAAATGGATTTTTGGTGGACTGCATCAAAAGTAGATTGGAAGGTGAACCGTTACGGGTCATTGCTAGTAGGCGGTTAGTCACTAAAGATGAAGTATTACATGCTCTACGTGAGATGTATTCTGACCCGCGGTCCGAAAACACTCTGGAATTGGACATAACCAATTTTATCCCGAAAACGAATAACGTGATTCAGGTTGGGAACGATATAAGAGAATTAATAGCATTTTATGACACTAAGTTAACTATGAATATTATCTATAATGATGCTATGAGAAATGTGAAATCTGGGGTATTTAAACAAATGGCTTTGCAGGCGTTTATAAAATCAATAATGTTAGTACACCCAAAATTAGGTGAGTTCCTTGTAAATAAAAGTCCCTTGGACTTAGATCAGGCCATTACTCTGGCACACAATCATTTAGAATGGTTACATCAATTCGATAAATTTGCTAAACTGAACCGAAATCAGATACCTAGTGGAAATAATATGCAGAGAGTTCCGATAAATATCAAACCTAGTACGTCTCATAGTTTTGTTCCGAGATATGGGCAAACTTCAAGTGCTCCATCAATGCCAAATTATCGCATTCCGCAAAGAGCATCATTCAATCAAGAACCAATACCGACATATAATTTTGTTCCACATCAGAATCAGGCTATAGGATATGACCCTTTGCGACAGGGACAATCCTTTCGAAATATTCGAGTTGCACAGGGTGTTCCTTATCAATCAATGTTACCACCTAATTCTCTATCAATTGGTAATCAGGGAAGATCATTTAATAACCCTCAAAACCCGCAACCAATGGACGTCGATCCATCAACTTACAGGACCAGATTGCCTACACAAAGAAATTTTAACGGTGCTAGGCAACCTTTAATGGGCTTTACCAACGGAAAACGAATTTTCCAACAAGATACGGTCGATTTAAATGAGTTGGAAAGCGATGAGAATCATAAAATTTTAAATGAACAAAATTTGTTGAACGATGGGAAAACAATGAATTTCTTACAGAGGAAAATTTTCACTTGGTACCTTATACCGACCAAGTGACATAACTTTTCACACCATACTGGCTGATTGTACAAAGGGGTTTAATTCAGAGATTGGGGTGGAAAATTTTGATTTGGAATTTTTAAGTGGTGATTATAGTTATGATTATTATAACAACATTGAAACTGAAGAATTTTTGTCGAACGACTTCCCCTTGGAAGAAGTTCATTTAAATAACAATGGTCACAGGCAATTGCCGTTTATTATAATAACCGAATTAGACAACGCACGATTTCTCATTGATACTGGTGCGACGGATAGTACGATAGACCCGGATTTGGCTGAATTGTACTTTACTGAATATTTGGCGTACCATCCTTTTTCAATTAAAACTATGCATGGTCTTACCTATCACAAATTCATTGCACAAACTCCGGCCTTACTTAGCTTCAAGTCAAACGAAAGTAATTTTCGTTGGAATGTTGTTAAATTTTCAGAGAAATTTAAGGGGTTAATAGGATCCACAATGTTAAACAAATTGGATGCACAAATAGACTATAAAAACCAAATGCTTCACTTACCTCGCGTAACAATTCCGCTTCATTATGATGAACCAAAGGCAAATTTACATAACCTGTATGACGCGGGTATTTCGACAATATTGGATAATAATATTCGACAAAAATTGCAGACAAGTCACTTGAATATAGAAGAAAGCACTACCTTGGTTGACTTGATTCATACCTACAAAGACATCTTATATGATGAATCAATTTCCCTTACATTTACTTCTAAAATTCAACATGCTATCAATGTAACAGATGATTTACCGATATACCAGAGACCGTACCGCAAAAGTCCAAAACAAAGAGAAGAAATTAATAAACAAATAAATAAAATGTTACAACAAAATATTATTACACCTAGCGCGAGCCCGTATGCATCTCCTGTATCCCTGGTGTCAAAGAAACCCGATCACTCGGGTATTCCGAAGTTTAGAATGGTAATCGATTATCGAAAACTGAACGAAAAGACCATCGATGATAAATTTCCAATTCCGAATATCACGGACATTTTGGACAAGTTGGGGAGGGCTAATTACTTTAGCACCCTCGATTTAGCTAGTGGCTACCACCAAATTAAAATTGTAGAAAAAGATCGTGATAAAACTGCTTTTTGCACGGAAAGTGGCCAATATGAATTTAGGCGGATGCCATTTGGTCTAAAAAATGCACCGTCAACATTCCAGAGGTGTATGAATTTCATTTTTGCCGATTTACTTGCGGATACTTGTTTGGTGTATCTCGATGATATAATTGTTTATTCAGTTTCCTTACAAGAACACTTTGAAAAATTACGAAAGGTGTTTGATAGATTACGCGAATCAAACTTGAAAATCTCGCTAGATAAGTGCGAATTTTTAAAAAAATCTATTAAATATTTAGGACATATTGTTACGGACAAAGGCGTAATGCCGGATCCAGAGAAAATAACAGCTATAAAAAACTTAAAACTCCCTACTACAACTAAACAAATAAAATCTTTTCTGGGGTTGGTTGGTTATTACAGAAAGTTTATAGAAAATTTTGCTAAACTCACAAAACCACTGACACAGTGCTTAAAAAAGAACGCTAAGATTGATTTGCAAAATAGCGAGTATGTTGACAGTTTTAATACATGCAAAAATGTATTAATTAATCCGCCGCTCTTACAATATCCGGATTTTACGAAGAAATTTCTAATCACTACTGATGCTAGTAATTATGCTATTGGTGCGGTTTTGTCTCAGGGTGAAGTTGGCAGAGATAAACCAATTTGCTATGCTTCGCGAACGCTCAGTGAATCTGAGGTAAAATACAGCACTATCCAGAAAGAATTACTAGCAATAATTTATGCTACCAAAATTTTCCGTCCTTACATCTACGGAAATCAATTTATTCTAATAACCGATCATAAATCACTGGTTTGGCTTCATTCTCTAAAAGAACCTAATGCAAAACTAGAGAGGTGGCGCATAAAGCTAGCCGAATTCGATTATCAGATAAAATATAAATCCGGAAAACAAAATACTAATGCAGACGCACTCTCCAGATTAGAAATAAACCATAACTCTTGCGGATCAATGGTGGTTAACCAAGATACAGAAAATCAGTCAATTCATTCCAATAAAAATCCTGATAATAGGAATTCTATTCCAATTTCGGAAAGTACAATTAATACACAAGCAAACCAAATTTTTATTAGCACTCATGGGAGCGAATTAAGCGTTACAAGGGAAGTTAAAAACAAAAAGACAATTTTTACGGTAAAAATAAATGAAAATAATCAATTGCGTGACTTGGTAACGTTTATGAAAACAAATCTACTAGATAGAAAATATTTTATATTTTGTCCTGATGATATTTACAAGTTATTGTGTGGGATTGTGGTTGAAAATTTCAATAATCGTGTAACTTTCATCAGGTGTATTAAACAGGTAAAAGTAATAGATGATAAAGGAGATCAAGTGGCGATCATTGGAAAGTATCACGAACAGAATAATCATAGAGGGGTAACTGAGGTTTTTGATGAAATCAGAAGGTATTACTATTGGCCAAACTATCATAATGATGTCATCAATTACATTAACAAGTGCGATGTTTGTCAAAAAAATAAGTATGACCGACATCCGATTCAATCTCAATTACAACTCACGAATAAAGTAACAAAACCAATGGAGCGCATTCATTGCGACGTTTTTAAAATCAAAAAAAAAGTATACCTAACCGTAATAGATGCTTTTAGCAAATTTGCCCAAGTAATAGAAATTTTAAATAAATCGGCAGTAGAGGTCACTAGAGCGTTGATTAAGTTTTTGGCAAATTTCGGTATTCCGGAACAGGTGGTGTTCGACAACGGACAGGAATTTAATAATGCGATAGTGAAGGATTTGCTTAGACTTTATAACATTCAGTGCCATTTCATTACACCTAACAACCCTAAATCAAATGGGGAAATCGAGCGCTTTCATAGTACATTGGTGGAACACGTAAGAGTACTAGGACAAAACGAAGACTTTATGAATCTAAGTACTATTGCTTACAATCATTCTATTAATAATCGAACTAAGAGGAAACCGATTGAGTTGTTTTTTGGTCGTTTTGAGGAAATACTTGGCATTAATGATGAGAATATAACAACAGACCTGATAAATGAATATAAAAATCAGATACAGGAAATAAACACTAAGGTCGCCGAAGTGCAGCAACGAAATAAAGAAAAGTGTATAGCCAAGCTAAATGAAAAGCGAGATAATAAGGAATTGAGGGTGGGTCAAAATGTCTATATCAAGTTCCCAGGCCGTTATTCCAAAACAAATCCCTTGGCTAAGGGTCCATTTCAGATAAAAGAAATTCTTGGTAATAACAAGATAAAAGTAAAAAATAAACAAGGTAAATTTTTTGAATATCACATTGACACTATTAAATCGGTTGTTACAGATTCTGTCTCAGTGGACTAGTCCTGGTAATGGGGGAACTCGTGGAGGTAAAGAATACGATTTCACTGCTGCCAGTAAAACAAAATATCTTATTCAACAGTAATAAAGAACTCACTCTAGCGGTGGGTGTCGATTATGGTCAGCTTATCAATTCTTGGAACCGTTATTTACTTGTGAAAATGGATGACCATCCCGACAATCAGTTTCTTGCAAGAACTATGCATTTGATAAGGAGTCATGAAAATAAAATCCAGTCGTTGCTTCAAATGATTTTTAAGTCCAACAAAATTAAGAGAGGACTGTTTAATTTTTTGGGCGACTTTGTTAGTGTTGTGACTGGAAATCTAAATTATGAAGATGGTCAACGACTGAATAATCAAATTGTAGAAGTAGGTATGGCCCCAGCTTTGCTGACCTCAGATGACCCCGGATTTGACCTTTTAAATCCGGGGGTCATCTGAGGTCAGCAAAGCTGAGGCCATAGAGGTGACCTTGAAATGACCTTGAAATAAAAGGGGAGGCTAAGGTCACTCGTTATGTTCTGTATCAGCTGAAAATTAATCTCTCTCTCTCATAAAGAGGAGGCCATTCGAATTAGGAGGAATTATTAAATCGGCTTACAAATAAAATGTTGGAGAATGTGTTACTTGAGGGGACACACACACACACACACACACAACACAGGTAATTTGAAACGGGTCCTCAAAGTTACGATCTGCACACACCGAATATCTGGAGACAACTAACTGGTTAGACTGCGAGCATCTGTTTAATTAGGTTTAAAATTATAATGATATCTCGGAAGCACTCATGGTTTCTTTAGAAAATTAATCTTGAAATTCTTCTGAACGCGGTGGAAGTTGACACTGTTTTTCTCGCCCACGTTGTCTAATCAATGCCATACTCAATGGAGATACATAATGTACTGTACAAAAGAGCAACCGACCCGATAATATCTCATAAGAAGGCACAGATAGTAGTTGATCTTCGTTTGCTAACGCGAATGACCTGTTACAGAGGAGACCGAGTGTTGAATACTAGAGTGAGGGGAGTCGCACAGTTTAAACACAGTTTTTACCAAAAGACATTGAAATAAAACAGGTGTATTATTTCACACCAACTGATTAAGGCACATATTATATTACTAGATACATACTATTATCTATCACCCACGAAACTAACGTCAAAATATCATATCACTGACCGTTTCGTATATAGCGCGTGAAATAAAAGAGGAGGCAAGGTCACTCATGTCTTGTAACCGGCTTGAAATTAATCTCTCTCATAAGGAGGATGCATTCTAATGAGGAATTATAAAATCGGCTTACAAATAAAATGTTGGAGGAGGTGTTACTTGAGGACACACATACACATACACACAAAACAGATAATTTGAAACGGGTCCTCAAAGTTACGATCTGCACACACTGAATATCTGGAGACAACTAGCTGAGTAGCTGAGTTTAAAATTATGATGATATCTCGGAAGCACTCATGTTTTATATGAGGATCAGTTTACATAATAATTATGTATGTGAAGACGGAGAAATGGTTACGTGTTATAAATATTCTGCTATTGGTAGAGTAATCTTGAAATTGTTCTCAACGCGGTGGAAGTTGACACTGTCCTTCTGAATCACGATTACTGTCAATAATCATTGCGGTTGATACTTTCTTCTGCTGTTCGTTTATAAATATTGCGTCAACCGTATGATGGCTAGCCGACATAGAAAAGAAAACTGGTTCTATTCGACACTTTGCAAAAGCGAGTAAGTCGATTTATTTCAAGTACAAGGTTAACCATATACACTTCCAGTTTTATAAATATTTTGTGGTAACAGAAACTGAATTCATTGGTGCAGAAATTAGTCTTAATATTAATTACTGTAATTTGTTGACTGTGGTTATTAGTCTGAAGTTTGAAATATATACTTACTTAAGAAATGTGAATTTAGTAGATTTTATTCTAAATATAAAGACATTTTCCATAAGAATTTGCAAACAATTATCTCGTTTTCAATCGAATGTAACCGAATGTTACTTATTAACTTTTACCTATAAAATTACATACAATATTGTCAATATCTTGATAACGTAACACATATTGTATACGAATAAATCTGATTAAATAAGTAATAAGTACCCGTTGTACTACCCCTTAAAAATGGGGATTAAATTTATCGCAAGCAGGTTAAGAAGTGATAGTTTTATTCGTAAGAATATGTCCCTAGAGTCGAGGGAATTGGGTTGGGTAATTTTCCTTCTTCAGAAAGCTTCAAACATTGCAAATGGCTATAGTTTGAAAGAACATACCTAAATATTCAAGTGTAACAGACCAGAAATAGGACAATTTTCAACAACTTATTACGTCGTTATTCTTGGGGGCGAGAGAAAACTTATATTCTATTTCTATAAATGAAAAGTGTTTGATGTTTGTTGTATTCGATTCCAATACAGTTTTGATTGAAAATAATGGATAGAAATTTAAATTCTTACGAACATAGAAACGTTGGTCTCCGAGAGGCCATCTGTTGAACAGTGAGGGTTCAACAAGTTGTTATGTTGTATAGTGTAACTACTTCCTGTTGGTAGGTTTGAGCGCTGTATATTAAATTGTTTTGATATGACTCTCGTATGCTAAATTCTTATATTCTTACCTTTGCCCTTGATTAATCGGCCAAATTTCTCAGTTTTCATCGTCTATTTACTAATATTATTTGTTCGCTCTCTTAAAATGCACTTAGCCATAATTTTCTCTCGGAACTTTCATACTACTCAGAAAGATTATGATGATAACGTATCGATAAATCAAATGTATGTTCTTATGGTTTTCAATTAATAGAACTATTAGGTAATATATTATCTATACCATCATTTCTCTATTCCAATATTTTAAGTATGGGCTATAGAAAGGAAAGTCTTGGTGAACAGTAATATTCACAGTTATATTTAATATACTTTTATTATCTACAGTACAACTTCAAATCCGAACCTCCAATAATACGAATTCATATCCGGGGTTGGTACGGAAATGTGCGCTTTTTGTAACTTGAAAATACCTTATTTCTGATTTTATTCTGGAATATAGTTCTGGTAAAATTATTGACATGTTATCAATGTTTATTGCGAGTACCTACTGTTTCCTTACATAATCGTATGGTAGTTCAATCCATGACGGAGCCTGGCCGACTCAAAGCATTAATGTGAAAAGAGAAGTAAACGCAAAGCTGGGTAATGCTACCATGCTCATGAGGGCCTCTACATTATTGATAAATCATAGTCTCCCATGTGCTAGTCATTTTCCCCATTGAGTTTAGTTGGTTTTCTTACTTTATATTCGGTTCAACTCCGTTGTCTTCTGTCTTTTACCCGCAACATCCCCATCAATCTGGATTGTTCCTTGTGTACAGAGTTTGCCGCTAATCTAATATTAGCTAAATTGTTGAAAGTTGATGATGGATACTTATCTTATTAATGGTGATAGTTAGTTTATCGTCTGATATCCTCTATTGTGACAGTTTACGTGTATAGAAAAAGGCCGTAATCAAATTTAACATATTAGAGTAGCCTAGTATTGTTGCGTACTTCTTAATCTAAGAAATAAAAACACAAGGAAAGCGTTCAATACGTTTATTGAACAAAAATAGCAAAAATACATAATACAGAAATAGGTATTTCTTAGCATAATTGTATGGTTCACATTCTTAAACTAACACTAAATACACAAAAATATAATTTTTATATAAAGAAAAATAATTCATGTAAATACTCAACAGACGCTGTTGAAAAACCAACAGATCCTATTGATAACGTCAACAGAACCGGCTGAAAAACGAACAGACCCTGTTCAAAAATGAACAGACCCTGTTCAAAAACGAACAGACCCTATTGAAAACGAACAGGGTGAAAAATCTCCATCATTAAACATTGTGTGTTCCAAAGGTACATAACAATGCATACACATCTGTGGTAGAAGAAGTATGTTTGTTTTAATATGGCGGGATAATTCACTAATTCCCATATACTTTTTCACACATAACCGACAATGTTTACATTCTTAAACCAACACTAGATACAGAAAATGATTTTGATATTGAAATTTTCTTTAATTTAAATAATTTAGTTATTCTAGTGATCAACGTTTTTTAAAACCGTGAGGAACGGAAAATCCATGGTCGTCAAACTTCCTTTTAGTAGAGTTTGGTCTGTATATTTTACTTTCGGTTTTTGTTATAACTCTATGGGAGCTATCACGGCGAAAATTTCTCCCTACGATTTCTATGGGATCTGTTTGATCTAAAACAGCTCTTACAATAGATTCAAAATTTATTTTTTGAGAGATCTTATAGTTGATTTTTATCCCCTTCACTTTTACAATAGTTTTTAAACATTTTTTATTTGTTGAGTAAACCTCATAGGCGTAATTTTTTGGCCCACCAGAAACAAATTGAGTGATGTAACTACCTTCTCCATAATCTGCTAATTCATCTGTCATATCTCCAATCATGTTTCCAGTGACTATATCCTCTTCTGTCTCTCTAGATATGTATATGACCGAATCTGTATCATAATATAGTACTCTCTCTCCTAACGTTTCAAGATAGCTATATAATTTAAGCCTAGCTAGCGTTGTGGTATATGCCGCAATGGCAACATTAACTGTAGAAAGACTGTCTGCAACTTCTTCACGGAATTCAAAATTCACTACTATTGTGTTTTCGTTTATGATTAGAATACTGTTTATATTTATGGATGGGTTTGCATTTACAGCAGCAAAATCCTCTGATTTGTTGATTATTATTGTCTTAGGTTGATTTTCCCTTTGACCAAACTTGCCCCAAAATGAATTTAAAATTAATTTTCCCAGAGACCGTAGTCCGGGGTTACTTACAATTTTATCAATATCCATCTTTATTCCCTCTGTATTTAAAAATTCCTCAATATAACAATTTTTTTCCTCATCTGATGTTACAACCCTTTGGCCATCCGGATGCTTGCTGTTTGGTCTTTATGAATGCATTCATCATACTTGTAAACAAACCACCAGTTTTTGTGTTCGAATCATATTGAAGTGTTTTATATGCCCATACTTCATAAATTTTCAAAAGTTGATAACCCTTTTCTACAGCTTTAACTATCTCGTCTACAACCCATGTGCCTGTGAGGGCTCTTTCTTCCTCTGTATGATTGCATTCGTCTGGATTGAAAGTTTCCCCGCAAGTTCGACATAGTACAAACATTAGTTTGTTGTTCATTTTTGTGGGCAACACAGGGTGATACAGATTTTGTGGTGGCAAGATTGTACACTTTACTATTCCATCTGTTGATTGTAGATCAAAGTTTGCAGACTCGCCAACGTATATTGTAGGGTGTTCGATAGGAAATTTTCCATACTTACAAACCCAAGGATACAAGCTACAGATATCTACATATTTGATTTTCTCTCCGGGTTTACAGGCGTAATAGGTGTTGCAATTTCCGGTTCGCCCTCCATAGAATGCCTCACGGGGATTTAGGGGACTCGATGTTACGAGGGAGTGATTCTCGCAATATTTCTGCATCTCGGGAGAAAACGACTTGCGGAATTTGCATTCCCATATCTCTGTTACATCATACCCCATATCTCTAAGACGCTGAATTTTCTCACAGGTTTTCTCATATCGACTATTCATTGTGTCTTCAGGATCATCTGCGAGCGGTTTATCGCGATTGTGTATAAAACATTTCATGCACCCGTGATAGTAGCAACCGTGAAATTCGAATATCTGTTTAGTTTCTTCACAATATCCATCCACTTTAACACCGGCAACCACTCTCTCACTACCCTTAGCAGAATGCATTATTTCAATTTTACGCTGCTTCTGCTCCCAAACAAGCCATTGAATTGCAATCTTTGATTGGTTATCCTTATAACGATATCCGAGCTTTGGAATAATGCCAATAGTTTCAGGTGTGAGATAGTTTCGTCTGAACACTTTGTTACACACACTGGCTATTGTACAGCCTTCCAGAAAGGGGTCAACATTTGATTGTTCGAGTAATAATTTACGGAATGTGAGGCAGGCTTCAGTTAATATTTGAACGTCACTACTGCAGTATGATACCATTTCCTTTTGCAGATCAAATATATCTTCACAGTGTTGGTTGTGCCACTTTAAAAATTGTTTCCGTTCATCGTCATCGTCGGCATCGTTGCCCATCATGGCATTAGGGTCATAATACTCTATAGCCGGTAAAGGACCAATGTAATTTTGATTTGCTGTTGTGTTGAAAAGATGGGGAAAATAGCCCTTCTTAAAGGTGTCTCCAAGATCGAACGCCTTTGGTAGCTTTCCCAGAGCCATGGGAAAATAGTTTAAACTGTCTATGAATTTAATGTTTCCCCCCACATTCATTTCAATAATTTTACTACCCCTCATTATGAGCTCTGGAATTAAATCTGTTTGTGTTAACATGTGATTGAGTAAAAATTGATGGTCAAAAGCTTGTCCATTGTGCGCAATAACAACGATCTGTTTATAGCGGGGTCTCATTGCCAGGAGTTTTGTTAAAAACCACTCTACCGGTCTACGATTAAAAAGATTATCCAGAGGATCATTTGACAATCTTAATCTTATACAAGAAATTTCACAGAGATCATCACAACCGTTTATACACTTCTCGCAACGTGTTTGGAAAACGCATAAATTTGGCTCGTGTAGTAGAGAGTCGTCCTGTATTAGAGTTTCTTGCACAGTTTCCAAATCATAAAAAACAAATAGGAATCCTTTCTCTGGTGGTTTTCTTGTATCAGGTTGTATGTAGCATTGATGATCCTGGGGCTGATGTTTATGGCATATCTTACAAAATATTTCACCACAGGTATGCTGTCTATCTGTCTTCACCGTCTTTAAACACAATGCACAAAGGCGTATTTTCAGACATGCCCCACTGTTTGTGTGGTTCTCAAAACAGTGCTGACTAACGAAAGTCCTAAGACAGTCAGAGCACTTAATTTTAACACTTCTCTGACAAACCGGAGATTGTTGACACGCGTGGCATGTTCCTCTGCATCTATGTTTATCTTTATGATCGTAGGGTATATGACAGTCTTCGCAATAAAATTTGCAACAAAATGCTGCTGTCAACGACGTAATTACATTGTAGTGCCCCTGGTGGTATAGTAGATTGATGTTTTTGTCAGTTTTGGGTCCTTGAAACAATATGTCCCGTCCCTTGTTTCCATATTGATAGACGGTTATTTTGAACTCTTTCAAATAGTCTTGAAATGATTGTAACTCAGATATACCGCAACCATCAGTTGGTACAGAGACGTCAGCATCTTTCATAAGGGCATGAGCTCTAGTCGTTTGTTCCTTTCGGATATTCTGACGAACAGTCTTATACTCCAGATCTTTATTGACGTGAGCTATTGCCACTACCAGCGCTCGGGGGAGGCATAGGTTATCCCTGTTCATAATTGCAACAATGCCTTTGCGCCTCGTACACTCTTCATGATAATCACTGTACATGTTGTGCTTTTTGCCCTGGCCTACTGGATTTTCATAGGAAGTAACCCTTAAGCAGAAGATATCACTGCTCAACCCCAGTGAATTGGATTGAAAAATGGAAGAAAGTAAGTTCCATACTTCATTGGTGTTAATTTTCGCCGCCTCCACAAAATGTATACCCGCGTCTCCACGTGCAAAACCTTTGCTGCATATGCTTATTCCTATCTTATCTGTGGGTTTCAGATTCTCCGTAACATACAAAAGGGCATTGTCGAGAGCTTTCCTTACCCAGCCTACAGCTTCGACATCTTCGGGAATAGGATTTATTTTAAACTCGAGCGTGCGCGCCTGCAGGTTGTTAAATTTCTTTATCTTTCTGGTCGTTACATCTTTCACTACGGTAAAGGTGTCCATTTTGATATGAACTGGAAAAGAATAAACAATAAACAATTGAAAAATAATATTTATACCAATCACATGTATAGACGTACAGAGGACACAACTTCATTCAGTAATTTTCCAGTTTTAAAATTTAGTAATATAGTATTCTTAAGATGATTGTTATCTAGTTAGAAGTTAAAACGAAAGTAGAATTGCAACGAAATAAATTTCTATAAAATTGATGCAAATGAAAATTAAAACAGGAACATATAACGCTGAAATCAATTTAACACTCTTAAGAAACTTATAACACATATGTATTCCAAAATACAGGAAGTACCTTCATTCAGTAATCTTCGTTAGACCTAATTTCCGAGAATCAGTATTTAAGTTTTTGAATTTATGACATCATCTTGATTATCCGTAAAGTCAATAAAAATAATTCCAATAATAACCGTTGTTCAATTTCAAAAGTCAGCCACGTTTTTAACCAGCATGAGCGCGTATTATATTGCAAGCCTCGTATACTGCGAAATCTTGTGCATGAAATGTTGATTGGATCGTTTTAAGATAACATTGTATAAACATATCACGAGAGTTTTCTCCTAAAATGAAGCCAACGGGTCTCAACCTGTCTGAATTTACTAATATAAACAATTTTGTGAATCAACACTAAGAATTTAACAGAATAATGGCAATTGATTGCACTGTAGGTTAATTAATACAGACTGGAGAATACACACGAACCAGTAGGAAACACACCAAAATTTATTCCTACGCAATAAATACGTCAATTCGCCTGAGTAGGCAACACTGAACACACACACCGCATTTTTAATTAATAAATTATGTAGATGGCTTCAAATATCTTAATATATAAAATCTTAATCTAAATTCTAACCTTAAAATTAGTACGTTATCACACACGAAAGTAATATCAAAATGTCGTCAAAATGATCGTTGTGAAAATAGTGCTCAGAGTTGGAGATTACCTGTTAACGGAATGGGGATGCACAATGCACTGTACGAAAGGGCAAGAAACCTTTCTCTATATATTGCAACTAATAATTTATAAATACCTAAAACAAAAGTGGATAAGTAGTACTATTCTGATTTCTAACGAACGTAAAATCAACTTTGGGCATGTATTTTACATTTAAATTTATGTTAGTTTGTAATATTGATGACACAGATAGCGGTTGACCCTCGTTTGCTAACGCTAATGACCTGGTACAAAGGAACAGAGTGTTGCATATTAGAGTGAGAGAATACTTATACCATATTATGTATGTATGTCGGAATTTTTGTAATTTAAATATGGGGTGCAATAACCGACAACACTGAACACATACAGCGCACCTTGTTTTCTAAATAATAAAATATGTTGATCACATCAAATATCTTAATATATTAAATCTTAATCAAAAATTCTTACCTCTAAATTAGTATGTTATCTATCAGACACGAAGGTAATGTCAAAATGCCGTATCACTGATCGTTGTAAAAATAGTGCTCAGGGTTTTAGATTACCTGTTAACGGAATGGGTTGCAAAATGCACTGTACGAAAGAGCAACTGACCTTTCCTTATATAGAGCGTGTCCCCGGATAGGTGAAACGGCTCTTATAAAAGGTAAACATTTTTTTTTATATTAACTTTAATTTGAGGTTTATTAGCCCTGCTTGGTTACAGACTAATTTCGAACATATTTTCAGTTTGTAAAAACAAGTGAGTCTTGACAGTGAATAAGAAACTCCTTTGAGGCAGGTAAAGTACCTATGCTGTTTACATAGGTACTTTACCTGCCTACATATGTATGTACAGTACGTCACCATCTTACTCAGAAGCTTTGTTCAGAATAAGAAGCTATGGCTATATGCAAATTTCAAAATGATCGGCCTACTTGATGAAATACCAAACAAAGGATGTTTGGTATTTTCTTCAAAAGTACATTATTACGGTTTTTTTTGTGTCGAGATTCAGGTCTTTCGGGAGTAATAAGGGAAACGTTCTTATAATTTCATTAAGAAAAATAAAATAGAAAAGGAAAGAGCACTTCCGGTTGAACTATTTCCCAAACATTAGAAAGAAACACAATTGTTACAAACTACCTAATTTTATTACTAGTTGCTGGCTTAACAATAATAAGTCATTACAGAAACAATAGTAAGATATATTTTCAGACTACATGTAACGCTCTATTAAGTCTCCTCCTAAATTTACGCCTTTTCAATTCGGTTTCGGAATACACTAAAAGTTGCCTGTACTCTAGGAATTGATTGAAGAGCATGTGTTATTCTATCTTTTATATTCTATCATATTTCGGTGTCATTCGGAATGTGTTCTTGGTAAACTATTTGCTTTATCCTTCCCCAAACAAAAAAAAAATCCATTATTGAGAGATCTGGAGATCTGGCTGGCCTAGATGTTGCGCCCATTCTCCGAAACCATCTTTCACCAAATTGATTAACTACCCAATCAGTTATCATTTTCTTTGAATGAGCAGGACAGCTGCCATGTTGAAAGAAATTCAACATCAAACATATAAAGGAAGTTCATCAACAAATCTTTCAAGAATTTGTAAATAAAAGTGTTGGTTTAATCTTCCTTCGATAAATAATGGTCCGATTCCTAGCTCCAGAATGACACCACACATTATCTTTTATAAATACTGTGTTTTTGCATTAATTACGTAATGGGGTTCCGTTTGTGGTAAAGGTGCATTCATCAAAATAATTATTAGTTTTTGGAACTATCTGTTTTCTAAAATTATTTCTCCCAAAGATAATCAGAAGTCCAGTCGCTTTGCTTCGTCTCCTACCTCCTAGCTGTGGCAAAATTGGGCTTTTGTACGGATAAATTCTGTTTGCTTTATAAATTCTTTGCAAATGCGTTTTACTTATACTTGTATGTATGGTTTGTTTTCTTAGAGACATGGTTGGATATGCATCTGATGAATGTACAGCAACTAAAGTGCCTGCATCAGTTTCATCATATTTTTCTCCTTCTTCTTATAGTGAACACCTGCTGTTGTAAGAAATCTCTTGATTAGATGAAAAGAAGTATTTTTAAATTTTTCACTAAATGCAATAATCCTATTTATCGATTTTTGTCGGTTCCATAACACAGAATCAAGTAAACTTTTTGCTTTAATCTTAACATTTCATTTATGAAATACCTTACGTTTACTTATGTTTGACAGATTAACATTAATATGGACGCAAGTTTGTTTTTCCATGGCACTTTCTGTGAGAAATAAAATTGATTGATGTGAGTTTTATCAAAGTAGACCGACTATTTTTCAAATTTGTATATAGACATAGCTTCTTATTCTGAAGTTTCTGAGTAAGATGTTGACGTACTGTAAACAGAAAAGGTACTTTACCTGCCACAAAGGAGTTTTTTTATTCACTGTCAAGACTCACCTGTTTTTAAAAATTGAAAATATGTTCGAAATTAGTCTGTAACCAAGCAGGGGTAATAAACCTCAAAATGAAAGTTAATATCGAAAAATGTTTACCTTTTATAAGAGCCGTTTCACTTCTTTTTGCATTATTTATGTAATGGAGATTGCCTCCGCTCCAGTACCGACGGTTTTGTGAAGAAGGAATTCCATTTGTGGTAAAGGTACATTCATCAGAAATATTATTAGTTTATGGAACAAATTGAAAATATGTACGAAATTAGTCTGCAACCAAGCAGGGCTAATAAACCTCAAAATGAAAATTAATATCGAAATTTTTTACCTTTTATAAGAGTTGTTTCGCCTATCCCTGGACACACTGTATAGCGACCAGCAATTTATAAGTGATTGAAACATAAGTTAATAAGAACTACTATTATTATTTCTTCGGAAGGAAATGTAACATCAACTTTGTGCACGTATTTTACATTTAAATCTATGTTAGTTTGTAATATTGGTGCTATCTGAAACAATTCCTATAAGAAGGCATGTAGGTAATAGAAGACACATATAGTGGTTGACCTTCGTTTATTAACGCGAATGACTGAACACAACGGAACAGAGTGTTGAATACTAGAATGAGAGAGTATACGGTATTATATGTCGGAATTTTTTGTAATTTAAATATGTGGTGCAATAACTGACAACTCTGAACAAGCTTGTTTTCTAAATAATAATAAAGTATGTAGATCACATCAAATATTTTAACATATAAAATCTTAATCAAAATTCTTACCTCTAAATTAATACGTTATCTATCACACACGAAAGTAATGTCAAAAACTTTCGTATCACTGACCTGCGCTCGGAGTAGGAGATTACCTGTTAACGGAATGGAGGTATACAGTGCACTATACAAAAGAGCAACTGACCTGACAATATCTCAAAAGAAAACACAGATAGTGGTTGACCTTCGTTTGCTAGCGCGAATGACCTGGCTAAATGTTTCGCGGCGTCAATATTTGATTTGTTTCAATAAACAAACACGGTATTTTCGATTCTGGATTTAAATAAATTTATGTTGTTAATGAATGTTTATAAATTACGTATAGGTAATTAAAATATAGAAATTAGTGAAATTTAGTTAATTTTTATATTCATAATTAAATTGTTATAAATATTAAATTATAATACATACTTATAATTAAATAAAAATAACATCGTTGTTTACATACATAGGAATATAATCTGTACTTTGATCCGTTTGCGTGAAATAATACACCTGTTTTATTTCAGTGTCTTTTTATGTAAAAACTATGTTTAAATTATCTACCTACTTATTGTAACGTATTATTGAACCTTATTTCTCAAATATCTACTTCTGTCTTCATCTATTGATTTTGTTTCATAAAAATCTATAGATGAAGACGGAATGGTAGTCTATTTATTTTCCATTTACTTAGTATCTATATATTTTATGTACGTATGTACCGGTACCTATATCATTTTATATTATGTAAAGGTTTTGAGTAGTTGTTGAGTTTAACGTTGAGTCACTGTGTTTTGTACATATTTGTAAAAATTACATTTTGTGTAGCCATGTCCATTGCAATACGCAGTGCTCGGAAAAATATTTTACCCTGAGTAGACCACCAATACAATGCAACCGGTCACCTTATTCCTTGTCTTTTGCCTAATTCAATATCGCACTACAGAACTGTGCAACTGAGGATTGCAAACATACATTGAATTCGTTCTCTTTGCGATAGGTACCAACAGAGAAATCCTGGGAGTATTCGCATCGTACTAGAATATTTTCTGGGCAAAAACGTTTATTCTCTTTTCTCCAGCCTTATGACTATCAAGTACCTATTTGCAAGTACATAGTGTCTGGTTTCATTTTGTTGATTGATAGTTTTGGACTTGGATGTACCAAGTCCAAATGGTGCTAAACTATGTAACCTCTTTTGATACATAGTTGAGTTCGCGCATTATATATTAACGACTTTGCATAGTTGTTTTGTAGAAAAAAAACAAGTTTCTCAATGCTTCTCATCTCCCCAACCCGTCATGTGAGACGTTTTAAAATTAAAACTTTCTCTGATCAAAGTTGATTAATACATATAATAACGTTTGAGTCCAACATAGGCACCTACAGTCAACCATTTGAGTAGATTTGTGTAGTGTAGATACTGCAATAAAAGTACGCAACCAAATAACAATGTACACATTCAACAATTGAGTTAATATTAGATTAGCGACAAACTCTATACACAAGGAACAATCCAGATTGATGGGGATGTTGTGGGGAAAAGACAGAGAAGACAACAGAGTTGAACCGAATATAAAGTAAGAAAACAACTAAAAACTCAATATAATAAAATATAATAAATAATAAATATAATAATAATAATAAAAACTCTTTCCATAGCCATACTTAAAATATTGGAATAAAGGAGTGATGGTATACATAATATATTACCTAATAATTCTATTAATGGAAAACCATAAAAAATACATTTGATTTATCGATACGATATCATCATAATCTTTCCGAGTAGTATGGAAGTTCCGAGTGAAAATTATGGCGAGTGTATTTCCAGAGAGCGAACAAATAATATTAGTAAATACACGATGAAAACTGAGGAATTTGGCCGATTAATCAAGCACAAAGGTAAAAATATAAGAATTTAGCATACTGATAGAGTCATATCAAAACAAAACAAAATATACAGCGCTCAAACCTACCAGCGGGAAGTAGTTACACCATACAACATAACAACTTGTTGAACCCTCACTGTTCAACAGACGGCTTCTCGGAGATCAATGTTTCTATGTTCGTAAGAATTTAAATTTCTGTCCATTGTGTTCAATCAAAACTGAATTGGAATCGAATACAACAAACATCAAACACTTCTCCTTTATAGAAATAGGATATCAGTTTTCTCTCGCCTCCCAAGAATAACGACGTAATAAGTTGTTGAAAATTGTCCTATTTCTGGTCTGTTACACCTAAATCTTTAGGTATGTTCTTTCAAACTATAGCCATTTGCAATGTTTGAAGCTTTCTGGAGAAGGAAAATTACCCAACCCAATTCCCTCGACTCTAGGGACAGATTCTTACGAATAAAACTATCACTTCTTAACCTGCTTGCGATCAATTTAATCCCCCGCCTTAAATATGTAGCGTAATAACACATTCATGCTTTTATTGTAGACAGAATTCGCTCGTGTATCCATCATCAACGTAAATTTTCGCGATAGTCGTTCGCCAACAACAACAACAGTGAATTTAAATTCTAATAAATTGCACATTATAGTACCTTTAAATTGCTCTGAGTGCAGGGTGTTTGATAGTTTGATGTAGTATTTTTAAGGGGTCGTACAATTGGTATTTATTACTTATTTAATCAGATTTATTCGTATACAATATGTATTACGTTATAAATATATTGACAATGTTATATCTAAATTTATAGGTAAGAGTAAATAATAAATAACTTTCGATTACATTTGATTGAAAACGAGAAAATTGTTGCCAAATTCTTATGGAAAATGTCTATATATTTAGAATAAAATCTTCTACTAATTCACATTTCTTAATTAAGTATATATTTCATACTTCAGACTAAAAACCACAGTCAACAAATTACAGTAATTAATATTAATAATAATTTCTACACCAATGAACTCAATTTCGAAACAAACGAAACAAAACCACAAAATATTTATAAAACTCCAAGTGTATATGGTTAACCTTGTACTTCAAATAAATCGACTTGCTCGCTTTTGCAAAGTGTCGAATAGAACCAGTTTTCTTTTCGGTGTCGGCTAGCCATCATACGGCTGACGCAATATTTATAAACGAACAGTAGAAGAAAGTATCAACCGCAATGCTTATTGACAGTAATCGTGATTCAGAGGAACAGTGTCAACTTCCACCGCGTTCAGAACAATTTCAAGATTACTCTAACTACCAATAGCAGAATATTTATAACACGTAACCATTTATCCGTCTCCACCTTCATAATTATTGCGTAAATTGATGCTAATACAATACGTGCGTGCTTCCGAGATATCATCATAATTTTAAACCTAATTAAATAGATGGTGGCGGTCTAGTCCGCTAGTTGTCGCCAGATATTCGGTGTCTGCAGACCGTAACTTTGAGGACCCGTTTCAAATTATATGTTTTGTGTGTGTGTGTGTGTGTGTGTCCTCAAGTAACACCTCCTCCAATGTTTTATTTGTATGCCGCCTTTATAATGCCTCATTAGAATGCCTCCTCCTTATGAGAGAGATTAATTTCAAGCCGGTTACAAAGCATCATGAGTGACCTTGCCTCCTCTTTTATTTCACCCGCTATATACGAAACGGTCAGTGATATGACATTTTGACGTTATTTTCGTGAGTGATAGATAATAGCATGTATCTAGTAATATAATATGTACCTTAATCAGTTTGTGTCAAATAATACACCTGTTTTATTTCAATGTCTTTTGGTAAAAACTATGTTTAAACTGTGCGACTCCCCTCACTCTAGTATTCAACACTCGGTCTCCTTTGTAACATGTCATTCGAGTTTGCAAACGAAGATCAACTACTATCTGTGCCTTCTTATGAGATATTGTCGGGTTGCTCTTTTGTGCAATACATTGTGTATCTCCATTGAATATGGCATTGATTAGACCGCGTGGGCGAGATAAACAGTGTCAACGTCCGCCGCGTTCAGAACAATTTCAAGATTACTCTAACTACAAATAGCAGAATATTTATAACACATAACCGTTTCTCCGTCTCCACTTTCCCAATTATTATGTAAACTGATGCTCATATAAAACATGAGTGCTTCCGTGATATCATCATAATTTTAAACCTAATTAAACAGATGCTCGCGGTCTAACCAGTTAGTTGTCTCCAGATATTCGGTGTGTGCAGATCGTAACTATGAGGACCCGTTTCAAATTATCTGTTTTGTGTGTATGTGTATGTGTGTCCTCAAGTAACGCCTCCTCCAACATTTTATTTGTAAGCCGATTTTATAATTCCTCATTAGAATGCATCCTCCTTATGAGAGAGATTAATTTCAAGCCGGTTACAAGACATGAGTGACCTTGCCCCCTCTTTTATTTCACGCCCTATATACGAAACGGTCAGTGATATGATATTTTGACGTTAGTTTCGTGGGTGATAGATAATATAGATATGTGCCTTAATCAGTTGGTGTGAAATAATACACCTGTTTTATTTCAATGTCTTTTGGTAAAAACTGTGTTTAAACTGTGCGACTCCCCTCACTCTAGTATTCAACACTCGGTCTCCTCTGTAACAGGTCATTCGCGTTAGCAACGAAGATCAACTACTATCTGTGCCTTCTTATGAGATATTATCGGGTCGGTTGCTCTTTTGTACAGTACATTATGTATCTCCATTGAGTATGGCATTGATTAGACAACGTGGGCGAGAAAAACAGTGTCAACTTCCACCGCGTTCAGAAGAATTTCAAGATTAATTTTTCCTAATTATTATGTAAACTGTTGCTAAAGAAAACATGAGTGCTTCCGAGATATCATTATAATTTTAAACCTAATTAAACAGATGCTCGCAGTCTAACCAGTTAGTTGTCTCCAGATATTCGGTGTGTGCAGATCGTAACTTTGAGGACCCGTTTCAAATTACCTGTGTTGGGTGTGTGTGTGTGTGTGTGTGTGTGTGTGTATGTGTGTGTGTGTGTGTGTGTGTGTGTCCTCAAGTAACACATCCTCCAACATTTTATTTTTAAGCCGATTTAATAATTCCTCCTAATTGGAATGGCCTCTTTATGAGAGAGAGATTAATTTTCAGCTGAAACAGAACATAACGAGTGACCTTAGCCTCCTCTTTTATTTCAAGGTCATTTCAAGGTCACCTCTATGGCCTCAGCTTTGCTGACCTCAGATGACCCCCGGATTTAAAAGGTCAAATCCGGGGTCATCTGAGGTCAGCAAAGCTGGGGCCATACCTACTTGTAGAGTTGTATCAGAATCAGCAACTATTAAAGGATACCCCCACTGAAATGTTTAGAATAGTCAATGAATCTCTCAACGACGTAGTTGATCAATTAAATGAACAAACTAAACAGTTAAATCAACTACTAAAACTAACGCAAAATTCACTGGAGTTGAATTCAAAAATTCGATACCGGTCCTTGTTTGTAACTTCGATTCGAAACGAATTACAACAACTCCTTCTGGGGATTACGATGGCATCCAAAAACATTTTATATCCTGAGTTATTTCAACCCAAAGAACTTTTAAAGGTTTTAAGATCTATTCATCTCTCCGACAATTATAAATTCCCGTTCGAAATTAATATCGACAATCTTTATGACCTGGAGACGCTCGCAAATATTAAATTTGTCGTTATAAAGTATACCGTAACCTTTTTTATCCGAATCCCTCTAATCGATAATTCGTTTTATGTTAATTACAAGTTGTATAATGTGCCAATGATGATAAATACTGAAGAATACTATAAAATCCAAATATCTCTAAACGAAGTGGCAATTAATAATGATAAGTATGTTATACCCACAAACTGTAGGGACTATAAAGGTAATGTAATGTGTCAGTTTTTGATAGAACATAGTGTTACAAATCAGTCTCTCTGTGAAGTTAAGTTGTTAAGTAATTTTCTGTCCCTTGATAACTGTATGAGACAAATTTATCATTTGACTGATGTGGAATTTCAGTATATTGAGAGATTGATTTTTATTGTTAGCCCAGTGGATATCAAAATCAAGCAGGATTGTAATAATGTTGTGAAAACAAAACTTATCAAAGGAGTTTATTATCTCGATACCACTGATCACTGTAAATACTTTGTAAAGGATAGAACAATCCAAAATTATATCTTTACCAACCAAATTAATAATTACGATTTTATAGAATATAACGATAGAATGTCCAGCATCGCTAACGTAACTCTGAAGGAAATTCACCCGACCTTTGTAAAGAATGAAATGCAAAAAACGAATGATAGACTACAAATGTTAAGCTTTTCTCATTCTCATGTATTTCATTCTACGATCGTTTTGTATATCGTGGTTACTATTGTGGTATTGTTGATTGTACTGTATATTGGAAGGAACGCCTTCTCTTATTGCCGTCGTCAAAAATTGACCCCAGCGGCTCAGCCTTTTCAAATTATTACTCCGTAATAACTTGACTAAGGGTGGAAGAGTTATATTGTGGGCAATATAGTTCCCATGGTTCACTGTATGTTATATTGGGAACCCCAATATAGTTGTTAAGTTAAGTAAATAGAAATAGATTATGTCATCCAAGTGTTGGATTACAACCTCCGCTCTCAGCGTGCCAATTCTAAGAAGCAAGATAAGCATTGCACTGCAGGCTGGGAACGGAGAAGAAGTAGATAAGACAGACGTTGTACGACTCTGTAACAGAAAGCGTTGAAATAACGAATAAAACTCTTTGTTATAATACAACTGCTTTTTATTAGTCTACAGTCTCATATTCAAATTAAACAATTGTCAATAATATCGGCAATAACATAATTCATGTCTGCATCTTAGTAAGCAACAAGTTTAGCATATCTTTAATTCGTTGACCATAGGTATAAGGATTTTCATTTTTACGAGGCATTTCACATGTTAAGTCATTCAATAAGCAATCCTCAGATCTTTTGTCTAAGAAACTTAGTTGTAGCAAAGATTTAATCTCACTCCATGTGCCTAATTTTCTGGAACCTACTAGGGATTGAGCCTCTCCGGTAAATCTGGATTTAATAATTTTTAGGAGGTAAGGATTTATTGGATTTAAAGGATTGTGTAAGTCGGCGTAAGTGCGGATTAGGTCTTCGCATGCATCGATAAATAATGGTAATGAATTTGAATCACCATTAAATACTGGTATTGTCGAAATTTCCGCTTGCGTTATCGAACTGCGAGTGTATGGATGTTGGTGTTGGTCGTTTCCAGGCATTTTGTTAATTAAGTTTGTTTAAGTTTGTCAAGTTTAAGTCAGCAATTAAAATAGAAACTTAAAGTTAAGTACTTACACTATGAATACAGCTAACTTAAACATCTAAGGCCTATCTAAATTCTTCTGATGGATTCCTCAGCGTCAGTTGTAGTCTTTGATCCTTTTCTGGTCCTTGGGAGTATGCTGTAGTCCGGCCACCAACCTCAAACCGCATCGTGTGAATTCCTAAAATTATGGCTGATTAAAAACGAATAAATTGCGCTTAATTGACTGGTGTCGGACTTAAAATTCAAGCTACTGTTCCCGTTGGCCTGAATGTGAAACATTTCCAGGAAAAGTCTGGATTTATAATTATTCTCCGTGGCCACAATTTCGGTCTCGCTCCACTTCATTACATGGTCACAATCAATGGCATGCTGTGCTACTGCACAGTTTTTTCTTCGTAATTTAGTATCACTTTTGTGAAGTGCAATACGCGATTTAAGCCACTGACTGGTCTGACCATAGTATTTTAGGGAGCAGCCACCGCACGGAATACAATAAATAACATTCGATCTTAACCAACGGGCAGTTTGGTCCTTAATATTCGAAAACACGCCACCAACCGTCCTCCCGGCACCGACAACAACACGAAAATCATCGCTTCTGAACAACCCAACCAGCTTAGAGGACAGACCATCAATCTGAGTTAGCTTCTTGTATTTGACCCGGGCAACACTGCAACCGTCATCCGTTGCATATTCGCGAAAGGGGCTGTTGAAAATAAGCCTCTGCACCAACGATCTAGGATACCCATTATTTATGAACGTGCCACTCAAGTCTCGCAGATTTTTGTCCCTAAATGAGGGATCACTGATGCGTACAACTCTATTCCTCATCGCTAAAATTAACAATACACATGTCTACACTCTAAAACCACGTTTTATGTGGGTACACCATTTTGATTCTAACCTAGTAGGCGGTCGGCAACGAAGGAAATGACAGTCGGTATGTGCGTGAAGCGCGAAAAATTTGATTTTTTTAAACTGATGTAGGTAACTGCGTGAGGCGCGAATTATTTGAAATTTGAAGGTTAAGTTTAGTTTTGTTTCTGTATAACTCTATTACATTGGCATATACGTTACTAATACCTGCCACGTCAGTACGGTGGTTTACCGTATGTTCACTAGCTCTGATGTAAAACATTTCAAGGAACGTTCTCCCGTGGAGACACTTCTCGACGGCCAAGATCTTAGTTCCCTGAAAATCGAACGCATGTCCCTCATGTAAAGTATGAGACGCCAAAGCGCAGACATCCCTGTTTATGCGTATGTCGTTGCGATGCTGATCCAATCTGCAGGAGGCCCATTGTTTTGTCTGGCCAATGTAATGCTTAAGGCACTCGTTACATTGTACATCGTAAACTACGTTACTTTTCTTAAGATGGGGTGTTTTTGATTTCAATTGTGTGTACAATTGACCCATAGACATTGGTTGGTAGCAGCCTAACTTGACCACAGGAGAATCAAACACCTTTTTTATTTTGTCGGTTAAGCCCTCTATATGGGGGAAACTAAAGTATTTGACAATGAGGTTTTGATCTCCCGCCGCCAGCCGGTCTGCCACTCTCCCAGAAGCAACAATTGAATTATTAATAACATTGTTAGGAACATTATTAGGTTCTCCCGAAGGAATGGGAGCAATCGCAACAACAGGTGCCGAGAAAAGGATAGATAACACCAGTCGAGGAGGGTAGCCATTGTTAATAAATATATTCAAAAGTCTATTTAAGTTAAAGTTCAACTTGGAGTGATGGCAAATTTTCGAAACTCTATTTTTCATGCATTTTATCAGGCTGACTTTCTGGTAGAACGAATGGGCGGAATTGAAATGGAGAAATCTTCCGGAGAAGGTAGGTTTTGTGTACCAATCAAATGAAACACAGTTGTCCACCCCCCTTATCACTCTCGTATCAAGAAAAGGTACTGATCTATTCACTTCGTCTTCCAATGTGAATTGAAGACGTGGATGGAAATTATTGAAAGTGTTAAGGAGGATGTCCCCCATGTCACGAGGATATGAAATTAACAAATCGTCTACATATTTTTTTAAAAAAGAGACGTTAAACGGGAGTTGGGGGATGACCTGATCCAATAAGTCGTCAAGGACTATTTGGGCCAAGATTGGTGATAAGGGGCTGCCCATAGGAGAGCCAAAAAGTTGTTTGTAAAATTCATCTTCATAAGCAAAATAACAATTGTTATATATAAATTGGAGAGATTCTCTAAGTTCATGCTTCTGAAAAGTACTATTTTCCTCTATCAGGGTCCAGTGTTTCTCTATGGAATCTAAAATGATATTTAAGGGAAGATTTGTGAATAAGGAGACCACGTCTAGTGAAGCTAGAACGTAGTCTTCAGGTATCTTTACCTCTTGGAATTCCTCCACAAATTGAAACACATTTTTTATATTGTACGTAGTTCTATCTCCCAACGTTACTGTAAGTGTTTGTGAGATATATTTGGCTAGTTTGTAATCTGCCGAGCCCACTGATGAGACTATCGGTCTCACAGGGTTGCCTTCTTTATGAATTTTTGGCAGGCAATACAGTTTAGGGAGGATAGAATTATGGGTGGTGAGTGTGTTGCCTATCTGTGGCGTTATGCATTTTTTTTTAATTAAAGTTTTTATTAGGTTGTGGTATTCCTTTGTAGTGACAACAAAGGACTTCTCACGACAAGTTTGTAAGTTGAGGAATCTTCCAAGAGTTCTGACACCCTACTATTATACAGTGTGTCCACGAAAGTCCGCACCATATGGAAAAAATTTTTATTGTGTATTTCTCAGAAAATTTTATTCTTTATAAAAGTTGGCGGCTCGTATGAAGTCAGAGCCACCTACCTTGAAAAGAAATATTTTCAGCTTTTTTCTTAATTATTACTTTTGTGACAAATATTAGTAAATGCCAGTGATACTTAAAGGTTCTTTTTAATCTATTTTTTGGAAATTTCAATACATTTTTTATACTTTTTGTTATTTTGGTATGATAACTAATGTTTATTTAGAACTAACGCAAAATTACTTATTTTCTTGGTGCGAAGTTGATATTTCACCCTGTAGATATTAATATATCATACAATAACTAATTCAGGAGCGTGACTTACCTTTTATTCAGTTAATATTATTGACTGTGGACAGGTTTATAATAGTAGTTATCCATCTACACCGAGCGATTCTCAAGTGGTGGTACGCGCGGTACTACCACTTATGAAATTTTATTTTCACTGATAATATCTTAATAAACATAACTGAAACCTCAATAAATTGTGTCTTGAATCAATTATTTTATGCAAGAATGTATCTTCTTATGTACAGCAGCACAAAACGCACCAATAACCACCTAAGTATAGGTTCTTGTATAGGCAACCCAATGATACAAAAAAGAATATGAAACAAACAGTTTTTTTTATTTATGCAACATTGTTTAAATTTTAAAATAAGCATACACCACTATCACAGGTGGATATGAAAAACAAAAGCATTATCCAGACATTATCCATTTAATCGTACTCACTGCAGTTTACGTTAGTTTATGTGCTGTAACTTTTAAAACCATGCTTACACTCCAACAAAAAGTTGAAATTCTTTTAATACATGGAGAAAATAGACCGCACCGAGATGTTGCTGCTATTTTCAAGACATCCACACAACCAAATTGCCCATTCAACCATTTCCAGGATAAGGAGAAGAATCAAAGAGACTGGGTCTGTTGAAAATGGCTCAAGAAACCCCACAAAAATATGTTTCCAAAATGAGGAAACAAGTTTGCCAGTGTTGCAAGAAGTAATCGAGCATAAAACGACTTGTGTTCGACAAATTGCTTCACACAGCCAATGCAGTAAATCAACAGTACATAAAATAATAAAACTAAACAAGTATCACCCTTATAAACCAAAATTTATAAGCCTACACTAAAAGAAAGAGACTTCGACATCAGGTATGACTATACCATCTGGTTTGAGTTGAATATGAAAGAGAACATAGTTTTTTTTTTAATATTCTTTGGACAGATGCGGCAACATTTACATCAAATGAGACTGTTTCTTCAGAAAATTGCCGGTGGTGGACACATGAAAACACGAACTTTACTGTAGAATGCCGAGATCAGTACCATTTTAAGACTAATGTGCTGTGCGGTATTTTGAATAATCAAATATTTGGGCCTTTTTTTTCGTCAAAATATAAATGGGGAATTATATCTTCAGTTCCTGAGCAGAAAGTTGTCACCTTTTTTGCCGTTAATTCAACGGGCGTTCATTTAGTTCCTGCTTGATGGTGCGCCCATATACACAATATAAACTCTGTCTAGAACTTTTTAAATCATAAATTTGGCCATCGCTGGATAGGCAGAAATTCGGAATCAAGATCCTGACCACCTAGATCCCCCGACTTTACCCCGTTAAATTTGTTTTTGTGGGTTTACGTAAAAAATAACGCATACAAACACCGACCATTTAGAGATATAAATCATTTAGAGGAAACTATACAACATTTTAAGTAGTAGAAATAAAATTAGTTCATAGATAATACATTAGCATTAATAACATATTCATAATAGTTATTAACTTAATAACGGGCAAATCAGTCATAAATAATTCAAGAAACAATAGATGTGTGATGCTTTAGTTAATTTTATTAAAATATTATCAGTGAAAATAAAATTTCATAAGTGGTAGTACCGCGCGTCCCACCACTTGAGAATCGCTCGCTGTAGATGGATAACTACTATTATAAACCTATCCACAGTCATTAATATTAACTGAATAAAAGCTACGATACGCTGCTGAATTAGTTATTGTATGATATATTAATATCTACAGGGTGAAATATCAACTTCGCACTAAGAAAATGAGTAATTTTGTGCTAGTTCTAAATAAACATTACTTATCATACCAAAATAACAAAAATATAAAAAATGTATTCAAATTTCCAAAAAATAGATTACAAAGAACCTTTCAGTACCATTGGCATTTACTAATATTTGTCAATAATATTAACTGAATAAAAGGTAAGTCACGCTCCTGAATTAGTTATTGTATGATATATTAATATCTACAGGGTGAAATATCAACTTCGCGCCAAGAAAATAAGTAATTTTGCGTTAGTTCTAAATAAACATTAGTTATGATACCAAAATAACAAAAAGTATAAAAAATGTATTCAAATTTCCAAAAAATAGATTAAAAAGAACCTTTTAGTACCATTGGCATTTACTAATATTTGTCACAAGAGTAATAATTAAGGAAAAAACCGAAAATATTTTTTTTCAAGGTAGGTGGCTCTGCTTTTATATTTGAATATAATTTTTACTTCTAAACAACATTTCTAAATAAAGTTTATCGATAATAATGAAAAAAAAGGTACTTTACTCTTTCGTGCGGACTTTCGTGGACACACTGTATATATATATACAGGGTGTTACGGTCTTGTGATTTTATTTTCAAGGGGTGATAAAACATGCTAAAAGAAAGCCATTAACGTAAAAATGTCTTTAGAAAAGTTGCATAATAAGAGAGATATTATGTTAATTTTTTTTTTTGTTTTATTTTTTAGGGGGTGATTAAACACCTTGAAAAAAAGTTATTAAAGCTAAAATTATTGATCAACCACTTGTACAAAGTAAATCTAAATTCAAACGATTAAAAGTTATCATTGATTTTTTTACTAAGTAGGCTGATGTCACTAACTGTTCCCATCTGTCAAGCTGTTTCATCAGTTGTTACTGCTCGGTTGGTCATAAATTCTCCCGAATACATTCTAATAAGGAAAGTAAAAAATGATTCTTCGCACCAATAGTGAATACGTTGACATGTTGTTAATTTATGGGGAAGTACGCCAGAATTCTGCTCCTGCCGGTCGATTGTATGCTGTGCGGTTTCCTAACAGATCAACATCTATTCCACAAAAATTTACCGGTCTAGTAATCCGTGCACGAGAAACTGGTATACTGCAAACACGTCAAGGTCGGGATGGTGGACCTGGCCGACCCCGACGAATTTTGGATTCCGAAGAACAAATCTTAAATCTTGTTGAAGAAGATTCTTCTACTAGTACTCGACAAACATCTCGTCAAGTAGATGTCTCAAATCATTTATTTCATCTTTAGCTCACCCACTAAAATAAGTACCTACTATTAAGAAAATAAAAGATATACCGGAGGAGATGAGTTCGCAACTCATCTCCTCCGTCGAGTTCTTACTTTCAGCTTTATTAATCGGGGGATCGTTTGGGCACGTAACTGGTGTGCTTTGTGCAAAAAAAATATTCCCTATGTATAATAAACATAATAATTTTCTAACAACAAACTCTATAAGATGTTAACTTTAAACAAAACATTCTATCTACAATTGCAAGGTTTTTAAATAATCTGTATTTTTGTATTTTTCAAATAAGAGTTAGGAAACATTTCATTAAAGTTAACGGAAAAAAAATTGATAGAAAATGTTTAGTTTTGACGTAAGATGAATTTAAGCAAACCAGTGCAAATGAGTGTGTCTGTAACCGTTTTTTTCTGGCGACGATTCCGGAGAAACTACTAAAGGTATCGGGCCGAAACTTCATATTTTGAAGTTTCATGACCAAACTTAGAGCTGAAAAGATTTTAATTCAAAAGGGTCTACAGGAACTGGATGTTTACTCGAAGCCTTTTACAAGGATTTTGCAAATGAGCCGCCATTTCTGTAATTTCGTCAAAATAGCTAAATAATAAATTAAAGTAGAGAAAATTTTGCATAATTTATGTCTATGACATTTTTTGGTAAAATTAATAGTTTATCTGCATGAGAAAATTGTATTTGATTGAGATCGGTCTTTTGTCTGCATTAATATAAAATTAGTTAGACAGGATTTTCGCTTTCTGCCTCGTTGCGACTGGTTTGACATTCTCTGAAAGAAGTTACTTGATAAAGGATAAAACCGTTTTGAACATGGGTCGATTGTGTATAGATACGGCCGTATTATAACATGGAAGTATAGCCCTATGGTAGAGCTTGTTTCACCATATCCTATACATGTCAAAAACTCCCCCTTATCAAAGATGCTGGTTTGTTTTAACATGTTTCTTAAGTAATCCTGCCACAGCCCGTTTAATTATGAATACAAAAAAAACTTACTAGTCGTTACATGATAAAGGATAAAGCCGTTTTGAACATGGGTAGTAGGGGTGTCCTTAAATTAAAAAATTCAAAATACGTACCCGCCAATTTTTTTCCTTTATATTAGTAGAAAGCATCCCCAAAATTAGAGATCTATCGGATCACGTTTAGTGGACGCGCATCGAGGTCAAAGTTCAGCGTTTTCCTGCCGTACGACACATAACTCCGAATAACTCCTTTAGTACAAACTTTATCGAAAAAGCACATCCTATCCTTTTTGTAGAGAATTATGTTTTCTTCAATAAGTGCTTATTAGTTTTTTCAGTAGCTTTACCCGTTCAGAAGTTATTGGAGAAAAATGAAGGGTGGAGTACAATAACCGTTAAGTCTGGATTTGTGTTGAATAAGTCTAAAAAACATTTTTAAAATTTCTTTTTTAAGTTTCCAACAATTTTTTAAAATATGGAGCTGTTATTGTACCTAACTCTTCAAATGTTCCCAGACGTTGGACCTAGAGACAGCGGGAATAATCAAAAGCCAAAAAAGTTCTAATTCTAAAAAAGATTATTACAGTAAGAGTTATTCACAATACTTGTTTCTTTTTAAGTTATTGAAAATGGTTGTTTTAAGTCCGCCCTCTTTGCTGAAGGGTATATCGCTCTGTAGGCTTTTACTACCTGTAATAAAACACATTAAAACTTAATCATTGTTCAAATATTCAGTCAGTGTTACTGTTTTGAATGTGTTGACTTGCTCATTATTCTTAAAACATACCTGCAGTAAATATTGCTTTTGTTCCTCGTTTTGGGTCAGTTTATTGTTGAATTCTTGCATTAACTTGACTCCCCTTTCAGCCGTATTATTTGCTACTTTCAAACAGCTGATCATTTCCTTTCCATGAATATAATCTTCCCTGTCTGCCCAAAATTCGGAATCCGCGAATAAAAATTCTGTGTTAATATTGAATTTGTGCAATGTGCTCAATGATCTGGGGGTTATAAGATCTTCAGGAAGTTCTTTTTCTAAGAAACTTTCCATGTTTTTTGGATTTACATTTAGCTTCTTAATATATGCATCCTCTTCCCTTGCGATATCGCTCAACATTATTGCAGCCATTTTATTTTTCTTTTCATTACTTACGCGACTGTCGAATATTGAAAACACGGCGATATGTTCCGTCAAGTACCACATATGACCGCAGAATTTCTTGATCGCAGCATCTGCAATTTTCGGATCATCATTTTTGTACGCTACTAATTTTTTTAAGAAGTAAATGTCATTTAATGGAGCTTCAACTGCCTTATCAGCAACAAACCATGTTTCGATGTAACAGTTAATAACAAAACAACAAACGGCTTTCAGAGATCTTAACTCCTGTTGGCTGATTTGAAACTGGCATCGGAATAAAAAAATTGTATGCAATAAATTGCTTTTGCCATCCAGCATGCTTGATGAAAAGCCCCTGGTTGAGGGAAGGTTATTCCTTTCGGGGGAACTCCGCCCAAAAATATAATTACCAATTCCAACAGTCCTTTGTAATCATTTCTAGGCATGTCTTCTGTAATTTTGTTTAGCGCGAAGGCTAAGATTTCATCTGCATGGCTGTTTAAAATAAAATAAATGTCTGGATCTGTTTCCCAGATTTCATATTTTTGTTTATTTATGTTTTCCCATACATTCTGAAATCGTTTAAATAACTGAATGTCAGGTCCTGACGACGGCGATAATTTCGACTCTACAAAAACGCCATGCAAAACAATTTCAAAAAGATGATGCGGGCAGGCCAGATATAAAACATCTTTTTCCAACTTTTGTTCCAGAAGGGTGCAAGCACCATTAAGTCTTCCCGTGTTCGAAGCAGTTATATCAAAAACGAAAGCTACAACTTTCTCTGTTCATCCCCAATCGCATAGCGTGTCGTACACTGCAGAAGACACTTCCAAACCTGTGGTGGTGGAGATTCCTGGCACACCAAGTAATTGTTCAGTATCCGCAGCCGTAGCAATAATAGGAAGACGATCTATTTCTGACTTTCCCGTTAAAGCTGGAAGAAGTTTTGAATCCCAGTGAATTACTAAAAAATCGACATTTAGTCCCAAAAATTTTGATTTTATTTTTCCTGCTGTATGTTCGCGATAATACTGCCTCTCTCGCCTGATAGAAGACCGATTTATAACGAAGTTATTAGAATCTATAAAAGCTGCATCCAAGGCTGCTGACAGTATATGACAAGCGTCAGAGTCACTTATTTTGCACCTATCTAGGGTTGCAGCAAGACGCGGTGTCAAAAGTTTTTTTCTGGGCCGTTTATGTGACATCTCAGCAGAAGCAGATTGTGTTTCGCCGTCTGCACGGTAATCCACGTTTGAATCGCCGTGAAATATCCCCTGCACCTGCTCTCAGTTTTTCCAGTCGTTCAGCTTCTTTCTCTTTTCTTAGATGTGTTCTCCCTTCGCCAGCAGCGAGCTTCATGTCTTTGCCTACCATGCACCCAGGATGCCCTTTCCGTCTTTGTGCAATTAAAACGTTTTTATCCTCTGTTATTGTCATCATCTCCAAAGCTTTAGTATGTGCAATGTCAAATAGATTGTCTAAACCTTCTATGAAATCCTTTTCCCTTTGCAAGGAGAAGTCAGTCTTTCGGTTTTTGCTCTTGGATAACAGTTGCCAATCCGTATACAATTTTTTCAATTTCTTTTCGGAATTAAGTTTGTGTTGGGTCGGAATTCTAGCTTTCTTCCAAAAAATCAAACACTCGTCAATCACAAACAAGACTTGTACTGGCATTGAGAGATAATTTGACATATATCTCATATTATGAAAAAGAACGCTTAAAGAATCTTTTATTGAAGGAAGTTTACTACCTGATATGACGTTCTTCGTTTCACCGACGAGGAAAATTTTTCTCTGCGACATTTTAACAGTTCATTAGAGCACCTAATACACTTGCTTTACAGAAAACTAAAAGCACCACAAAACCAACGTCGAACACGGACTGCGACTGCCTTAGAGCTAACTAAAGCCGCCTTTTTCGTATTTCTGCGCAGTGGCATAGGCCATAAGAACTTGTCTGATGAAACTTATGAAGTATATTTGGTTGCATATCCCCGTATGTGCCTTTCCATAGCAATTGACTCTAACGTGTCATCGCCACATGCGTATGAATAGGTACCTTTTATATTCTTCCGTCACTGTTCCCTAGGTTCAACGTCTGCGAACATTTTCTTCAATAACTTCTGAACGGTCAAAGATACCGGAAAAAGTAATAGGCATTTATTGTAGAGAACATAATTCTTTACAAAAAAGATAGAATGTGTTTTTCCGATAAAGTTTGTAATAAAGGAGTTAGTCGGAGTTATGTGTGGAACGGCCGGAAAACGCTGAACTTTGACCTCGATGCGCGTCCACTAAACGTGATCCGATTGATCTGAAATTTTGGGGGTGTTTTCTACTAACATAAAGGAAAAAATATAGTGAGAACGTATTTTCAATTTCGAAAAGAAAAATTGTCCGTATAAATAAGTACACCCCTAATGTGTATAGATAACGGCCGTATTGCAACATGGAACTATAACGTGAGGATTAATTTTCTACAGAACCTAAAATTGCGAATCCGAAAATTAACCTAAAATTACCGCTTTAAGGTATAATGCAAAAACCTAAACTAATTGTATTGTACAACTTATTACTGCATTAAAGTAAACCGCACAAAAAGAGAATTGTCTGTATAAAAGGAAAAGGATGACCATTTATATTCTTTTTTCACAGCCAAACACAAGAAAATGCTTAAATTAATGCTTATGATAGTATTAAGTTTTATTTATTTACTTCTTGCTATATAAATTAAATTCAAAATATAAAACACTTACCATTTGATGCTCCTTCCGATACCTTTTCCGAGCTGGTGTGAGCACATTTTTTTACGTTAGCCTTCTTAGCCATGGCTTGATCCCCGACATCGACGGATTTGACGTCTTCGGGCAGTCTCCTCCTACACTGGAGACACGTGTTGAAGTCCGCCGACACGTACCCGCAACTGTCGCACACAGCCATTTTTCCAGGGATCAACTTCGGAAGCTCCTTCGGGGGCTCCGGGCTCGGAAGCTTTGGAAGAGGGTCCGAGGCAGACGGTGGAGAGGCTGGCCTTGCAGCCACCTCTTCCTGCGAACTCATATCCTCCGTCGAGTTGTGTGCTCCATCTGGTGTGCTTTCTGCAAAAAAAAATTCCCTATGTATCATAAACTTAATAGAGTTAGTTAGTGGAAATTGTGTCTGAAATATCAGAATGTGTACGTAACATTTGAAGGAATTTAGAAATCATTTATTTCATCTTTAGCTCACCCACTAAAATAAGTACTTACTATTAAGAAACTAAAAGATATCTTACCAACGGTAACAACAATGTTAGCAGCCTCACGTGGTCGTAATCCCAGGCATCGCAGAATCTCTGGGTCTGAAAGAAAGTGGTAATGGTACATCAGAAACAGCACAAGAAAAGTTGTGTGCGGTATCATTTTTAGGCTCTTGTACATACAGAAAAGTGATGTCCCGAACGAAGAGAGTCGCGGTTCGTATATACGCGAGATTCGTATTGATTATATTGTCTGGCGAACACTGCGCGAGGATCAATTGTATCGTTACCACCTATAAAAAGTGCAGGCTTTGCAACCTGAAGATCATCCTTTACGTTTACAATTTTGCCGATGGTTTCTACAAAAACATGCTGAAATTCCAGAATTTTCTTCCATTGTGTTGGCTACTGTTGAAGCAACGTTTGCACGTAACGGCATAAATAACTGTCATAATACTCATATCTGGGCTGTCGAAAATCCACATGCTGTTCGTCGTAATCATTTCCAGCACAGATTTTCGATAAACATTTGGGCTGGACTGGTCAACGGACAACTTATTGGCTCTTTTGTGTTGCCAAATCGATTGACTGGAAATGATTATCTCTCTTTTTTACAAAATCATTTGATGGCACTATTGGAGGAAGTTCCTTTAAATGTACGTCGACAAATGTGGTTTCTTCAAGATGACGCACTGCCGCATTTTAATCGTTTAGTTCGCCAACATTTAGATAATGTGTTTGAAAATAAGTGGATTGGTCGAGGTGGACCTGTTCCATGGGGCCTCCTCGGTCACTCGACCTTAATCCCCAGGATTTCTATTTATGGGGCGTTATGAAGACCATGGTATACAGTTACACCAACGAAATAATTGATATAGATGCTCTTCGTAACCGCGTTGAGGCAGCTGCGCCGACAATTCAACGGCAAGACCAAGGCCTAGTAAATTATGGTTATTCATGGATACGTAGAGCGAGACGTTGTGTTCAACAACACTGCGATAATTTTGAACAACTAGAGTGAAATGGATTCCATGAAAAAACTAAAAAATATGTTCCGTTTAATGCTTAAACACCACTCAAATAAAAACAAAAAGAAATTAGCAGCAATATCTCTCTTATTGTGCAACTTTTGCTATGACATTTTTACGTTAATGACATTCTTTTAAGATGTTTAATCACCCCTTGAAAATAAAATCACAAGACCGTAAACAGCCTGTATATATATATATATATATATATATATATATATATATACAGGATCCTGCAACTGATCTACCGTCTTCTGTATCTCAGTTACTAATTAAGCTATGTGTTTGACATTTTGCACGCTTACCCTGTACTTCAGGTACATTTCAAGAAATTATTTTTGATTATACAGGATGTCCCAAAAATGTGCAACGTTACGGCAATATATTTTTTTTAATTGCGTGCTATATATTTTTTTACACATTTGGAAGCCTTTTATGGTTGCCTACATACCATATTTATTTTTTAATTCTGCATCGTTTCACCTAAAAAAATGTATGGGTTCCAATTTAAAATAAGAACAATAACACGCTTTGAAGTTTGACAATTTTGACACTTGATTTTGGCCAGCCTGTATAATTTGGATCAATAAAACTACTAGATCTAACTTAATAAGCACGTCGCAAAATTTTATTAACGAGGCGCAATTTGTGATTTTTAATGATTTTTAAAGCCAAGGATGCAAAATCAATTTTTTTTTGGTTTTTATTTTTTTTTGCGCTGCAGTCACCCAACACATTTCAATAAAATTTTGGTGGTATGTAGGCAACCATAAAAGGCTTCCAAATGTGTAAAAAAAATATATAGCATGCAATTAAAAAAAAATATATTACCATGGCGAAGGATATTTTTGGGACATCCTGTATAATCAAAAATAATTTCTTGAAATGTACCTTGAAGTACAGTTTTTTTTATTACCGATAACAACACGAAAATCTTCATTTCTGAATAGACCAACCAGTCTGGAAGAAAGACCGTCAATTTGCAGTTTGTTAAAATTGACTTGGGCAACACTGCAACCATCATCCGTCGCATATTCGCGAAAGGGGCTATTAAAAATTAGCTTCTGCACTAAAGACCTCGGGTAACCATTATTAATGAACGTCTCACTCAAATCACACGCAAATTGACGGTCTTTCTTCCAGACTGGTTGGTCTATTCAGAAATGAAGATTTTCGTATTGTTATCGGTAATAAAAAAACTATAAGTAATATCTTTTCAAACATTAAGGATCAAACCCACCAAGTGTTGAAGAGTAATGTCATTTATTGCATTCATTGCGGTGATTGTCCCTTAAAATATTATGGTCAAACCAGTCAATGGCTCAAGTCACGCATTTCGTTACATAAGAGTGATACTAAATTACGAAGAAAAAATTGTGCTGTTGCACTTCATTCCATTGACTGTAACCATACTATGAAATGGTACGATACCGAAATTGTTGCCATGGAAAATAGTTATAAAGCCAGACTTTTTCTGGAAATGTTCTACATTCAATCCAACAGAAATATTTGTTTAAATTTTAAATCTGACACAAGCCAATTAAGCAATATTTATTCTTATTTAATTAACCATAATTTTAAGACTTCTCACGATGCAGATGTATTGGTGTTGGTGGCCCTGACGTTTGAATTTTATGTCTCGTTTTTAACTTGGACATGTTTTCATAACCTGTTGTCGCTCTTACAAGAGACATGTGTCCTTGAAGGGTCCTCTTGATTTTAAAGTGTTTATATTGTTTGGTGTTGTTTTGACTTTTCGTTAGATCAGTGTTCGATTGGGTGCTGTCATGCTGTCTCTGACAATGTGTGTTTCTCCAAGCAAGCTTTTATCCGACTCTGTTTGTAAGTAGCAACAATTTTATTTTTGTTCACTGTTTATGGATGGGTTATATACTAACGGAAGCTTTTGTTTTGTTGCTATCAGCTTGTTCCTGAAGAAGTTTTTAATAAAAACGAAAATTCGAACTTAGATAAAAGGAGTTTCCTTTCCATCGCCCACCTGACCGGATTTCCCACGATATTGCTTACGTTTGAATTCACAACGAAGTCGGTCGTTATCCTCCCTCAATTATATATATATACAGTGCAATCGCGATAGTGTGAACATTCGATACTGGAAACCTCTCGGTGGTGCGAACACGAAATTATTTACACTGAACGCCGTATAGTGTGAACAGAGTGGACCTTCGACGGTGCGAACAAGTGCATTATATGCGTTTCTGTCAGGATTTTTACTTATTTATCGCTCGGGGAAGTCTTTTATTTTATACTTTGAAGTACGTTTTACATATTACGCGTATAATGGTAGTTGTCAATGTGCCTCTGATGTGAATACACTGTTCTGTGAATGCTTACTGCTTAGTGCACGATGGGGAAATTAAAGAAATTTTTGAGTTTAAGTGAAAAAGCCAACATTATAGAAGAATGTAAAAAATTTGTCAGTCACGACATTATCTAAAAAATACCTTGTTTCACAATCAACAATTTGTGGTATAAAGAAAAATTAAAAACTTATTGTCGATACGGTAACTTCTACGCTAAAACCGTCGAAAAATGCATCTTGAAAGAATCAGCATATCCGCTTTTAGAAGAGAAATTGTACAATTGGTTTCTTAAACAAAGAGAGAACAATTTGCCAATTTCGGGGAATATGCTGAAAGAGAAGGCATTGTCACTATATAAACAATTGAATATTGATACTTTTACAGCCAGTAATTGTTGGCTGCAAAGATTTAAACACCGTCGGGATATAAGGTTTTTGAAAATCATAGGGGAGAAATTATCAACCATGACAAGGATGAAGCAGCACATGTTGTGGAAATGTCTTCTTCTGATGCGGATGAAAATGACTGCATTGAGAAAAAAATTGCAATTCCGTGCAATTAAAGCATTTAATGTTGCTCTAGCATGGTCAAAACAAAATTCCATAAACATCAGTGAAATCCTCACCTTGAAAGCAATTCAAGAAAAATCAGTTATGACCAAAATTTCCCAAAACAATATTCAGAAAAAAATTACAGATTTTTTTAATTTTAGGAATGTTCATGTATAGGCTTATTCAAGATTCAAGAAAAAGTAGTTATGACCAAAATTGCTCAAAAAAATATTCAGAAAAAATTAGAGATTTTTTTAAATTTTAGGAATGTTCATGTATAGGCTTAAGAATAAAATTAAGGTACTCAACACACCCTCGTTTCTATGAACACCCTCGTTAGTATGAACGACCCACCGTATGTATATATATATATATATATATATATATATATATATATATATATATATATATATATATATATGTAAAAAGTTTTCGGTCATCTCGTGTAAAAAATTTATTTTATTAGCAACGTTTCGACAAACTCACATCTGCCATTATCTAGCTTTAAAAACTAACTGCAAAACTTTAAACTATGTCAAATAAACTAGTGTCAAAATATTCGCCTTCTATTGCCTTATGACTGTTTCCATAGTCGCACGTGTGCGACTGCGTGTCATGTCATGGGTCCACTGATGGTAGCTATTTATTTTTTAAAGCTAGATAATGGCAGATGTGAGTTTGTCGAAACGTTGCTAATAAAATAAATTTTTTACACGAGATGACCGAAAACTTTTTACATATACATAACGATCGTGAAAATCTAAAGTTATATATATATATATATATATATTTGGTACACCTATGGGTTCTCCAATCAGCCCCATTCTGGCAACCATTGTGATGGACTATGTGTTAGATCATGTCATCCCTACTTTGAATTTTCGTTTGCCGTTCATGTACAAATTTGTGGATGATCTCATCACGTGCATTCCGCGGGATGAAGTAGATTTCATTGTGACGGCCTTCAACAGTTACTCTCCACATATACAATTCACTGCGGAGGTTGAGGTAAATGACAGTTTGCCTTTCTTGGACTGTTTGGTAGTTAGAGATTGTCATGGGGTTGTTAAAGTGGATTGGTACAATAAACCTACATATTCGGGGCGGTACATAAACTTTAAATCGGGCCATTCCTTTGACCAGAAAGTAAACACTGTGTGCGCAATGAAGAACCGAATTTTAAAAATTTGTGACACTTCTTTTCAAAGATCTGCGCTCATTAAATTGAAGAGTATTTCTTTGCGTAATGGTTTCCCTAATAGGTTACTTAACAAGGTTATTTTCTCTATGCACACTAGTGTACAGGTTCCCAGCATCTTTGATGTACCCAAACCACAAGTTCTGTATAAAAAACTTACAATGGTTCCTGGATTAACCCACACCCTTAAACAGATATTAACACGCTTCCTACCTGAGAATACAAAGATTGCTCAACATTATCCTAACAAGGTCGGTAAGTTTTTCACTAGACTTAAAGATCATGATCCTGTTGATTATAAATCTAATGTAATTTATAAGATTAGTTGCAATGATTGTGATGGAGAGTATGTGGGCGTAACCAAACAATGGGTAAAAAACAGGGTTTGTTTACATAAAAGTGATTGCCGTACGGGAAAAACTAGGTGCGCCCTGGCTTCTCATGCTCTCCAAAATAATCACACTTTTGACTATGATAACATACAAATTCTAGATACGGAAAGAAACTATAATAACCGTTTGTTCCTAGAGATGTATCATATAAATTCTACTGATAATAGCATTAATTTCAAAACCGACCTTGAAGGACTGAGCAATATTTATTCATATGTGATGAGTCTGGATTTCGAGAATAAGGGGAATGGTGACACTGCCGACAACAGTTTAGTTTTTTGAAAATTTTTTCTCTCACTGGTGGATATTGTTACTCACTGCGCATGGTTCTGATACCTTTTGGCGGGTCCGTCTTGTCTAGCATGCCACATGCTTGAACGGCTGTAAACTTTTTGATGGCTGCACGTTATTTTAAATTGTTTTGTGTTGATGATTGTGTTTGGTGTTGTTAATGTTTACACCAGGACGCAGTAACATTGTTATGTCGCCTCCGTTGCCAGTCTACTGTAACTACATAATTGTAAGTTTGTTCTCGTAATATTTGGTTTTTATTGTCTTGTGATTGCGTTACGTGGATGTGTGGTAACACGAATATTATTTGTCTCTTGTAGTTTGCCTGAGGAAGAATCTGAGCAGATTCGAAATATAGCTAAAATTAAAAGTGTTACATAAGAGTTTTATTGATCGACACCCGACTAAATTGTTTAGCTTTTTTTATTATCTTCGATCGACGATTTTTAAGTGAATATATATATATATATAGAGAGAGGCTTTCCAGCTTTCCTATATATATATATATATATATATATACCGTTGAGAGTAGGTAACGACCGACTTCGTTGGAAATTAAACGTGCAAAGTATCGTGGGAAATTCGGTCAGAAGGGCGTTATAAAGGAAACTCCTTTTATCTACGTTCAAATTTTCGCTTTAAGTAAAAGCTTCTTCAGGAACTTTTCTGGATACTAAGGTTATCCGTAACCCAACATCGAATGCCATTATGTTAGACTGGTACAAGAAACCTACTGCCTCCGGAAGATATATAAACTTTTTCTCAAGCCACCCGATGAGCCATAAGATCAATACTATTTTAGCGATGAGGAATAGAGTTGTACGCATCAGTGATCACTCATTTAGGCAGAAAAATCTGCGAGACTTGAGTGGCACGTTCATAAATAATGGGTATCCTAGATCGTTGGTGCAGCGGCTTATTTTCAACAGCCCCTTCGCGAATATGCAACGGATGACGGTTGCAGTGTTGCCCGGGTCAAATACAAGAAGCTAACTCATATTGATGGTCTGTCCTCTAAGCTGGTTGGGTTGTTCAGAAGCGATGATTTTCGTGTTGTTGTCGGTGCCGGGAGGACGGTTGGTGGCGTGTTTTCGAATATTAAGGACCAAACTGCCCGTTGGTTAAGATCGAATGTTATTTATTGTATTCCGTGCGGTGGCTGCTCCCTAAAATACTATGGTCAGACCAGTCAGTGGCTTAAATCGCGTATTGCACTTCACAAAAGTGATACTAAATTACGAAGAAAAAACTGTGCAGTAGCACAGCATGCCATTGATTGTGACCATGTAATGAAGTGGAGCGAGACCGAAATTGTGGCCACGGAGAATAATTATAAATCCAGACTTTTCCTGGAAATGTTTCACATTCAGGCCAACGGGAACAGTAGCTTGAATTTTAAGTCCGACACCAGTCAATTAAGCGCGATTTATGCGTTTTTAATCAGCCATAATTTTAAGAATTTACACGATGCGGTTTGAGGTTGGTGGCCCTGGCGTTCGAAATGGATTCGTCGCGCGCGTTCAGTGTTTACATGCTTTCATAACCAATTGTTCAGTTGTCCAGTGACATGTGTCCCTGTGATTTTAAAGTGTTTGTATTATAATGTGTCGAGTAAGCGTTCGTCGTTTGATTGTTGGCGTGTTGCCTCCGATGACGATAATTAGCACGTTTTTTCTCCGACTCTAATTGTAACTAGACCTTTTTTTTTGCCTGTTTATAGATTGTAGTTTGCTGAGACCTTTGTTTTGCTTTGTGCAGCTAGTTCTTGAAGAAGCTTTTAATTAAAGCGAAAATTTGAACGTAGATAAAAGGAGTTTCCTTTATAACGCACTTCTGACCGAATTTCCCACGATACTTTGCATATATATATATATATATATATATATAAATATATATAATGGATGTTAATTCTCGCAGAAACCTGCATATATTGATATGAAAATTTGAAATAGTTAATACAAGATGGCGGTAATTTTTTAATGTAATGTTACAGTCATGGTGATAAATAGGTTATTATTAATAATTACCGGTTATTATTAATAATAGCCAAGGGGCGAGGTTAAAGTGAAGAATTTATCACATGAACCGGCTATTATTAATAATTTCCAGCATGCTGTGGCCAATGTGATGTATTTCAATTCGATATTGCATTAAGGTGATGCTAGAATACAATAGAACCTCAGCTTTGGAATTCTGTTAGTATCTACATAATCGCCACACAACGAATCTATTCACTGGGTTTTCAGTGTTGGGCCTTTAGTGACGTTAGTCCTGACTAACTTATTTAGTGACTACACATGACTAAAATAAGGAAGATTATAAAATCGAGACTAAAAAATGCCAATCCGTACAAATTGCATGCACGAGTGTGTAACTCTTTGGGGCATGCTTATTTGCGCAATTCTTAAAAGCTAAGTAAAGCCTCAATTACATTGAGCGAGTTTACACGCTGCTAGTTGGCGAATTCACTAGTTGCTAGTAAACTCGCTCAGTGTCATCATGTTCGCAGATAGTTTACAAGCTGCGAGTAACGTTGTGAACATGATGACACTGGGCGAGTTTACTATCAACTAGTGAATTCGCCAACTAGCAGCGTGTAACCTCGCTAACTGTAATTGAGGCTTCAGTAATAAATTAGAAACTCGATTTGTAAATTATTTTTATTTATAACTTATTATTTATTATGTATCTTTTTAATAAAAAACTTTAGAAAAACGTTTTATATTTAATTTTGAATACAAAAGTCCTTCTAGACCTTTAGTTTTTTTTGTAGTAGTACAACAATTACACCATTTATATTGTAAAAATAAAGCAAGATAAAGTTTGTAACAATTGGACGTCATCTTCTTTTGTTTTGTTCACAAATGTGAACTGTAGTGTATTTTATTTTTATTTTATTATTTACTATGAATATTGATTATTTTTAATTTGTAAGTGCACAAATGTGATACAGATTTTATTTGACTTACCTACTATTAATTTTATTTATTAAGAATATATTTTATTTTTAAACTGATTCCTGGACTTGAGAACTATTTAGTGTTTTTGTTATTGTTATATTTTTTCATATATCTAAATAAAAAATGTATTTAAAAGTCTTTTTTGCGATAAATACTTTTATAATAATCGCCTTATAAAACAGATTATATCCGTCAGATATTAGATATGCTTACGGTAGGCATAGGTAATGCACAACCTAATGTAGGGAAGATTGGGGCAAGTTGTTACAGTGTTTAATCATTTATTTATAAAACAGTACTTTATTGTCAAACACCAAAAGTAAAAATACCGTGTTAGGAACAAAACCATACATAAATGTTTACATCATTTGTGCGGTGCAATTTATGTAAAAACATCTAATTAAACTAGTCTCGCCTATTCTTGCATGTATTTGCATGAAAATACAATTTGAAAAAATTATTATTAAATGCGCAAAACTTCAGGATAATTGGGATTTGAGACTTTACTTAATAAATTGTGATTGTACATTTACAAAAAACTACCCACATGCATTAAAAATGGGTGCTATCGATAATAAAACGGTTAACTTTTTTAAACACTCTGTATAAAATGTTCTTTTTATGTTTTCGTAATTGAGCCGTCCTTGGGTGTATACCAAATATCATTACCAATTATATCCAGTAGTTTCTAAAGTACACGGGAGACAAAAGAAAACATTCTGTATTATCAATGTTTTATATTATTCGTAATTTTGGTTATTGGGCGATGATCTGATGATTTGCGTCGAATAGATAAATATAATAGCTTACATAGTAATCAAAATAACTTAGCTAACTTCTTTGAAGACTGTATACAAAAGATCTTTTGTAAAAAGTAACGTTTTTATCACTTTTACCGTGCCCGTTAGGAAATTATTAATAATAGCCGGTCCATGTGATTATTGAAGTGTTTCTAATCACATTGACCAAATGATGCGGTTATTAATAATAGCCGGTAATTATTAATACAAACCACATTTATCACTTTAACCGTAATATTATTATGACTGTACTTTATTAATATTGTAAAAGATTAATGGGTAAGCAGTCTGAAGTATATTTTATTTATTTTTTCTTTGCTAATATTTCGGACAAATTTTCATCCTTCATCAGAGCTCTAAAAGATTAATAATGTTAAAACATTAACAATATAAAAACGAAATACAATACAAACCGGAAATATCACTATAAACTATATAACATTATGAAACATTGAAAAAACTCTTGTCAAACAAATTTGTTATGGAGATGAAACTTTGGGAAAAAAGCCAACCTTATTTTATATATGAAAACATCAAAAATCTAGCCTAAAAACTAATATAAATGACATGAAGTGTAACAATTTGAAACGAACAAGAACATCTAAAATTTTCAAAGTTGGTTTAACTGGGTGGGATGAATGTTTTTGTAATTTAGTAAATATGTATAAATGGAACTTAAATTTTTTATGTCAGTTTTAGAATTCATTGGCGACACACAATCATTAATATGAAACATTTCGAGAAAACTCCTTCGAAAAAAGTTAACATCACTGTCCAATACAACCAAATTTTGATAGTCCATTATATGTCCAAGACGGCTAACATGTGAAGCCAATGCACACGCTTCAGGCTTCAATCTTGAATCGCTTTTGTGTTGTGTAATACGTTTCTTGAGTTGTTGAGAAGTCTGTCCGATGTATTCTTGATGACAATTTATACATTTAATTTTGTAAATAACATCAGAACGCAAATCTAATGGAAGGTCATCCTTTATTTTTGAGAAAAAACTTCCTAAACTCTTCATTGTACGTCGTGCAAAAATCAAATTTTGATCTTTAAAAATATTTATCAGGTTCGGAGTAAGACCAGCAATATAAGGTAATACCTTGAATTTTGTCTCCATGTTACGATTTCGTGCAGATTGTGTGCGTATGTGCATATCACTGTCCAAATTTGATGTACGTGCACGACTACTGTAAAGTAGTTTACTAATCAGAACACGAGGATATGAATTTTCTTCTAATATAGTTCCAAATTTCTTGAGGTTTTTGCTGACCAAAGAAGGATGAACAATTTTGGTTATTCTATTTTTCTGGCCCAATATAAAGTTCTTTTTCATTTGTAACGGATGATTCGAAAAGTTTATGTCTCGGCCGGAACTTGTTGGTTTTTGATACCAATCTAAAATAATAGCGTTATCATGTTGTCTAATTACTTTGGTATCCAAGAAAGGCACACTCCGATCTGTCCGATCTGTCTGTGTGTCTGTGTGTCAGACACACAGACACACAGACACACAGACACACAGACACACAGACACACATACACACAGACACACAGACACACAGACACACAGACACACAGACACACAGATACACAGACACACAGACACACAGACACACAGACACACAGACACACAGACACAGACACAGACACACAGACACACAGGCACACAGGCACACAGACACACAGACACACAGACACACAGACACACAGATACACAGACACACAGGCACACAGACACACAGACACACAGACACACAGACACACAGACACACAGACACACAGACACACACGGACACACAGACACACACAGACACACACAGACACACACAGACACACACAGACACACACAGACACACACAGACACACACAGACACACACAGACACACACAGACACACACAGACACACAGACACACACAGACACACACAGACACACACAGACACACACAGACACACACACAGACACACACACAGACACACACAGACACACACAGACACACACAGACACACACAGACACACACAGACACACACAGACACACACAGACACTCAGACACACACAGACACACACAGACACACTCATACACACACAGACACACACAGACACACAGACACACAGACACACAGACACACAGACACACAGACACACACACACACACACACACACACACACACACACACACACACACACACACACACATGGACACACGGACACACGGACACACGGACACACACACACACACACACACACACACACACAGACACACGGACACACGGACACACGGACACACGGGCACACGGACACACGGACACACACACACACTTTACGGACGCTGCGCTGGAGTGGACCCGGCCAGCTTAGACACTCGATCATAGAGCTTTGCGAAGTACGCGGCGGTCACCACTAGCAGGGTCGAGTCGTCGGCCAGGTCGACGATGCGCGTAAGGCGCGCGAGAAAGATCCGCGGAATGTCACGGCGGAGGTTCATAATCCCCAGGCCAACGTATCTCTCGCGAGCGTAGAGAAAGGCGTCTGGGGTGTGCACGTTAAGGTGGAGAGAGCGCTTAACAAAAAACCGTAAGAGTTTATCGACCTCCTTAGTACCGTGGCCCGTGACGGACGGATTCTGCAAACCGTGCAGAAGACGCTGCACAAGATAATCGCGCAAAATGTTCAGTTTCTGGTGCGGCTTGAGGGGGGCTCTGGATGAACGCGAAAGCCAGGTCGTGAGGTTCGCGATACGGGATGCTGGATGTCGTGTATCCCGAAATGGTGGCCCAGATACTTTAACGACGACGTCGAATCAAGCATCTGAATAGCGCCGAGAGATGAAAAGGGCTGCGCGTCCTCGGAATAGTTACCCCTCGCACCGACGCCTCATTGTAACAGAGTCTTCGACGGATTGAGGCCCATCCCCGACGCTGGAAGAACTCGGAATCTAAGTCCAGCGCGGCCGGCACGTTCACGTCACTCTCCTCGAGAAGCACGAGGTCGTAGGCAAACGCGAGCGCGGGACACTGTGGGGGAAATCGGTCCACCCCTGGGCACAAGTGGGATGCCAACTCATCCAACACCAGGTTGTCAGGAAGGGACTGAGTGAGTCTCCCTGTTTGACTACTCTATTCACCCTGATGGGCTGAGTAGAGTTTCCTCCAACGCTGATGGTGGTTGTGGAGGAGGTCAGGGACTCGGTGAGGTATCGCATCATCAGGCTACCAATGCCATGACGTCGCAGAGCCCTGAGGATGCGAGTCAAACGCCTTGGTGACATCAGTAAGGATGACGTTGAGGCAGTTCCCGGACGCGGTTCTGGATTTGATGTAGTGATCCAAAATGAGAGAGTTTATCAACGTTCCATCAGCCCTAATGAATCCTCGCTGGTGACGGTTGAGGGATGTAATGGCCCTGAGCCTGGAAGCGAGCAGCCTGTGGAGTAGACGCTGCGGCGCTGAAGTGACCGTGATGGTGCGCCAATTAGAGGGATCCAGACGGCCCCCCTTCTTGGAGATGAGGGTAGTCCGAAGATTGTTCCACCCATCGGGATATATGCCGCGAAGTAGGATGGCATTGAAGGCTATAGCCAGGAGTCGGTTGTAGGCGTCGAAGACCGAACGCACGGCAACTCCATCGAGGCCGGGAGCTGAAGGCTTCCAGTCAATCTTGGCAGCGGAAGCCAGGTCAGGTTTGAAAGGCTCGGGGTCCTGATCGACGTCAGGCTTCTTGTCGAGAGTCTTCTCATCGTCAGGCGGGGAAGGCGATTCAAGGAGGCCGCCGAATAGACCCTCGACCGCGTGGACGGTTGGGTATACTTCGGGAGAATCCAAGTGGCGGCCCTCGATAATCGTATCGGCAAGTGCTAGGCGATTTTTGCCGTATAAGTCCTGCACCTTCTTGAACAGCGAGGCTGAAAAATCCTGTGCCGGAGCACGAGGGCCGAAGTTCGGTGGCGCTCGCTGGCCTCTGCGGGGGCCCCGACGTCTCCTGGGACCGGCGGGGACCGTGAAGTGAGTAGAAAGCCAAGAAAGGCTCCGCCAAATGTCTTTGTCCGGGTCGTGGAGTGCGCTGGTAACGAAGGCCTGGGTGGCTGGAGCGAGCGACGTGTCGGACAGCAACACGGCTCGGCGCGACCAAGCTAGTGCGGTGGACCCGGAGAGGTCCCGGAGAGCTGCGCGAAGTCATCAAAGCGGCGTTGGCGGAAGAGACGGGCGAAGCGGCGGTGGCCGCTCTTCTAGTCGACGCAGATGGCGCCGTTAGGGGCAGTGTTGGAGATGCAGATGAACGAGGGTGGCCCCTGGCCGCTGGCTGGGAAGTAGCCAGCCCAAACCTCTCCGCGGCGGACTCCTTCAATGCCTTTCTGGCGCGCATCAGGTAACCCTCATAGCACGGCTGCTCACGGCGATAACGGACCTGGTCCTTAGTGAGGCCGGTTGCTGACATCATCTGAGCAAAAAAGGACGCGTTCTTCTTAGCTGAGGCCTCGCTAATTGCGATCTTGGTGAGCAACTCGAAGTCGACCGGACCACCGCTCGTGAAGACGAACAGAACCATACCCCTTGAAGCTTGCGATGCAGAAGTGGTAGTCCGTCCTGGTCATCCCAATACAACGTGGTTTGTGGGCAGAACGCGCATTCCTGGTCGGATGGCCGGTCCCGCAGGCCGGGAATGGCCATTTAGAGCCGGAAGGATGACCGGAATGAGACTCGGCTCCTTGGCAGCGGATGGTCTCGAACACTTAGGACTCACTTTAGAGTCAGTTACTCCCGCGTTTGCTTGAATTTCTTCACGTTGACATTCAGAGGACTGGGCAGAAATCACATTGCGTCAACACCCACAGGGGCCTTGTTTTAATTAGACATGGAAAGTGCTGCCATCCCTTGAAAGGGGGCTGCCGGACGGCATTGAGACGCTTCTCCTACAGTCTAGCTTCACCACACAAGGCAACCCCTAACCAACTTCGCACTCCCAAAATTAACGGGGGGGGGTTAACCCCCCCTATCATCCTATCTTTTGCTCAACGCAGTGACACCATTCACGCTCTCATTCGCTACCTACCTAATAAAGTACCGTACAAATATTTCAATCAAAACCGCACACCCCACTTCTCGTATTCGTAAATCATCACTCCCCTAGCTCATTCACTTCCTGCAGGTCACACTCACATGATACATCCTTGATCATCCCACGCCCCTCCTGTATCCCACTCCACACTCTCGTGAGAGCACGGCGGCTCTTCTCTCCACGGGATAACGGAAAATCACATGGCTCGTGTCATCGTCCTCGGGTCCGCACCCCGATGTTTCCAGCGTTACCTTCCTTAGCCAGCTGTGGGTTGATCTCCCATCCACACTATTATCCCAGTCCTCCTGCCATGCTTCCATAATCCTCGAGACACTCATTCGTCCTTCGCTTCATCCATTCTAATCTCACCTCCTTTCCTCTTCCGGCTAGTCTCCTACCCATTTCCACGACTCCATTCTCATCTTCAGTCCTTCGTCCACAGTCATTCAACACATTTAACACCTCTTTACTATCACAGACAGTCACAGACCGCACAAAGACACTTCCACTAAACCACTCCAAACTAGCTCTGATACCCGCCAACTGGATCTGACGCGCACTCGCGAAACCGGAAACACCACACGTGCCCTCGTAAACCACAGCGTCCGCACCAACACAGACCACCCCCACAGCACACCCGTGCTCCCGTCTCGAACCGTCCACGTGAATCACCACCACACCCTCACTTCCCGTTCCGTCCTCGTCCTCCATATCCAGCATTTCCCCGATCCAACCGTTCCAATACTCATATTCGCTCCCACGGGGATACCTCTCCGCATTCCCTATCCAGGTCAGTCCTTCTGGCTGCCTCCCTATGCCACGGTGGTACTCCGGATATTACCTGCAGGACAGACGTTGGTGCCGTCCTATACGCACCGGTAATCGCCAACAGAAAGGGCCGCTGTGCCGCGTTCAGCGCACGTTTAATACGCGTGTCTCCCGATCTGGCTCCCCACAGCTCCGAGCCATACAACATTGCCGGTTCAAGAGCCCTTCTAAGGATCACCTTTCGATTTCCCTTCGAGAGACCCCATTCTCGTCCTGCAACCGCGAGGATTCTCCGAGCCCACGTCTTGTGCTTTCCCCTGACATCTTTTACGTGTTCAATCCAATTGAACTTGCTGTCCAATGTCAGGCCCAGGTATGTCACCGTACGTCCTAGCTCTACGATGTGGTCGCCTAATTGGATCTTCGGATGCCGCGCCAGGGTTCTGGCCTCCACGAACATTCCCTGGGTCTTCTCTACAGCGTAGGTGAGTTTATTACTCGTCGCGAGTAATAAATCGTAATAATAATCAGAGAGCTACCGTGCACTTCGGTAAAATAAAAAGGACATTTATGACATTGGAAATCAGGTTGGACTTTTGCTAAACTAATATAAAAATGCTTAGTTTTTGGTGTTAAAATTATATTATTGATATAAAAGAGCGAGGGAGTTTAAATCGAGACATTTTTCGTCCAGCATGTGCTATGCGTTCGTAATGGTAGTTTTGAAATTCGCGCGTTAATTTTCTGTTTCGTTCGTTGAAGGCTCCCCAGACTGAGGCGAACTGTATTCTTTTTGTGGTATCGTCGTCACCCATTTGAAATACATAGCAAAATTATGGCGTCGCTGTCGCGGCGACTAAAGGCACCTCGGTCCGGGGCGCATATAAGCATTCTGCCTACCGCCACGGCACCACGTAAATTGACTCCGCCTACATCGTGCAGCGGTTGGACGGTAAGCGGGCTGCCTTTAGGGTCGGCAACCGATTAAGCACACAGAAATCAGGTAAAATCAATATGTACAAGGCGTTGGTTGGTTAGAGGCAATTAAATTAATATCTGAATTGGCAAGATTGTTAATGAACATCTCATCTTAATTACCTCTATTTATTAGTGATTTTTAAGTATCTAATAACCGCATAAAACAGATACAATGGAGATAAAATAGAGATTTTAACATCCATGCTCTCCTAAACCGAATGGTATATATACAACCATACTAAAATATATTGTCATTAACACGTCTTGTACATTAATCACTTAAATAATGTACTGTAATCGTATTTGTTGGTTGACACTTGGTGCCATCTTGTCGTGCACATTATCACTACAAATTGGTGTTGTATTTGCAGTTTAGATATGCTCTGTTGTGATCTTTGTTCGTTTTCGTTTCATTACGTGAATGCGAAATATTTAAAAACAAGCGATTACAATGAACGGTAAAAAGTGATGAAAATCGTTGCAAGGTTACCGTGGATAGTACTGTTGGTATGTAGTATCAGGTAGTATATCACCAAGTTCTTAAAAACGCGTATCTTTTTGTTTTGTACCGACCCTAAACTGTTTCGGCACTTAAGCGTAAAAACTGCTCTCGGGTTGGTCCGAATATCGCGGGTGTGGTCGACTTCGGTGCTTTGCTGGCGGCTCGTATTAATTCTTACTAATTTTGGTTAATTTTAATAATTAATTCGTTTTAATTATCTAAAAGTTCTATATATACTTACGATTTTTAAACTAGTTTTATAAAAAATAAATTAAAATGTTAAATAAATATGATAATAATATGATGAACATTATAGTCGTTACGATTGTCGAGAATAAACAACGTCACGGATGAAACAATGCACATAACTTATCTTAAAGAACTCCTATACAAAAGTTAACATGCATTAAATAAGTTAAAATAAAGTAATAAATTAAAAATGTATTATTATTGTAATTTCCAGATTTTTTTAATATTATATGGTATATAATAGTATCAGTAAATATTGGGATATCGGCAACAATAACTTCTTCAGGTTTCTTTAGTTTTTTCAATTTTCAATATTTTACCTTAATTAAAGACTTCATCAGAAAATTAACTAAACTATAAAAATACTATAGGTACTAAGTGAACACATGAACTTTCCTTTTAACTTTTACTTAGTTAGGATTTTTTTAGTTTATTTAATTTCCTGATGAAGTCCTTGATTAAGGCGAAATATTGAAAAAAAAAAGAATGCGTTTTTGTTGCCGACATTTTACTAAAACTCTTATAACACGGCAAATATAAATTTTATAAATGAGTTTATAATATATTATTATTTTATTTTATTATAATTAGTAGTAAATAAAAAAAAAACATATGGGAACTGGAACGGTATTTTATTATATTTTATTATATGATATAATGTGGGTTTAAGGGAATAAGTAAAAATATATAGGTCTAATGGGTTTTTCCGTGTTGTTTGGCGTGTCTTAGGTTCAGCTTTATATTGCTTTGGAGGTTATGGTTTCTCCATATGATTACCTATAGATGTTCGCTTTGCCACGCAGTCTGGAAGTTTATATTTTAGGTGTATGATTACTGCTAAGGCAATGTTACATGTTAGTGTAAGCGTTCAGTTTTTTTTTAAACCAATCCACAACGATGTCCCGCTTTTTGTGTAGCAGTCCATACAATATAGGGATGGAATCTATTTGCGGTTATTAGATACTTAAAAATCATCAATAAATAGAGGTAATTAAAATAGATATTCATTAACAATCTTGCCAATTCAGATATTAATTTAATTGTCTCTAACCACAAGGCGTGCATATTGATTTTACTTGATTTCTGTGTGCTTAATCGGTTGCCGACCCTTAAGGCAGCCCGCTTACCGTCCAACCGCAGCACGATGTAGGCGGAGTCAATTTACGTGGTGCCGTGGCGGTTGGCAGAATGCTTATATGCGTCCGGGGCAGGCTTTGCACCATCTTTGCACGAGGGGAGATGATCATGTGAGTGACATTTCGACATGTCTGTTCTAATTTTATGCTAATTTTGTTACGCGAAGCAAGCAGCAAGTTGTTTTGAGCTTTAGTACTGCGTGTTTACAAGTGTTTTTATTAGTTATTCCATATAATTTATTTCCTCGTATAGTGTGGCACAGACTAGTGTGGTGAGTTTCTATACGTATTTAAATACGTACCTATCACTTATTTTTATTTAATTTTTTTACTTTTGTTGGTTATGTAGCGTTGACTACTCTTATAAATTTGGATATATTATTTTGGTATAGAACCTGCCAGGGTCACTGGATGGTCACTGACACGAAGCATTTTCCAATTAAACATTGAAATGGAATTTGTTATTAGGAAAGTAGGAACTTCAGTCCATTTGAACATTGCAGATGATGCTCCCTTGGAAAACAGATCCATGACGTTGAACAAAGCACCCTGTAGTACCCGATTATGGCCACAGTTTGGATAAAGATCTTGAAGATGGTGAAAAAAAATCGCTATTAAGAAAATGATATTCTTCACCGTCTACAGTAAGTTAAGCTTCCTGAATTATGTTTAATTTTTAATTGACTGAGTTTTATTTACCCTCAGAAGCATAGAAAACAAAACGAATAAATTCACCTCAGATTTATATCGCTACGAGAACAATGAGAGAATGGAAATAACATTGTTTGGACCATCTCCGGGTTTTCCGCTGAAAGCCATCGAACCACCCATTTAAAGCTGGATACTGCAAAGGTCAGTAGACCGTTACTGTTGTCCGAGAGGAGATTGCAAGATTCCACCCCATGAAAATGTGCGTAAAATGTTAGTGCAAACTAAAAGAAACAAGATGCGCTGTTTATTCCTGAGCACGGCCTCGTCAAACCTCCTACTTTGTTGGAGATAAAAGTTTTAAAAGTAGGTTTCCCTACAAAATTTTCTCCTATAAGTAGATCTTTTTTTGCAACTATTCGTATCAAAGAAATAAAGCTTGATACTGCTTAAGCGGTAATAAATTCAGTCACCTATGTCTGTGAAACGGTTAGTTGTATAAAAAAGACTAATAACTATATTTTTGATAGGAAATTTTACAAGCTATAATTTTTATAATGCGAAGTTTCTTAGTAAAAGTGCAGTTTCCGAGATAATTGCGGAAAATATGGTTTGTTGAGGGTACGCTCAGGTGAAAATAGCGCACAAAATTCGTCGACGAATTTTGTTTTACACACATTTCATGCAGAAGGAATTTTGATAACTTTATCTTTTTTTCTAGAGAATTACGGAAGTTATTATTCCTGGACAACGCAGCCTATGCAGGAACAAGTTATATGCTGTCCAACTGTGTTAATTTAAAAATATTTACTATTTTTAATTTATTTCTCTATTCTTTTATAACTTGTATATATAATATAAAAATTATATAATAGTGTTTTAAACATATATAAATGTAAGTTTAACCTGGATTATGGAAACGGGGTTTATGAACGAAAACACGTTTTTGAGATAAACGCGGTTGAAATTTGTAACAACTGACAAATTTGTATTCTTCCACAAAACTTAACATGTATATAGCTCAGGCGCAAAGATAGCTACCAATACGGGTTTAATTTCATTGGAAAGTGTGTACTTTTCTCTATTAGAATCATCGAAACCCTCAAAATTCATTGCACATAAACCCCCTTTCCGTAGTCCAGATCACATATATATTTTAGTGTTTAAAATATAAAACTGCCAAAATGTTAGACGCTTGTAAACACATACAGGTTAGCAGTGGCCCGCACCACTTATCTCTCAAGAAATAAAAATAACAGATCAAATTTTGTAATCAAGAATTGGGATGAAAATATGTCAAGGCCATATCATACATAATGTTTTTAGAAAAAATGATTTAGCTTCAACATTTTGAAAAATTTAATGCTGTCTAATTTTTTCATATTATACTTTTGAAATTTTAGTTTTTTACTAAAAAAATAAGTTGTCGGCTTAATGTAAACCAAAAAGATCTATGATATATAGTATTTTTTGTTTGTATTCTAGTCCGTGATTACAAATGTTCAGAACTCTTAATTTTTTATTCTTCAGATAAGTTTGCTACCTCATCATGTATAATAAAAAAATTATGTTTATAATATTCTGTGCCTGGCCATATTATTAGACGCACTGTAAACACTAGAACGCTACTGAAGTGTGTCTAATAATATGGCCAGGGAGTGTATATGTGAAAACCTTATACAAAAGTAATATAGTTATTATATTGTTCTCTGTTATTAATATTATTATTCGTTGTTGATTACAATACAATAAAGAATACCTAGAAAATTGCCATTTGTTTTAATATTTCACCCACCACTCCTTTAAAAATATTTAACATTAAAATATATGAAATCAGCCCATTAACACGCGCGCGCCGCCGTGTTGCCGCACGCGTGGACCGGGCTTGCGGCGCATATGCGGTTACATAGCGCAAAGCTATTACCCGAACGCGTGTCGGTATTCTGCACGGTCGCGCTACCGCCTTGCTAACAACATGCGGCCAAATTGTTATGTGGGTACAGTTGATTCAGAAATGAGCAACGCACTGAACAAGTTTTTAGTTGATCTTACAAAAAATGTCCTGTCCCAATGCACATTTCTCAACCTAAGTCTCAAGTAGACGCCACTATGTTTTTATATCCTACTACATTCACTAAGATTGAGAAGGCCATTGATGTTCGTTGTAAGAAAAACTCCAGTAAACCTGATGGTATTCCAGGAAAGGTAATAAAGCCTATTATTAGTCATATACTCTCAGACATCGTCAATGAATCCTTAATGGAAGGCAAATTTCCCAACAGACTTAAAGAATCAAAAGTCATACTACTTCACAAGAAAGGTGATCCAAAAAACATGGCGCTTTAGAGACCCATTGCAATACAGAACCAACTACCAAAAAGTTTTGAAAGTTGTTACCACAAAAGATTATATGCCTTCCTGGAAAAACATAATGTATTGTAAAATAGTCAAAATGGTTATCGGAAAGGTAGAAGCACTGTGGGTGCAGTAAACGCAGCAAAACATTTTGTTCTGAACTCCTTAAATGAGAAGAAGCAGGTGCTGGATCTCTTTTTTGACATGTCGGACCGTTGACACCATAGATCATCCTCATCTGCTTTTGACGCTCGAAGCAGTAGGTGTCAGAGAAATACTGTCCGAACCTCTCATCATCAACGTTGGCGTACCTCAGGGTACAAGGCCCACTACTATTTTCGATTATGGAGTAATTTTGGAGTAGTTTAGCCTATGGGGCCCCAAAGAGAGTGGAGGCAGTTTTAGCAGTTAAACTCATGTTTTTTTGCAATAATGGAAACTATACCTAATACTGTACGAGACTAATGAGAAACCCTTGACTAAGTTAGAAGAAAGAAACTGTATGAATTCTTCGAAGATTTTCAGTCGACACATTTCCTTTTTTTCTGGAATTCTATTCTGTAAAATGAATGCTCCAAAAGAGTCATAAAAATGCCTATCTGCAAAACGCTGTAAATCTTTCAAAGTCCTTATTATTACACAGTGTTTATAAAAAGAAACGTAACCACTCAATATACATATTTCTTTCTAAAAAATTGATAAGAAAAAGATTCCAATAAATGTTGTAGCAGATTTCTTAAGCTACAAATTTTAAATGCTTAGAAATGAAACACACATTATATTCTAAAGTATTTCGTATTTATAAATTAAGTCATTTTCAAAAACGACGAGCTATTGACAGTGTAGAAATCCTTTTAACATTGTTTAATTGTTTTCTTTTAACATTTAATCGTCTTGTTACATTTACACCACTGACCTCAGGGACATGCGGTTTTCACAGTTCAACATGTAATTCAAAAGAGTATCAAAAAAACAGAAAAAATATACAGGATGCTATACTAAAAAAATTGAACTTGGCCTGCTTCTTACAAATACATAAGCTGTATATTCAAAAGTCATTCAAGTTTCTAGCTTAAGTCTTTTCCGAAACCTTTTGTTTGGTTAGTTTCTTCTAAACTTTGAGGACCAGATATTGACACTTTATGTTTCTTCTTGTTAAAACTGTATATAGCAGAAGGCATTCGGATTAATTGTATTTTTTAATGTTATGGAATCGAAACGAAATCTTAGGTAATGTTAGAAACAGAAATAGGAAATTATTTTTTATTAAAAGTAACATCTCAAAAAAACTATGAAAACGGCACCAGAAATTTAATAACTACATATTCACAGGACCTGTATATTGATGATGGCGTATTTAAGAATAAACTATCGCAGTTTTTGAAATATTTAAAATATTAGAAACATATTTACTTGTTAAGAATACCCTTTATTTATTAAGATAATATATTTTTCTTGCTACGCATTTTGATTTTTAAATTGTTAAGGTATTTATTAGTTATTTTGTACTGCTTAAGAATAATCCGTTGCAAACAACCCTGTAACAGTGATATTGTCCGAACGGAATATGTTTGCCGGCGGGGACGATTGCGTACGGACATTATCGTCATTTAATGGTTGTTCGCTGTCGAGCAAAACTCCGAGCTGCGAAGGGTGAGAAGCCCTTTTAATTGCCTTCTAATTTGATTTATGATAGAAAGTTATGCAACAATATTTGCAAAAGTTATAAATATTTTCCCGCAAAATCCAACCGACATATGATTGCCCGCGGGTACGGTTGCGTACGGACATGATCGTCATTTAAGGGTTGTTTGCCGTCGAGCAAAACTCCGAGCGTTCAAGGGTAAATAGTACATTTAATTGCCTATAATTTGACGTACTTATGGAAGTTATGCAATAATTTTACCGTGAGTTATGTTCATTAATACCACTTCTTAGTCGACCGGCGCGCCAATTTCTTCTATTATAGATCAATTTCTTCATATTATGTATCGGGGTAGGCGATATTAGGGGTACCTTCCCAATGCCATAATTGGATGCAAAATTTTATGCACTTTCCGAATTTGTATCCCTTGTTTCTCTATGGGGTTATTGCAAAATGTTAAAGGCAATTCTTTATTGAGATGACAAGTGCTCTTATAAGGTGACGCGTAGCGAAATAAATAAAATTTCCGACAACACCGTTTAATGAATTTTCGGAGCAAAACTCTGGCGTATAGTAGTTGAACACCCCTATCATTTGATATATGTTTCATAATAAAATTCGCTTTCAGTCTCGTTGTGGAAACGACTCGGCGCCACAAGCATACCGCCAAAGCAACTTTCGCCGCCTGCAAATGGCACCGGTCCCTTTGTCGGCTTTGAGCTCTATAGAACTCTTGTTGTTTTCACACGTTGCCGATCTGTCACTTACGGTTAACTTTTATGTGATTATCACTGTTTAATTATTTTATTTAATTAGCTATGATAAATTTTTCGAATCATATTTTTGTGAATAAACTTAATAATAATTACCGTATTCTCGTACTTCAATAACTTCTCCGCGGTTATATGGATTCGGTTCTTATGTACATTTTGTTACGAATTTATGAAAACATGACTTATGCAACTTGAGTTATCGCTGTTTGTACATTCATATGTCACTGCAGCAGCCACTTGATATGTAATTGCCCGTCGTACTGGTTCCGTACGGACATTATCGCCATTTCAGGGTTGTTCGCCATCGAGAAAACTCCGACCGGCGAAGGCTGAGAAGCCGTTTTAATTACCTACAATTTAATATATGATAGAAGGTTATGTAACGATAGTTGCAAAAGTTATAAACATTTTCCTGCCACAACCAGCCGACATATGATTGCCGGCGGGGACGGTCGCGTACTGACATTATCGTCATTTAAGGGTTGTTCGCCGTCGAGCAAAACTCCGACCGGCGAAGGGTGGGAAGTCCTTTTAATTACCTACAATTTGATGTATGATAGAAAGTTATGCAACAATATTTGCAAAAGTTACAAGCATTTTCCTCCCCTAACCACCCGACATATGATTGCCGGCGGGAACGGTCGGGTACGGACATTATCGTCACTTAAGGGTTGTTCGCCATCGAGCAAAACTCCGAGCGGCGATGGGTGGGAAGTCCTTTTAATTACCTACAATTTGATATATGATAGAAAGTTATGCAACAATATTTGCAAAAGTTATAAATATTTTTTTGCTGCAGCCACTTGTTATGTGATTGCCCGTCGTACTGGTTCCGTACGGACATTATCGCCATTTAAGGGTTGTTCGCCACCGAGCAAAACCCCGAGCGACGAAGGGTGGGAACTCCTTTTAATTACCTACAATTTGATGTATGATGGAAAGTTATGCAACAATATTTGCAAAAGTTATAAACATTTTCCTGCCACAACCACCCGACATATGATTGCCGGCGAGGACGGTTGCGTACGGACATGATCGTTATTTAAGGGTTGTTCGCCGTCGAGCAAAACTCCGGGCGTTCAAAGGTAAATAGTACATTTAATTGCCTATAATTTTACGTACTTAGGGAAGTTATGCAATAATTTTACCGTGAGTGATGTTCATTAATACCACTTCTTAGTCGACTGGCGCGCCAATTTCTTCTATTATAGGTGTATTGGGGTAGGTGATATTAGGGGTAGCACCTTCCCAATACCATTATTGGATGCAAAATTTTATGCGCTTTCCGAATTTGTATCACTTGTTTCTCTATGGGGTTGTTGCAAAAAGTTATAAGCAGTTCTTTATTGAGACGAAAAGTGCTCTTATAAGGTGACGCGTAACGATATAAATCAAATTTCCCACCAGGGCTGTGGAGTCGGTAAAAATACTTTCGACTCCGACTCCGACTCCGACTCCAGATAATTTTGGCAGTCCAACTCCGACTCCGACTCCAACTCCGACTCCAGCAAAATTTTATTTGTTTCCAGCGAATTTAATGGCTAAACAATTAAATCTGACAGAATCTAATTGTAAATAAAATGAAAAAGGCCTGTTGATCGGACCACAAAATTATGGGCATATTTAAAAAGGACGCATTTTTATTTTTTCAACATATCTCTGAAATCGTTAGAACTTCAACTGTTTTCTAATTAGAGAGCACATAATTCTGAACCAGTTTGTCACTTGAACCGATTTTCTATCTTTAATAATAACAAAAGTAATGACAAACCACTGTATAGTACAAAGTAAAATTCATTTCAATTAATACAAAATTAAGTGCAAAATAAAATGAAAATAATCTCAACTCTTACTTCTGTCAGTGGTAATGACGTCACAATTCTGGCTGCAACGAGTATTTGAAATCGGAAATGCAGTTATAATTTTTAATCGGCTACTATACATATATTATGGATGTTTAAGTTTATGCATTAAAAATTACGTTACAGTGAAGTTTGTACCTTTGCTAATAATAAAAAATATATCCTGCTCAATTCTGTCAAGTGTAGGTGACGAAATCTGCGAATATCGGTGTTATTTAGTTGATCGCAAGAAGACTACGACACCAATAATCTTAAAATCTGTAACCTACACTCGACAGAATCAGTAACAATTTAAAATCTCTACATATTTTGTTAAATACAAAGGGATGTGTTTTCTTTTTAAAATTGCAAGGGAATATCATTAAAGTACTTTTTGCAATATTTAATGAATTGTTCAGCTGCTCTTTATGGCCGAACGAATAGGAGCAAATTCTCGTAATTTTGATGATTAAAAACCACAGGCTGACGCTTCTCTTTTAAAAAATTCTAATTCGTCTATAAGTATGCATCGAAGTCCGATTTTTTTTATTTGTAGATGATCGAGCTATCATAATTAGCATATTGAAGTTGGTTGTTGGACATTGGAAATACATAAACTATATATGCGACGCGGCAAGCGACTCACAATAAACATTTTGCTAATCATCACTCACCACCGACCTGTGTGTTTTGTAGTTAAATTATATTTACTTTGTAAAAGACCTAATAATATGTTTAGTTAATCGTTTAGTATCTATTGCGGAAACGGCCATCTCGCATGTCTTTTTCTACATTGTTTAAACATGGACCCGGAGTCGGAGTCGGTACATTTTTTTCCGACTCCGACTCCTCTGAAATTTGTCCTAACTCCGACTCCGACTCCACAGCCCTGTTTCCCACAACACCGTTTGATAAATTTTTGGAGCAAAACTCTGGCGTATAGTACTTGAACACCTTTATCATTGGATATATGTTTCATAACAAAATTCGAAAAAAAAAGTTATGGCTATCTTTTATGGCTAACTTCTCCGCGGTTTATTAGTAGCTATATATTATTTTTGTATAAAAAGTAATTCTTTCTAATTCAACATTGTATATGGGGGCCCCCAAATTCAAAATTGCCCAGGGCCCCATAATGGCATAACGCGCCGCTGATTGAGAACACTAAAAAGCCTCGGTTTCCTACAAAGCGGTACCGTCATTTAGCGGCCGTAATAGAACGGTTGATGTACACCGTAACGTAATATAGCGTTGCCGTCATATCTGAAGCGGTGACCGCTACGGTGAAGAACATTTTACCAACGTTTTTGTACGTCGAGTTTGTATAGCGGCATGCTTATGTGCACAGTGGTGCACAGTATGGTAGTGACAGGCGCAAGTGCACGATATTTGAGGTTAAATAACTAATCAGGTAAGAAAATACCATTATTGTGTTATACATATTGTTTTGGTGTTGAAGTTTTGGTTTTTGTAATAATACTAATAATACTAATTAATATTTATAGTGTAAAATGTGTTCTGGAACTAAAGAGCAGGTCTTGGACACCGTTGTCAAGTTAGCCCCCCCACTTTTGAATTTTAAGTAAATTTTTATGCGAATCGTTTGGGAATCGTTAGGGAGGGTCTGGGAGTACACTTTTTTCGTTTGGGAGTACATGGTTTTTGAGAAAATGAAAATTGTTTTTTGTACCGTCAAGTTGGCCCCCCGACTTTCACATTTTGTGATTTTTTTTATTGGAATGGCTTGGAAATCGTTAGGGAGGATTAGGGAGTCTAGTTTCGACGTTTGGGAGTAATTAGTTTAACTGCAAAGTAATATAAATGTTTAGTACATAACCTCACTTTTTAGTTTACCGGCGGAAAGTTACGCTAACGGCTTTGTTTTGCTATACATTTTACCCATTTCTTCACAGACGGTTAGAATATGGTTAGGGAGGATTCAAAATGCCACTTTTTATATAAGAGAGATCATTATTTGACCGCAAATCAATAACAAACTTTGAGTACGGAAGCCGACATAGCTAATGTATTTATCGGCTTTGTTTTACCCAAATTGGTCGTATTTCTGCGATAAACCGTTAAAGAATCGTTAGGGAGGATTAAAAAGACCACTTTTGATATAAGAGAGTATATTAGTTTGACCAAAATCAAAATTAAAGATGTGGGTTATGTACATACTCAACTATTGCATTTATCGGCGCTTTCCCTTCGATAAATGGCGTGTTTTTCGTTATAAGACTCATAAGTCATTAGAAAATCGTTAGGGAGAATTAAATAGTTCACTTTTGATGTAAGGGAGTAGATAATTTTACCGCAAATCAATATCTAAGGTCGCGGTTGTCAAGTTAGCCCTCCACTTTTGAATTTTAAGTAAATTTTTATGCAAATCGTTTGGGAATCGTTAGGGAGGTTTCGAGAGTACACTTTTTTCGTTTGGGAGTACATGTTTTTTGAGAAAATGAAAATTGTTTTTGTACCGTCAAATTGGCCCCTCCAACTTTCACATTTTGTGATTTTTTTATTGGAATGGTTTGGAAATCGTTAGGGAGGATTAGGGAGTCTAGTTTTGACGTTTGGGAGTAATTAGTTTAACCGCAAAGTAATATAAATGTTTAGTACATAACCTCACTTTTTAGTTTACCAGCGGGAAAGTTACGCTAACGGCTTTATTTTGCTGTACATTTTTCCCATTTCTTCACAGACGGTTAGAATATGGTTAGGGAGGATTCAAAATGCCACTTTTTATATAAGAGAGTGCATTATTTGACCGCAAATCAATAACAAACTTTGAGTGCGGAAGCTACATAGCTAATGTATTTATCGGCTTTGTTTTACACAAATTGGTCGTATTTCTGCGATAAACCGTTAAAGAATCGTTAGGGAGGATTAAAAAGTCCACTTTTGATATAAGGGAGTATATTAGTTTGACCGAAATCAAAATTAAAAATTTAGGTTATGTACATATTCAACTATTGCATTTCTCGGCTTTCCCTTCGATAAATGGTGTGTATTTCGTCATAAGTAATTAGAAAATCATTAGGGAGGATTAAAAAGTTCACTTTTGATGTAAGGGAGTAGATAATTTTTATGGCAAATCAATATCTAAGGTCGCGGTTATGTACCTTTAGAATTAACGCATTTAAAAACTTCTCTTTCCATAAATGGTACCTATTTTGTTCATAGTCTTGCAATATTAAATTTGTAAATTTAATATATTTATTTATTGCTTTTATTTTTATATTAGTACGTATATTACATTTATTTTCGACTGTCATAAACGCCATCTATGAACACTCCTAAGAAATTGTGGCAAGGTATGCAGCCAAAACTACTTTCATACGTATCCATTGGTTAGTTTAGTTTTTAAATACTCCTATCTAATAAAATGCATTATAAAGAAACTCTCCTCGAACGCCCGAAAAAGCAAAGTTTTATTTAAAACCCCAATTTAGCAGACAAAAACAAATGCTTACATTTTGATGGAATAGGTATGCAACATGCTTTTATGCTTATTATTACATACATATCTTTATGTATATCATCTTTATGACTATTTTGTGAACAAACAAGAGACTCATAATGTATGTTCTTCCAAACATTAAAGTAAACTCCATCGCGTCCCCAGAAATCAGAAAAATATAAGCTTATCTTGCAATATTTCTGGGGACGGCGATGGAGTTTACTTTAATGTTTGGAAGAACATACTGAGCTTTATCGTAAATAAACGTAAAAGTTTAGATGAACACCTTCATTTTGTTTGCCAGCGGAACGTTGGAAATATTGGCTTTGTTTTGAGATAAATTGTACGTTTCCTTTAAAACTGTTAGATTATCGTATTGGAGGAATATCATGTTAACTTATCACGATTATGAGTCTTTCGTTTGTTCACAAAATAGCCATAAAGATGATATACATAAAGATATGTATGTAATAATAAGCATAAAAGCATGTTGTATACGTATTCCATCAGAATGTAAGCATTTGTTTTTGTCTGCTAAAATGGGGTTTTAAATAAAACTTTGATTTTTCGGGCGTTCGAAGAGAGTTTCTTTATAATGCATTTTATTAGATAGGAGTATTTAAAAACTAAACTAACCAATGGATACGTATGAAAGTATGTTTGGCTGCATACCTTGCCACAATTTCTTAGGAGTGTTCATAGGTGGCGTTTATGACAGTCGAAAATAAATGTAATATACGTACTAATATAAAAATAAAAGCAATAAATAAATATATTAAATTTACAAATTTAATATTGCAAGACTATGAACAAAATAGGTCCCATTTATGAAAAGAGAAGTTTTTAAATGCGTTAATTCTAAAGGTACATAACCGCGACCTTAGATATTGATTAGCCATAAAAATTATCTACTCCCTTACATCAAAAGTGAACTTTTTAATCCTCCCTAATGATTTTCTAATTACTTATGACGAAATACACACCATTTATCGAAGGGAAAGCCGATAAATGTGTTATCTTTTTAGTCTTTTCATTAGTCACTAGGTCAGAATGACACACACACAACTTGCTTTTAAAACGTATATTAAACAACTCAAACACAACAATACAACGCAACCTACAATATCGACCGACCGTACTCGTCCAAAGCTACTCTCTGACTGCTACCGCCGTCACGCACTCCCAGTGTTGCCAACATTCGGCCAAACCTGACCACCACGAACGCCCCCGTTCGACCGCCCTAAATGAAATAACAAAGAACCAACAAACAAAGGAACATAACTTATTCTAAGTATACATGACACGTCTCAAATATCCATCACATAATCCTTCATGCGCTCCGGCACCTTCCCCACTCTTCGAGGTCTCCGCACCTGCTCCTGTTCATCCTCTGGCTCCTCGCTGGTAACTTCCAACTGTTCAACTTCTCCCGTCTTCTCCATGTCTTCTTTTCCGTTGTCTTCCGCTTCGTCACCTTCTTGATCTAATTGATCTTCCATTTGTTCTACGTCTTCTTCCTTTTCATCTACCTCCTCTATGCTTTCTGGATCTCCCTCTCTGTGATTGTAATAAGGCTTTAACTGCGACACATGCGCTGTAGTTGTATGCGCACGGCCACCAACACCAGTCTCGAGTTTATTTATTCGGTACGTATCACTGGGTAGGCATTCTATTATGACATATGGTCCCTTATACTTTGGCTGTAGTTTTGTAGATTCACCGGTAGCTTCAGCAACTGACTTCATCACTACTACTTCACCTACATCGTATGTAACTCCCTTAAATCTCCTTCGGTCGTATCTTGCCTTGTATTTCTCCTGTTCTCTAGTGATGTTTTCTCGAATTTCCTTTTGTAATCTTCCTGGTGATGCCCATTGACCCTCTCGCCCCTCTGCCATTAATCGTAATTGTCCATCTGTGAAACAAGGGGAGTAACCATACAAAGCTTCAAACGGTGTCCGTCCCGTTGTTTTGTTCACCGCAGCATTCAAATCCCTTTGAACCTCCTTCATTCGCTTGTCCCAGTCTTGTTCTCGTTCCATCTCTGCTTGTATAACTGGTAGTATGGTCCGATTTACTCGTTCGACCTGCCCGTTCGCCTGTGGCCACCTAGTTGAGTTGAGGATATGTCGTATTCCTTGCTCCCCGCAGAATCTTCCGAACCCCGCCGATGTAAAGCACGTTCCCCTATCGCTGACCATCACTCGCGGTAGCCCGTACACAACAATAAAGTCCTCGACACAACGAATAAGTGTTCCCGTTTTAGTGTTCTTACACGGATACAAACTCACGAATTTTGTCAATGCGTCCACTATTACCAATAAGTACACGTTCCCGCGCTTGCTACGAACGAAAGGTCCCAAATGGTCCATGTGCACGCGCTCGAATGGTCGGTTCGGTGGAGGAATAGGATGCAGTTCCCCTGGTCTTTTACCACCCGGAATCTTGTTAACCAAGCACTCGAAACATCCGCTTATATGCTGTCGCGCGTAACGCCGTAACCCCGCGAACCAATATCGTTCTAACACCTTCGCGACGGTTCTGTCTAAAGAAAAGTGACCCAAGAGGTCATGGAATTTCACCATTAGTCCTTTCCGCATCGAATCGGGTATTACGTATAGTTTCCGCATCTCGTTCGCCACCTGCACGCACTTATACAGTTTACCGCCTCGATACTCGAACCCGCGCGTAACGTCATTCTCGTATTTACTTCTATCGTCTTTATTCTTTCGTAAAATGTCAATTATAGCGCACAACTTCTCGTCTCCTTTCTGCATCATAACCACCTGTTCTTCTTCACCACACACCATCATCACTCGGAATCTCCTCTCCAACACACAGTCCTCCAAATCTCCAGCTTCCTCGCATGGCGCCCTACTCAGCGCATCCACGTGCTCCACCGCCTCCACGTCCGCAGCCTCCTTTGGTGACTCCCGCTCGCTGTCACTTCTACCCGGATCTACGTTGATCATGTCCATCGTTATCGCGTTCACGCACCGCGCATACTTTTCGTCTTTACCGGCCGACACTTTTGATAAAACTTGTCCTCGTGATATATTAATATCCGCGCCCGATTTGTTGTTTATCGACATCACTGTTTTAAGTTCATCGTCCAAATGAATATCACCTCTCGTGTCTTTATTTATTCGCTTTGCCTGTGTTGCTCTTAGGTAATGCTTCTTGGGCACCTCACAAACGTCCAGTTCCTTGAATGGAGCACTATTCGCGTAACCGAAAAGCAATACGTCGCCCTTTCTCACGTAAGCTAACTCCGGAAGCTCAGTAAACGAACGCCCGATAATAACTTGGTACGACTGCGCTGTCTTCGGCACGACCAACAATTCCACACCGTCCACCTCAACCTTGTCAATCGAAATATTCGCACGTACAGTACCCCTCGTGTGTACCGCAGCTTCCTTCGCGTTGCCAAAAGCGTACAATGGTTGACTATTGGCTTCGTATTTTAATCCATGATACTCCACAATGTCCTCGCGAATCGTACAAACCGCACTCCCGGGATCTACGAACGCCTTTAGAGTCAATAAATTATTCAACATTATTTCCCGCACGAACTTGTTCAGGAAGTCACAATCGCTGACTCCCATTTCAGTTGCCATCACGCGCTTTTTCTCTGGGCACTCGTTCTGAAAATGTCCTCCTTTTCTACAATTGAAACATACAGGTTCCCTGAAGTTGCGGTCTCGTGCTAAATGTCCGGCTCCTCCGCATTTGTAGCACTTACGCTCGATTGTACGTCTAGTATCTGTACTAGTTGCTTTTCTCTCATTCTCTCCCTTTCCGCCAGGCTGATCCTCCTTTGCTGACTCATATTTCACGTTGTTTCCTCGTTTGGAACTATTGATTCTCTGTATAGTCACAATATCTTGCAGTAGTTCTTCGCTCTCTCGGTGTTCTTTGACCATTAATCCGGTAGCAATTTCACGTGACTGAAGGCCCATTAAAATTTCCTCCTTTGTCTCTTCAAACGTCAACCCAAGCCCGTTGCATAAATTTTCCTTCTCATAAAAATATGCGATGGTTGTCTCACCACTTCTTTGCCGCCTTTGCTTCATTTTCTCTCAGTCTTTCGTTTGTTCACAAAATAGCCATAAAGATGATATACATAAAGATATGTATGTAATAATAAGCATAAAAGCATGTTGTATACGTATTCCATCAGAATGTAAGCATTTGTTTTTGTCTGCTAAAATGGGGTTTTAAATAAAACTTTGATTTTTCGGGCGTTCGAAGAGAGTTTCTTTATAATGCATTTTATTAGATAGGAGTATTTAAAAACTAAACTAACCAATGGATACGTATGAAAGTATGTTTGGCTGCATACCTTGCCACAATTTCTTAGGAGTGTTCATAGGTGGCGTTTATGACAGTCGAAAATAAATGTAATATACGTACTAATATAAAAATAAAAGCAATAAATAAATATATTAAATTTACAAATTTAATATTGCAAGACTATGAACAAAATAGGTCCCATTTATGAAAAGAGAAGTTTTTAAATGCGTTAATTCTAAAGGTACATAACCGCGACCTTAGATATTGATTAGCCATAAAAATTATCTACTCCCTTACATCAAAAGTGAACTTTTTAATCCTCCCTAATGATTTTCTAATTACTTATGACGAAATACACACCATTTATCGAAGGGAAAGCCGATAAATGTGTTATCTTTTTAGTCTTTTCATTAGTCACTAGGTCAGAATGACACACACACAACTTGCTTTTAAAACGTATATTAAACAACTCAAACACAACAATACAACGCAACCTACAATATCGACCGACCGTACTCGTCCAAAGCTACTCTCTGACTGCTACCGCCGTCACGCACTCCCAGTGTTGCCAACATTCGGCCAAACCTGACCACCACGAACGCCCCCGTTCGACCGCCCTAAATGAAATAACAAAGAACCAACAAACAAAGGAACATAACTTATTCTAAGTATACATGACACGTCTCAAATATCCATCACATAATCCTTCATGCGCTCCGGCACCTTCCCCACTCTTCGAGGTCTCCGCACCTGCTCCTGTTCATCCTCTGGCTCCTCGCTGGTAACTTCCAACTGTTCAACTTCTCCCGTCTTCTCCATGTCTTCTTTTCCGTTGTCTTCCGCTTCGTCACCTTCTTGATCTAATTGATCTTCCATTTGTTCTACGTCTTCTTCCTTTTCATCTACCTCCTCTATGCTTTCTGGATCTCCCTCTCTGTGATTGTAATAAGGCTTTAACTGCGACACATGCGCTGTAGTTGTATGCGCACGGCCACCAACACCAGTCTCGAGTTTATTTATTCGGTACGTATCACTGGGTAGGCATTCTATTATGACATATGGTCCCTTATACTTTGGCTGTAGTTTTGTAGATTCACCGGTAGCTTCAGCAACTGACTTCATCACTACTACTTCACCTACATCGTATGTAACTCCCTTAAATCTCCTTCGGTCGTATCTTGCCTTGTATTTCTCCTGTTCTCTAGTGATGTTTTCTCGAATTTCCTTTTGTAATCTTCCTGGTGATGCCCATTGACCCTCTCGCCCCTCTGCCATTAATCGTAATTGTCCATCTGTGAAACAAGGGGAGTAACCATACAAAGCTTCAAACGGTGTCCGTCCCGTTGTTTTGTTCACCGCAGCATTCAAATCCCTTTGAACCTCCTTCATTCGCTTGTCCCAGTCTTGTTCTCGTTCCATCTCTGCTTGTATAACTGGTAGTATGGTCCGATTTACTCGTTCGACCTGCCCGTTCGCCTGTGGCCACCTAGTTGAGTTGAGGATATGTCGTATTCCTTGCTCCCCGCAGAATCTTCCGAACCCCGCCGATGTAAAGCACGTTCCCCTATCGCTGACCATCACTCGCGGTAGCCCGTACACAACAATAAAGTCCTCGACACAACGAATAAGTGTTCCCGTTTTAGTGTTCTTACACGGATACAAACTCACGAATTTTGTCAATGCGTCCACTATTACCAATAAGTACACGTTCCCGCGCTTGCTACGAACGAAAGGTCCCAAATGGTCCATGTGCACGCGCTCGAATGGTCGGTTCGGTGGAGGAATAGGATGCAGTTCCCCTGGTCTTTTACCACCCGGAATCTTGTTAACCAAGCACTCGAAACATCCGCTTATATGCTGTCGCGCGTAACGCCGTAACCCCGCGAACCAATATCGTTCTAACACCTTCGCGACGGTTCTGTCTAAAGAAAAGTGACCCAAGAGGTCATGGAATTTCACCATTAGTCCTTTCCGCATCGAATCGGGTATTACGTATAGTTTCCGCATCTCGTTCGCCACCTGCACGCACTTATACAGTTTACCGCCTCGATACTCGAACCCGCGCGTAACGTCATTCTCGTATTTACTTCTATCGTCTTTATTCTTTCGTAAAATGTCAATTATAGCGCACAACTTCTCGTCTCCTTTCTGCATCATAACCACCTGTTCTTCTTCACCACACACCATCATCACTCGGAATCTCCTCTCCAACACACAGTCCTCCAAATCTCCAGCTTCCTCGCATGGCGCCCTACTCAGCGCATCCACGTGCTCCACCGCCTCCACGTCCGCAGCCTCCTTTGGTGACTCCCGCTCGCTGTCACTTCTACCCGGATCTACGTTGATCATGTCCATCGTTATCGCGTTCACGCACCGCGCATACTTTTCGTCTTTACCGGCCGACACTTTTGATAAAACTTGTCCTCGTGATATATTAATATCCGCGCCCGATTTGTTGTTTATCGACATCACTGTTTTAAGTTCATCGTCCAAATGAATATCACCTCTCGTGTCTTTATTTATTCGCTTTGCCTGTGTTGCTCTTAGGTAATGCTTCTTGGGCACCTCACAAACGTCCAGTTCCTTGAATGGAGCACTATTCGCGTAACCGAAAAGCAATACGTCGCCCTTTCTCACGTAAGCTAACTCCGGAAGCTCAGTAAACGAACGCCCGATAATAACTTGGTACGACTGCGCTGTCTTCGGCACGACCAACAATTCCACACCGTCCACCTCAACCTTGTCAATCGAAATATTCGCACGTACAGTACCCCTCGTGTGTACCGCAGCTTCCTTCGCGTTGCCAAAAGCGTACAATGGTTGACTATTGGCTTCGTATTTTAATCCATGATACTCCACAATGTCCTCGCGAATCGTACAAACCGCACTCCCGGGATCTACGAACGCCTTTAGAGTCAATAAATTATTCAACATTATTTCCCGCACGAACTTGTTCAGGAAGTCACAATCGCTGACTCCCATTTCAGTTGCCATCACGCGCTTTTTCTCTGGGCACTCGTTCTGAAAATGTCCTCCTTTTCTACAATTGAAACATACAGGTTCCCTGAAGTTGCGGTCTCGTGCTAAATGTCCGGCTCCTCCGCATTTGTAGCACTTACGCTCGATTGTACGTCTAGTATCTGTACTAGTTGCTTTTCTCTCATTCTCTCCCTTTCCGCCAGGCTGATCCTCCTTTGCTGACTCATATTTCACGTTGTTTCCTCGTTTGGAACTATTGATTCTCTGTATAGTCACAATATCTTGCAGTAGTTCTTCGCTCTCTCGGTGTTCTTTGACCATTAATCCGGTAGCAATTTCACGTGACTGAAGGCCCATTAAAATTTCCTCCTTTGTCTCTTCAAACGTCAACCCAAGCCCGTTGCATAAATTTTCCTTCTCATAAAAATATGCGATGGTTGTCTCACCACTTCTTTGCCGCCTTTGCTTCATTTTCTCCCACTTATCGGATAACCGCTGCGTTTTGATATATGCCTTACGAAAATAATATTCGAAATCATCCCAATTTTTAATCTGTTTTTGACGTGTCGCATACCATTGAACAGCAGGACCGGCTAAATGTGCTCGAGCGGTCTCTAAAATCAGCTCATCTGGCCAATGATTCAATTTCGCACTGGTTTTAACATTTTCCAACCAATTTGACGAGTTTTCCCAGTCACGATCGCCATTAAAGTATTTGATAGCCTTGCTAAGGTCTGGCAAAACATGAAATTTCTGCTCGTGTTTATCCAAGTTCGCCGCCCTTTCTAGCAGCGCCGCCAATGATGAAAACATGCTACTAACCTCCTCTTTAGTTGCAAACTGCCCCATAGATGGCGCAGACTGACGCTGGTATGACGTCTCCGGTACACCGCTCGAACCTACTCCGTCCCCCATGTTGGACTCGTCTAACACCTCCTTCGCATCTTTTTCGCCGTGATAACTCCCGTCCGTGCTCATGTTTATAGCGTACAATGTCAATACTCACAACACACACCTCGCTCGACACCCAGCATGCACCCAGCTCTCCGCAAACTCCGCGCTCTTCGTCCCAAGCACACAACACCGGCACACAGGTTTATCTCACTTCTGAATTGTTATCTTTTTAGTCTTTTCATTAGTCACTAGGTCAGAATGACACACACACAACTTGCTTTTAAAACGTATATTAAACAACTCAAATGTGATGGGGCGGACACCCTTCTCAATATTTACTATTATACTTTAATCAACTCTTAACTGAAGGGGGCCCGCGGTGGTAACTCGCCTCAAGCGACGCTTGGTCCGCCATCTTCAATCACAGGTACTAACTGATTTAAACAAACTAATCTTACGGTAGCGTGAATTAATTATCTCTCTTACGGAGGCTCTTGCGAGTTCTTTCTCTGAGACTTTGTCAGAGACGTTTGAACTCACTAATTATTAATCACCATATGCAGGGCTAAATACTTTACTATAAAAGGGACAGGTTTATATTATTCTAAAATGAATATGCCCAAGAAAACCACAATAAAATCTATTAACAAAAATATATACAACAATGCAGAACTGCTTACATGAACTATGAAATCCCTACTAACATAGATGATATACTTTGGCAGAGATGGACAAATCAGCAAGTACAGACAACAAATAAATACCTTATTATTTTCGGTTGAGCACAAGAAACACGAGACAGCACAGTTTCTATAACTTGGCCCCCATTGGGGCCCTACGCTTGGGCGCGCATTTTGACGCACGACCGTCTACCTTCAAAGCCCGATGCCAAAGAGGCTGTTTGCTTGTCTCTTTACCAGTTCCTCAACTTTTTCGCGCCAAAAGCTTGCGCGGTAACCCTGACGCGACTGCAGCGCCACTCCGAGCGTCTATTAAATACCAACTCAACACAAAGCACGCCAAGGTTTGAAATCAAACATCCATACAAACCCGCGCGCAAAACCTCGACTTATTACACAAACACAACAATACAACGCAACCTACAATATCGACCGACCGTACTCGTCCAAAGCTACTCTCTGACTGCTACCGCCGTCACGCACTCCCAGTGTTGCCAACAAATGCAATAGTTGAATATCTACATAACCTAAATCTTTAATTTTTATTTCTGTCCAACTAATATACTCCCTTATATCAAAAGTGGACTTTTTAATCCTCCCTAACGATTCTTTAACGGTTTATCGCAGAAATACGACCAATTTGTGTAAAACAAAGCCGATAAATACATTAGCTATGTGGCTTCCACACTCAAAGTTTGTTATTGATTTGCGGTCAAATAATGCACTCTCTTATATAAAAAGTGGCATTTTGAATCCTCCCTAACCATATTCTAACCGTCTGTGAAGAAATGGGTAAAATGTGTAGCAAAACAAAGCCGTTAGCGTAACTTTCCGCCGGTAATCTAAAAAGTGAGGTTATGTACTAAACATTTATATTAATTTGCAGTTAAACTAATTACTCCCAAACGTCGAAACTAGACTCCCTAATCCTCCCTAACGATTTACAAGCCATTCCAATAAAAAAAATCATAAAATGTGAGAGTCGGGGGGCTAACTTGACGGTACAAAAAACAATTTATATTTTCTCAAAAACCATGTACTCCCAAACGAAAAAAGTGTACTCCCAAACCCTCCCTAACGATTCCCAAACGATTTGCATAAAAATTTACTTAAGATTCAAAAGTGGGGGGGCTAACTTGACAACGGTGTCTTGGACTGGACAATTGAACAGGACGAAATATTGATAGATTATGTAAATAGTCCTGAGTGTTTATATAACGTGCAATTAAAAGACTACCGGAGGACCCAATTGACAAGGAGTTTGTGGCATGAAATAGGCACAATACTAAATAAAACAGGTATTATTTTAGTTTTTTATTTCATTTATTTTGTGTTGTCTGTAATATTCGTCCTGCCATTCCACAGCACCAGGTCCATTAAAGTAGGATTTAAATGTCTTTTGAATGTGCATTGGCGTGTTTGCTGCACGTACATTATTTTGATTTAAAGGCAATAGATTTTCCGTGGGTAACGGAAGTATTTTATTTTTATTTTCTTGTATGGGAAGAGGTACTTTTGCGTCTCTTAAAATGTTATGCAAAATGCATGCGCATGTGATTAGCTTTTCCGTAGTTGCTGGTGCTGTTGCAATGGGCTGGAAAAATATTCGAAAATATGCACACAAAATACCAAAGGCATTCTCGGTCGTTCTTCTCGCTTGCTTTGGATTTGTCAATTACTGACTGATTTCTCGGGTATGGTTTCATTAAGAGGTGCATTTCTCCAGCCCCACCATGGTGGATTTTGAAATATCGCTATACACCAAAGTTTTGTGTTAGTTTTGTGTCGAATTGTTCCGTAAAGAAAAAGTTTTGTTCCTATCTCGTTCGCGAGATATAGCCATTTTTTTGAGAAGGGGCTGGGGAAATGCCAGCCCCACCACATTGAAAGTTTTGTGTTAGTTTTGTGTCGTTTTGTTCCGTTGAGAAAAAGTTTTGTTCCGACCTATTTTCGGAGATATAAGCAATTTTCCGAGGTGGGGCCAGAACAGCTTTCTTAGAATTTTGAAATTTTTTCGATGCCAGACTCATGTATTAGTTTTGTGTCGAATTGTTCCGTAGAGAAAAAGTTTTGTTCCGCTTTATTTTTGAAGATACCAGCAATTTTCCGATGAGCGATTTCAACCTACGTTCGTGACATTTCCTATACCTAAATGTATGTTTTTATGTATGTATGCGTGTCAATAAACTATGTACATATGTATTATTGAGAAAAAACTATTGTCATAAAATTAAAATTATTCCTTTACAATATTGCGTCGTCCCAAGCGGGTTGATTCTTGCAGCCACGCGCTAAACAGAGAGACGCGACAGCGGCCGGCGGGGCGACGGGCTCTAGACGGTGAGAGCATGTATTGCATGGTTTGTTTTCATTCTACAGGCCCCTACGTCGCGTCGGTAAGTTGCTTCTATTGTATGTTAGGTAATTTTGCATTATTTTTCAGGGATGCAAGTGTCACTTTCAAAACTTTTCGTATAGTTTTGGAGGTACATTGAAATGACAGTACAGATTTGTTCTGAATTATTTCCCCAGATACAAGTAATTTATTCATTACGTCTGGGAAATCCCACGTTATTAGTTGGAAATTGCAGTTTTTTCTTATGCCAACGTTTAGTGTTAGCCTAGTATCGAAATATTGCGTAGTGAAAAAGTTTTGTTCCGACCTATTTGCCGAGATATAAGCTATTTTCCGAGAAGGGGCCAGAAAAGCTTTTTGGAAATTTGAAATTCTCTCGATGCCAAAGTTTTGTATTAGCTTTGTATCGTTTTGTTCCGTTGAGAAAAAGTTTTGTTCCGACCTATTTCCCGAGATATAAGCCATTTTCGGAGGAGGGGCCAGAAAAGTTTTTTGGAAATTTGAAATTTTCTCGATGCCAAAGTTTTGTGTTAGCTTTGTATCGTTTTGTTCCGTTGAGAAAAAGTTTTGTTCCGACCTATTTCCCGAGATATAAGCCATTTTCGGAGGAGGGGCCAGAAAAGTTATTTGGAAATTTAAAATTTTCTCGATGCCAAAGTTTTGTGTTAGCTTTGTATCGTTTTGTTCCGTTGAGAAAAAGTTTTGTTCCAACCTATTTTTCGCGATATAAGCCATTTTCGGAGGAGGGGCCAGAAAAGCTTTTTGGAAATTTTCTCGATGCCAAAGTTTTGTGTTAGCGTTGTACCGTTTTGTTCCGTTGAGAAAAAGTTTTGTTCCGACCTATTTTCCGAGATCCGGTTCATCATCGACCATATCTTCAATTGGACATTTTGTTGCCTATTGCAAAAGACCAAACGAATGGCAAGTATTCGATGACCATAAAAAACCAAGTAAAATATGTAGGAGCAACAAACTTGAACTTGGGCAAATGCTCTTTTATATAATATATATATTATCGAATGGTTGTACTATACAAGAATGCTTGCGTAATAAAAAATAATAACATAAAAAATATGAAAAAAATATAAAAAAGTATGAAAAAGAAACAATTAAAAAATGTATACGGTGTATGCGAAATTAGCACCTTAATTTTAATGGCTAAGTCGTGTTGATAATTGTTAATTAATTAATGTAAATACCGAATTTGAAGCCCACCGTTTGCAATGGGTGCATTCAGCAGAATCTACCGGTACCGGACCGATACCAACCGATTTACGATACCGATCCGGAACAGTCTCGTATCTGCTGAATGGCGCTATAATGCACCAAAGTTTATTTTTCATCCAATAGGAGGCGCTATATGAAAAAACGCTGAACATAACCTCATTGTTCGCATAGTGGTACGCGTTATTTTGGTTATTTTGCTTTATTTGCCATTTATTTGGCTTTCACGACTCTCACATACCGTATATATGATATATTAAAACAATATTCTCTTTCTTCCATTTTAAATGTAAAATGACAGGTTGCAGACCAACACTGGTACAATCCACCGCTACCGCTAACCGTAAAAATTATATGATACCAAAAATGGCGTCTGATCCACCGTAAGTTGGTATCTACCGGTCAACAAAAGTGACGTATAGCAGATTTTCGCTAACCTGTTACTTCACAGTTACCAACCGGAGTGATCTGCTGAATGCAACCAATGTCGAGGTCAGTTTCCACGCGATCAGTGAAGTTTGGCAGTTCGTTTACCGAGCGATTTGACAACTGTTTTCGCTAGATTTATGTTTAGGCTAGACTTTCAATTAAAACTTCCAATTAAAATTTGTACCAAACCCCGCTTATAGTATACAGGACAAAGGTAAAACTAATTACTATTACGTACACAGCAGGTAAGAATCAGGGTAGCCGGTAGGTATATGAGGCAAGCATAAATTAGTGCAACATGTATGATTATTTTAAAATATACGTAAACAACAAAAAATAACGTCTCCTAAATAGCTTAAAACTTGTCACTCATTCCTCTATGATAGCATTTTCTACCAATAAGCTGGGAATTGCCAGCCGCCCTAGGAAATATACCTATATCTTCGAAAGTAATGCGAAACAAAACTCACACAAAACTTTGACACCGAGAAAATTTCAAATTTCCAAAAAATCTTTTCTGGCCCTCCTTTTAAAAATAGCTTATATCACGGAAAATAGGTCGGAACAAAACTTTTTCTCAACGGAACAAAACGATACAAAGCTAACACAAAACTTTGGCATCGAGAAAATTTCAAATTTCCAAAAAGCTTTTCTGGCCCCTCATCAGAAAATAGCTTATATCTCGGAAAATAGGTCGGAACAAAACTTTTTCTCAACGGAACAAAACGATACAGAGCTAACACAAAACTTTGGCATCGAGAAAATTTCAAATTTCCAAAAAGCTTTTCCGGCCCCTCCTCCGAAAATGGCTTATATCTCGGAAAATAGGTCGGAACAAAACTTTTTCTCGACGGAACAAAACGGTACAAAGCTAACACAAAACTTTGCATTCGAGAAAATTTCAAATTTCCAAAAAACTTTTCTGGCCCCTCCTCCGAAAATGGCTTATATCTCGGAAAATAGGCCGTAACAAAACTTTTTCTCAACGGAACAAAATGATACATAGCTAACACAAAACTTTGGCATCGAGGAAATTTCAAATTTCAAAAAAATTTTTCTGGCCCCTCCTCCGAAAATGGCTTATATCTCGGAAAATAGGTCGGAACAAAACTTTTTCTCAACGGAACAAAACGATACAGAGCTAACACAAAGCTTTGGCATCGAGAAAGTTTCAAATTTCCAAAAAGCTTTTCCGGCCCCTGCTCCGAAAATAGCTTATATCTCGGAAAATAGGTCGGAACAAAACTTTTTCTCAACGGAACAAAACGATAAAAAGCAAACACAAAATTTTGGCATCGAGAAAATTTCAAATTTCCAATCTCCAGTCTCTCCTCAGAAAAAATGCGCCTAAATCTCACTAACGGAAGCGGAACAAAACATTACCTGTACGGAACAATTAATTAGCATCTAAAAGAAACGGATTTCCAAACAATAAACCGGGGTTTCCCAGCACTATCCGGAAAATTGCTTATATCTCCGAAAATCGGTGGGAACAATTTTTTTTCAACGGAAAATTTCTATACTATGCTAACATTAACCGTTGGCATGAAAAAAATTCCAATTTCCAGCTACTAAGCCGGGATATCGCAGACGTAATGGAAAAAATACTTTTTTCTACTCCTATTGATGAATGCATTCATTATCATGGCAATTTATGATAAGTAATACTAACCATTCCCCACACACATGACAAATATTTCATTCCTGGTTCCTCATACCCCGCGAGCCGTGAGAAATATTTCATTTCTCACGGCAATATTTCATTTCTCACGGCTGTAGAACCAATCATAGCGCGGATTTTCATTTCCATCGTGTTTAGAGAGACTGCTTGGCGACGTTGACAACGTCGCTAAACGACGAGCGCTACAAACAATTTTAATCTGTCAGATATTTGAACGAAATACACTACCACATACTGCCACATACCACCACATACGTACAGTGTACAGTAATTACTGTAATTCGTTAATCATAATTATAAAAAAAATTTATTCTGAATGTGTACTCCACCTGATGTAATACAAGCCACGCAAATCCGCACATTAAATTTATTGCACGAAAAATCGAGGACAAAATACGAAAAAACCTACAAAGCGTTTATGGGTTGGAGAATCAGAAAAATGTAAGCTCATTTTCCGAAAATGTTTTGATAGCCTATTTTGGTGAGCTTGCCGACAAATTTAAGTCGCCCAAAAAGTGTAATAATGTGACTTATTTAATACATCAATAAGCACCAACAAGGGATAATAATTATCTGTCATTTTGCAGGTTAGATACCTTGTTATCTTTTCTTCGCTGTCAATATTTGACGCTTTTAGAAAAAAAATCTGTAATACCGACATAATGTCACATCAGAATACCTATACGTACCACCGCGCCACCGCCGTGCCGTCCCAATATGGACTAAATTAATTTACAAAAAATATTGTATAGTCGTAGAAAAAGTATAGTATTCCATTCGCAAGTAATGGCAATTACTCACTCGAACGTTTTGCTGCACTCGCCTACGGCTCGTGCTGCAAACTTCGTTCTCGTGAGTAATTGCTTACATTACTTGCTCATAGAATAATATACTATTATCTGCGGAAATACTTAGGAGCACATCTGTTTCTGTACTGAACATTTCGATGCATATACCTCAATAACTATTCGAAAAGTTTTGATAATGATACTTGCATCGCTGTAAGTCAACCGTAATCCGGACATATTCAGTTTATACATATGTATGGAAAAAACATAATAATCAGTTGTATAAAATGGAATATAAAATTATCTCACTCATATAGACAATGGAGTCGGTTGTGTTTACAACTTGCAATGGGTGCAACTCTCTCCGTCTAGCGCCCGGCCAGACGGGGCCGACCTACACGTGTCGCCTATGTCTGGCTGCGAGGCGGCGCGCCGCGCCGATAGTCGCTTGGAACGCAACCACGGAGTACGACTTACAAGACGTAAATATTACCTCAATAATGAAAAATAATTATTTTATGACTATGCTTGGACACGATTTTTTCACATTTATACATATATACATATTTTGTTGACACACACAGATACATAAGTACATCAATTTTGATATATGTCGCTAACGTAAGTAGAAGTCGCTCATCGGAAAATTGCTGGTATCTTCAAAAATAAAGCGGAACAAAACTTTTTCTCTACGGAACAATTCGACACAAAACTAATACATGAGTCTGGCATCGAAAAAATTTAAAAATTCTAAGAAAGCTGTTCTGGCCCCACCTCGGAAAATTCCTTATACCTCCGAAAATAGGTCGGAACAAAACTTTTTCTCAACGGAACAAAACGACACAAAACTAACACAAAACTTTGGTATATTGCGATATTTCAAAATCCGCCATGGTGGGGCTGGAGAAATGCACCTTTCATTAAGTGTTCTTGCAGAGCAAAAGCTTCGTCTCCAACAAGTACATGCGGCACAAGAGCATCCACATTAGGCAGTGCTGGAGCTGGCGGGAAGCTAAATTCGTTGCTGTGAATTTGTTTACCAAATTTGCTTTTTAGATAGATTCCTGCAAAATATTTTATTTTATTCAGAAAATTTATATTCTACTTAATATTATGAATTCACCTGCATCTCCTATTCCGTATGAGCCAATGTCAACTGCTATAAATTTATAATCTGCATCTACAATTGCCAACATAACCATTGAATAAAATTCTTTGTAATTAAAGAAAGAAGATTCGCCGTTTTTGGGCGCCTTTACCCGCACGTGCTTCCCATCTATAGCTCCCACGCAATTGGGAAAATTCCACAGCAACATATATTTGTCAGAAACCATTCGCAAAAATACTTCTGTTATTTGCGGCATTATTAAATTAAGCATTCTGTTCACAATGCTATTAGCAACTTGCTTTATTATAAAACTGATCCATGAATGAGATATCCTGAATTGGAACGCCAAAGATCGGAAAGATTCTCCGGTAGCTAGAAATCTGGAAAAATAATAATAATGCATGCTCCTTTTTCGCTGTAACATGTTTATTCTATTTGCAGATATTGATAGCAGCAAGAGGTGGGCATACATAAGGGATTACTACATAAGACGGAGAGGAAAACCAGGTACTGGTTCATCTGGCGAAGCAGCTAAAAAGAGATCCGAGCAGTTGTCATTTTTAGACACTCCCCCATCAAGTAAAAGAGGGTATGCATAATAATTATCTACATTATGTAAGTATCTATTGCATAGTAATGTTACTTTTAGTACTATTACCAATATTGATGATACCGTCAGCGCAAAAAAAGCACCGATGATCTTATTAGGAAAGACGATAGGACTGAAGATGATTTAATAGAGCAGATTCAACATGAAGAAGTGAGGAAGGCGGAGGTATCTCAACTAGCCAATGAGAACAGCACCAATAAAATTTCTTGTGTCGATACTGAAACTACTCCAATTTCAGAAGCAACACTATCGCATAAGCGAAAATGTTTGTCTTCGGAGTCTAAAAATTTTGACGAACGAACAAAACTTTTAAGGCAAATAGCGGAAAGACAACAACATCCACAAGTACAAGACGAAACTGATTTGTTTTTCGCTTCAATGGCAAAAATTGTTAAAAAGTTGCCAGAAAGAGATCAAGCAGAAATAAGGCTGAAAATTGGAACCTTAGTTGGCAATGCTGAAATAGCATATTTATCAAGGTCTAGGCCACCATCAACATCAAGTTGTACCAACTCAGACGCTTCATTCGAAGATTTCCTTTCCGAAAACGTTTTCTCTCCCCCCGGCACCATCTGCTACTCGTGTCTTCTCAATAAGTGACTTAAGCAATTCAAGCAATCTTACTAATTACTAATTACTTTTTTGTTTATATTATATGGCCACTGTAATATATGTTATTTGAATAAAAATTGAGTTTGAACTTACCTAAAAAATAGACAAAGTTTATGCTCAGGTGGTAATGGATTTGGGACTCGATTCGATGGTTTTGTAATAATATCGTCTTTTATATAACTTAGCACATAATCGAACAACGCAGGAGACAGGCGGAAATATTCCCTGAATTTACCATCGTTAATATGCAGGGGACAAAGAGAAGTACACTGAAGGGAAGAGTCGCTGGAGGCTGTCCACAGGGAGGAGTGTTGTCACCACTTTTGTGGAACCTTACCCTTGATAGCCTGCTTCTAGAATCAAATGGCCAAAGATTCGAGACCATTGGCTACGCTGATGACCTTGTTATACCCATCAGCGGAAAATTCCACAATACACTTGCGGAAAGAATGCAAGTGGTGCTAAAACACGTCGAAGACTGGTGCAAAGCTCACTCGCTTTCTGTTAGCCCAGCCAATACGGAAATGATACTCTTCACTAGTAAGAGAAAACACGGCAATTTCACACCACCAAAGTTCTGCAATAGCGAACTGAAACTGTCTGAAGAGGTCAAGTATCTCGGTGTGACCTTCGACAGGAAATTAAGCTGAAAAACACATCTTGAGCAAAGACTGAAATGGGCAAGAATGGCTTTCGGTCAGTGTCGTAGAGCCGTGGGGAAAATCTGGGGTCTCTCACCACAGATTACACTGTGGATATACACTGCCGTTATTCGTCCAATGCTCACTTACGGGGCGGTTGCGTGGTGGTCTAGAGTCAAGCTGGCCACAACCAAAATCAAACTGGCACAAATACAAAGACTTGCTTGCCTCGGCACAGCCAGGGCAATGAGCACAACCCCAACCGCTGCGCTGGAGTACATGTTGTACTTGCCACCACTTGACTTCTTTATTGAAGAGGTGGCCCTGAAAACACTATTCAGGCTTCGCACGGTGGGCTACACAAAAGTAGGAGACAAGGGCGGCATGTGGGGCAGTCTATGGATTAGTGCAGCGAAAGTTGTGCCGCTTCTCGACTACCGCAAGGTCGAATATAGTCGACCTTGTTACGTCTTCAACAAACCTTACCTTCCCAAGGACATACCGCAGGAGAAGGGGAACACTACGAGCCTGAAGATCTATACAGACGGCTCCAAGAAAGTCAGTGGAACTGGCGCTGGAATTTTCTCTCATGACTACCAGCTACGACAGTCCATCCCCCTAGGCAAGTATCCTTCTGTAACGCAGGCGGAAATCTTTGCCATAAAAACTGCCGCGGAGTGTATTATCAGCTCCGACAAGACTGGCAGGACCGTAACGATCTATACAGACAGCAGACAATCCATACTCTCATTAAGTCGTTGCAGGTTTACCTCCGACTTAGTCTTGGACTGTCATAACACCCTTGTGGAGGCGTCCAGACACAACAATGTCAACCTCCATGGATAAAAGGGCATTCTGAGGACAAGGGCAATCGGCACGCTGATAAACTAGCCAGGAGAGCTGCCAACGGACCGGTGAGCTCACCGGAACCCTTCCTACTACCCACTAATAACCTTCTGCTACAATCACTGAAGGACCTCACCCACAAGAAATTCATTCGACAGTAGGAGAATCTACCTGGCTGTCAGCAAGCTAGGGAAGGGCTCCCCCTTCCCTCCAGCACCACTGCTAGGAAATTTACACAGCTGCCCAGAAATAAGCTACGTTTAGTTACGGGTATTCGCACGGGTCACTGTGGTTTACGGAAGCATCTGCACGTGATGCATCTCGCTGAAACGTCTATATGCCGAGCTTGTGAGCTAGAGGATGAGACGGTAAAACACATTTTATGTGAATGTCCAGACCTAGTTGAATACAGGGAACGCTTGCTGGGGGATCCATGGCCGACCATGGACGGAATCAGGAACGCACCTCTGAGCTGCGTCCTAGCCTTCGTTAACAACCTAGGCTGGTTGGCATAGCTGAAGTGAGCGCAGGGGGAGGCACAAGGGGCCCAATGGGGCCTGGGTGCCACGAGGATTATCCTTGACCTCTAACACCCAACATACATACATGCAGGTGACGACAAACTAAAATACTATATGCACCTTCAGCTGAACGTCTTTTAAATAACTCACTTTCACTCTCTCTTCGAACTTCTTCTTCAGGCTCTCCGTCTTCTAAGCAAATTAGAAGTGCGAGATCGAGATCGTCCATCATATTGCAAAATCTAAATATGACTGACTCTGGACCGTGCAAAGCAACCAACGCCAACGCATGAACCAACGTCTTTAATAATAATAATAATATTTATTTGCCGTAAGATCTCAGAAAGACATAGACAATGGTCATAGAAAATACAAGATATAAAGAAATACAAAATCTTAAACACTAACAATACTCGTTAAAAATCATATCATTCATTACATTCCAGTCGTGCGCCAAACATAAATAATATAATTACGCCGCAATACTGCAGAAAGTGATCACACTAAACATTTCAAATTAGGCGACTCTCGGAGCATTCACAAATTCATCAGCAGAATAGTATGAGTGGGCAAGTAGATGGCGCTTTACCCGCGCTAGAAATAACTTAAAGCTGGTCTCGCTCAGTATTTGAGAGGGTAAGGCATTGTAGGTTTTGATCATCATGTATTGTGGGCCCCTCTCAAAGACCGACGAGGTATGACGAGGCACCGCAAGGCGTGAGGCGTTACGGGTATGCATAGACCGCGATATCTCACCGTTGCTATTGAAGGAGTGCAAACTTTGTTTACAATATGTAACCAGGTGATAAATATACAGGGATGGAAGCGTTAAAATACCCAATGACTTAAAAAGCGGTCTGCATGGTTCCCTGTAGCCCTTGTGCAGCATACACCTTTTTTTAGAACCTTTTTTGTAGACAAAACAGCATGGCCAGTTGGGACGAGGACCCCCACAAAATGATTCCATAGGACAAGACTGACTCTACGCAAGCGAAGTAGTAACTCTTCAGAACCCTCAACTCCACAACACTCCTGAGTTTGACGACGGCGTAGTAAATTCGGGACAACTTCGAATGAGTGTAAGATATGTGTTTGTCCCACCGCAAATCCCTCTGTAGAAAAACCCCCAAAAACTTAACGGAGTCACTCAATGGTACAGACCCATAGTGAGCCCTCACCAGAACCGATCGACTAGGAACGTCCATTGCAAACTGGACAAGGGCCGTCTTGTCAGAATTCAAAATCATACAATTAGATCTGCACCATCGATTCATATTCACCACCGCCTCGGTCGCAAGTGACGAAACACCACTCATCTGCGGATGGTGAACGACGAGTGTAGTATCGTCGGCAAATTGATACATCATACATCTTTTCACGAAACTCTGACTTTACATGTGCTCTCACCGTCATGCTCGCCGTAATTTTTTTCCACCGCTATATTACGTCACCCACCGTTCTATTACGGCCGCTATATGACTGTACCGCTTTGTAGGAAACCGAGGCTTTAAGACCTACCATTTCCCAGGCTGTCCTTTGCATGATATACTTTGATCTGATCCAGTCAGTGCTATCTTATGGGATGGTTTCCTGGGGATCGGCAAGCGATACGAAACAACCTCTTACAATACAGAAACGTATTATCAGAACAGTGGAGGGTACCCACCCACGCTCACATTGTAAACTACTGTTTGTAAAAAATTGCATTTTGACACTCCATGCTTTGTATATTTACTACCTAATTACGTTGACAGTAACAACACCCGAAAACAAAGTGAGAAGAAAAGAAGTACATACACACAACACTCGACATCAAAACAACATCCATCCTAGATTCCAGAGGGTTGCCGTGTCGCAGAGTGGGAATACATGGGAGTCAAATGCTACAATCATTTGAGTTCAAAACTAAATAATATTGATGACATAATACTTGTAAGAGAGAGCTTAGGAAGTTCCTGATCATCAATCCCATCTAGTGTCGAGGAATTCTTTGAGATTAACTACCTAAACACATACATCCAATTTGGCTTACACTGGAAAAATGCTATATTTTGTATATTTACACTTGATGTGTGTTTTGAGTACTTAGACCAATAAATTATTATTATTATTATTATCGTAATTTTACGCTTAAACAATTAATTACAACGATGAAATAATTAATAATATATTTTTTAATGAATTGTAACGCATTATTCAGCTTTATAGAATGTTTTCTTTTGCGAAATATTGACATACCTACTTGTTTTATGGCGGAAATCGATAGAACGGAGTGTGCTGAATCCAACACTGAAAGCCGTTTTTTGCATATCGGGTTTAGTTATCGAGATATTAAATTATGATTTTTTTTTATTTTATAACTCAGAAACTGTAAAAGTAACGGAAATGTCCCAAAAACAATATCTGTTAGCAATCTCGCAAGGATCATTTTGCTTCTTGTTCCATCTCAATTGGTGGAAAATAATAAGCGTAATTTTACGCTTATAAAGTTAATCGCAAGGATGAAATAATTAAATTTATATTTTTTAATGAATTATCAACGCATTAAAATGTTATCAACATTTCAGCAATTAAAACAAAAAATTATTTATTTGAATTTTTGACATGTAGCGCCATCAATACGCCGGTAGGTAATGCATCGGCGTGCCCGGGAGTTGCTGGTAAGAACGCTCCCTAGACAATGATGATTATTTTAATTACTATAATTACTTAATAAACTATACATTTTAGCGCAAATCTCATAAGGAAATATTTATCCCAGCACCGAGACGCATTGTTTTTGTTTCATCATGATCGGACAAAGAAAAATTATTTAAAATTCACGCAGCTTTTCCAAATTTAAATGGCGGTAATTGGAAAACTATTCGTCGTATGGAGGAACCGAAAACAGTTTCTGGCAGGAAATTAAAAGCCGATTCAATTCCAACAAGGTATTGTTCATGTCGGTGGCTAAAAACCAATATTTTTGACAAAAAAAAACTAAGATTCTTTTGCAAAATTTTGTCATACCTACTCGTTTTTTTTACGCAAATCGATAGAATGGAGAGTGTGCTGAATCCAAAACTGAAAGCCTCTTTTGTATGTCGCCTTTAGTTATCGAGATATTCAATCTTGAAAATTTCAAAAATTCCTGCAAAAAATTATTCAAAAATAAAACAACAACATAATAAACAAAGTTATTTAATTTACTCATCTATTTGCTTTACTTCTGTATACAAGAAGTATTATACCCATTACGGCATATAGCATATGTATACATATAATACATACATAAAAATTTGACAACTAAATACATACATCACATCATCAGCTAATTAAAAATTGTTAGCACACATGGTTAGTTTTCTAAAAAGTTCCATGCATTTCTCTTTAGTTTCAGCAGTCAGAACCAGCTGCACCGTAAAAATAACAAAATCTCACCAATTTTCGTTAGTATTTTCAATTTTGTTAGTCTTAGGATACAGCAATGGTCGGAAGAATAAAATTTTGATGCTATCGAGGAAAATAACATTAGAGATAAGATAACGTGCGATTCGGACATTGTTTAGACAACTATCAAATGTATTTTTCACGATTATTCTTTATTCATTCACAAGACACCCGATTATCTTTTGTTTTGCGAAACGAGTTTATTACATATCTATTCTATTCACTCACAAAAATGAAAATCTCTATACAAATTTGCACCATCATATTTTGCGTTTTATTTTGCTTGTAGTTTTGTCGTTGTTAGGCCAAGAATCTTTTCCACGATGACTGCAAAGTTTGGTTGTGCAAATTTACACATAAAAATACCGTAATTATGCTATTGAAAAATGTTGTAATACAATCACGCAAAGATTATTTATTATTTAAATAAAGTAAGCCAGCGGCAAGGCATTGCGGCTGGTATTAAACTAAACAGAAACAGTTCGGCAGTGAATTTCTTTTTTCCGTTCAACATATTAAATCTACATAACTTGTCTGAAGTTGTATAAGAAACCTTTGGTTCGTTTATTTAAAGAGAGAGACTGAGATCAGTAACAAAGTAAGAAAATCGTCCTGAATTTTTATAATAAAATCAGTTATAACGTTTGATTTCGCTTCTCAAAAAAAAATAATAATTATATAAATGATAAGATGCAGTAGTACAACTTTGTAAAAAAAAATGGACCGTAGTACATTAAAGTAAATTATTCTTAAAATACGTGAATATCATACAATTTTTAACTGATACAGTTTAGACAAAAATGTTTTGATAAGTCAAGCATTTGTTCTAACACAATGGTTAAAAAAAGTGGGTAAAATTTCCAATAATAATAATTATTAGTCGAAATTTTACCCACGTTTTTTCAAATTCATATATTTCCTTGAAAAACAAATTGCATCAATGCATCATCTTTTTCAATTGTATGCACCACACAAAAGTTCATATTTACAGAGCTATATGTATAGAAATTATAAAATGGAATCCGACAAATGCCCTTTTTATACAATATATAGCATCGTTAATAACAGACGACCCTCAGACTTAATTCCAACGATTATTCTTGAAGAGTTGGATTCTATTATAATCTGAGTTATCATCAGCATCCAACTATGAACGTCATTCCCTGTGGTAATTATTATACAAATTGTTCTTTTTTTTTTAAACAGCGATAAAGATAAGTACTAAAACAGTTATTGACCATTAGTACCATTTTAACGTATAAAAGATGCATGCAACGTAGATGATTCACGAAAATTGATGATTACACGTTTCTGTACCTATATATCAGGTATATACCCGTTGCGTCAAAAGGTGTGGGCGTAAATTTAAAGGCTTATACATTTCTGTTTAACGAGTCTGACATATTAACAAAGTTTACAGCAACCGTTTATTAAAATTTTTTACTAACACGACAAAAATGAATACGCCCATCACGAAGAAGCTATAGTTATAGCTATAGCTGAAGCTATAGCTATAGAAGGATAGTTTTTTGTTTACCCAAACTACGTACAAAAATTCCTCTTAATTCTAGTTAGTTACCAAGAAAGTAGTAGTAGTAGGGTTCAGAGCCACTTGTGTGACTCATTAGGCTTGAGATATTACACATTTCCGTTGGCTATCAATTACACGTTCAAATCTACCGACAATTAGCAAATCTTATAGTTTTTCTTCTTTTTGATATTCTAACTTGATCATTATTATATATTATTATTAGTAGAGAGGTTTGGGCCCGTATTATTTTGATGTTACAACAGTTAGAATATAAAAAACTACAAGAGAGGCAAATTCGTCAATTTTACTAATAGTTTATCGTAAAACGCGTACACTCATTATTTTCTAAATATTCTTTGTTCGGACATTCTGCTGCCAAAGAATCACAGAGTCTCTATCTTCTCTTTTTAATCGTCTCTTTTAACAATTGACACTCAATATTTTTTGTTTGAAAAATTTGTGACTTTGCGTTCTTTATTATTTTATCTGTTACATATCTTTACAACTTACGTTTCCGCTAAAGTAGTAACTAAGCATTTAAGTAATTATTTATTAATTAACAGTTCGTAAACGTTGTAATGCAATTAGGAAACATAATCAGCAGTCGAGCAAAACAAAAGAAAAAACTTTTACGATACATGATCTCGCTAAGGAATTAACTAAAATAAATTAAACAATAAATAAAGGTATAAAGTCTCAGTTGTCTTTTTGTTTTTTCACGATACAGCTTCTAAAATCAAATACTATTTATAAAATTGAGCAGTTTATGACGTGCTTTAAAGAAAATATTGAATTTTAAGTATTATTCCTCAATCGGAAAAACCGAAACCTACGGAAACAATTTTACTTAAGTAATTAAAAGAAAAGTGATTGTCTCCCAGGCAGCATATTAAATGCATACTAAAGCGTCTACATAAAATTACTTGTTTATTTCCTACATGACAAGAAAACAAAAGAAAAAAACACAATCATCAGCAACTTAAAAACGAAAATATTACCCTAGGTAAGGCAACCAATTTCAAAATTGCATTACGATTCAACTCCGAAAATAATAATAATAATAATCCATAGTAACGTTTCTAATAACTTGTGCCCTTACAAATTAAGTCACCATATAACGCAAATCAAAAATTGAGCAAAACCAGTCATCTATACAGCGCACAGAGCAAAGCAATGAGTCATTAGTTCAAAATATTGCATATAATTACACACACGATTTAAGTTTGGAAGAACTGAAAAACTAAAACAACAAAATTAAACAAATCTGATTTAATCATATTCTATAGATACTCGCCGAAAGCATAGTCCATTATCAATACAATACCAATGAAAGCATTCAAATATATGTACTACTGACTCAAGCAAACTCAAAAATACAAATTATTATACTGTACTCATTTTGTCCATTCACAAACATACTATTTTTTAAAAAGTTTTTTATTTGGAATGCATACCTGCTATGTATACAGTGTAAATGAATAACTATTTCACATGTAAACTTTTAGAAGTTTGGAATGGAAGTATCGTAGCATAGCTTTTTTGAAAGCAAATAAGTTTCTAAAATTTATTTGGGTTCAAAGATCTATCCTACGACACAACTTTCATCACATCACCACTTTCATGATGATGTTTTAAAAGTCTTGAAACCATCAACTTTTTTATAAAATATTTTCTCGGTGCATATGTACTAATGATATTCAAAAATATAAATTCAAAGGGCCATCATAGCTGGTATGTATACAAAAAGAAAACTACCTAAATTAAAAAATGCTACAAAAATGACTGCTGTGTACTCACGATAAAAAATGAATTAATAATTAAGCTCAAATTGGTAATAAAATATGTTTTGTATGATTTTTTTGATTTGCAGTTATATTAGTTAAATAGTACCTATATAAGTAGGTAATCGTAATCGTAATCATAATCGAAATGAACGAAACTAAATTTATTAAAAAATCACATTACGCGAAGAACAAATAAAGAGAGAAAAAATACACGATATGCGTAGAAACACAGTTATTGAACTAATTCTTAACCTACGATCACATGGTGAAAAGGAGATACGAAAGGCTACGTGACTGGCGGCAACTTTCCCGAATGATTGCTGTGCTGCGAGTGCAAAGTAGCTGACCTTTCGTCACTCAACTGCACCCTTACTACCTTATTACTGTTCATCAGCGTATTTGTCTTAGGAGTACCCCTCGGGGCAGAAGGCGTACGACATGGCTCCATCTTCTCGTTTGGCGGTCTAGGCAACCTCCTACGCAACCAAGCATGCCGCAAAGCATCATAAGGTGTCAACCTTTGATCGGGGTCCCATTCCAAGCACCGTTTAATAAAATCCAAGAACAAAATGTCGTCGCAACCTTTTAAAACTTTCTTCAATTCTTTCGATCCCGGCGGCCCCCGCATCTTACCGCGCCGGCTCAGTCCCCCCGTTATTACGGTCGTCCCGTCCGAAAGTGTCGAAGCCGTGCAATATCGCGGATATCCTTTCGAGCTGATAAAATTTTTCGCGCGTTTTGATTGGTCCAAAAGACGTTGTGGAGGCATTCCGAGCAGTTCGATTATGCATGCTAATTGATCGGCTTCGTCTTCGCCTGGGAGGAGGGGGAAGCCGGTTAGAAGTTCCGCAAGGATGCAGCCGAGGGACCACATGTCAATCGGCATTCCATATCGGGCGCCTAAAATGACTTCCGGGGCCCGATAGAATCGGGACTGGATGTACGTGTAGATTCGTTGGTTCTCGTAGCATGATGATCCGAAATCGATGACCTTGAAAGATTATATTCTTGTCAATTTTAGTAAATTTAGGGGTTGCTACTGGATAAAAAATGTGTACCCGCAAAAACTATTATTTATTTTATTTTATTTAGAAAGCATGTCAGGCTGACTCAAAACTTTCATATGGACAAACTTATTCGTTTCTCCATTTCTTTAAAATGTTACAGCCATTTGAAATATTAAAAACAAAAATACAAAGATAATGAATAAAGGACATTAAAATTATACACAATGAAGTAAAAAAAATTATAAATAAATTAAATCAACATATCGTTGGGTTAAAGGTAAAAGTCACTGTATCATATTGTGGTATTATATATTTTATTCATGTACAGTTAGGCAACTCTATTTACATACTTCGAAGGTATGACATTGAGAAAAACAATGTTGTAAATGTTATAAAGAGATTGGAATGAAACAGAAATATATACATTCTGGTGTCCATATAATTGAGGTAGATTCTAGTTAATTTAATACATAAACACCATGTATTATTTGTGTAACTATTGTATTTCACGGAGAAACTTTGATTTTTGTACTTACAGAGTTTTACCTTTATACATTCTTGCACATTTCGTGTCATTAAAAACAAATTTTTTTATTTTATATATATTCTTAATATTAAAATGTTACAGAAACAATAAAAAAAGATCAATTAAATAATCTTAAGGAAAATGGATATACGAAATTTTAAGTTTCTTAATGATCACTTTCATACACTGCTGGTTCTGGAATTACATAGTTTGTCCACATCTACTGTCTGGCAGTTTCAATTTTTATTTGGTAAGTTTTTGTCTTGTTATGATAAATGAGCCAATGTAAGCTAAATGGTTCTTTTTAGAGATAGTCCCTGCCTTTTATACTGTTTTACAGTTTTCTTTTGTCAAAAATGTGATCGTATCTTTATTCTAAAGACCTAATAATACATTTTAAAGTTTAATAAAAATCCTAAATTTGCCTGCCTTGCAAGATCCGGGAAGCCCCCTGTTTGGAATATCTGCCATAATAGTTATTTTTTTATTTCAAACATTTCTGATCATTACTAGCAAATGACTGCATTTCAGAGCAAAAGTGCCTTTATAAAATGTTTGAAATACAATTATTTACCATTTCCTTAATAGTTTACGAGTTATGGCAGGTGTTAGCGGTGTTAGCCATTTGCAAAAATTTTGTTTCCACTAAAAATTTGAATTGACCAAGAAGACTAAGGTGACCAGATTTTTATTATAGAAAAGCAACCGTCTTTTCAAAAGATCGTACTCGAAAATAGGCAAATTATGGGATTTTTATAAACACAAACATTATTATTAGTATGTTTTTTTTAGTTTGGTTGGTTACACAGATTTTTGTATTTTAAGCAACATCACACATACTCCTTTAAATTGTTAAAACATATTTGTTTGAACAACACATACTTCATTGAATATTCGACATTAATTTCTTAGAGATAAGATGTTGAGAATTGATATGGTTTTGTAAGAGAGTACCTAGTTGCCAACCTGGGAGAGAACAAGTTCCTTAATTATCCCACACGATGTCTCAAACTATTTACCAAAACACTATTTTTGATCTCCCAGAATAAATAATCAGCTGGAACATCTTATTTTCTTTAATTATTATCAAATGCATATTAATATGATAAATCTTTCTATACATGTCTCGAAAAAATAATGAAAATGGGTTAAAGTCTGCAAAAGTTATTGAATATCAAAGTTTAGCTAACTTTTTCACCGTTTAAGCCGGTCAGTCGCCATATCAAATGTTGCTACGTGTTAGGTAAATTTTATACACGTATAGCAAAAGGTAGGTTGGTTTTCTAAATCAATTTAATTTTGTCCTGTGATTTACGTAAAACAATGCAAAAATCCATAAATTCTTTTTACAGATTACAGTTACGATTATATATTGTATATAAGAATATTGATTAGAATGTATATATTTTACCTGTAATTTGGTGTATTGCTAAGATTCTTCGTTTTCTATTAAGTTTCTCTATATTCTTGCTTTGCGACTAAATGACACGATTTGAAAAAGAGTGCTTGAACGAAATAGCATATAGTTCGCTTTTCGTAGTAATTCTCTAAAAATTCTGTAAAAAAAATTTCTAAGAAGCGGGACATTTTTTAAACTGCCCGGGACGCGGGGAAAATGTGAAAATGCGAAAATGTGACTGCGTTTGGTCTTCACCATGGCTTCTAAAAGAAAACGTGTTGTGTTATCATTAGCGGATAAACTAAAAATTATAGAGCAAACAGATAAAGGAGTCACGGGTAAACGGTTAGCTGAGATGTATAGTGTTGGACAATCAACGATTTCAGACATTAAAAGGAACAAAGCGACTCTTGTTAACTTCGTGTCAGTGCTTGAAAACGAAGATGGAAGTTCTTCAAGAAAATCAATGAAGGCAGCAACAAACAAAGATTTAGAAGAGCTGTTTTCAAGTGGTTTTTGCAGCAACGTTCTATTGGACATCCAATTTCGGGTCCGATTCTCTGTGAAAAAGCAAAGATCTTAGCTGAAAAACTTGGTTGTTCATCCTTTAAAGCAAGTAACGGCTGGCTAAGAAATTTTAAGTCCAGGCACGGTGTCCGTGAACTAGATTTAAGTGGCGAGAAGTTATCAGCAGACTCCAAAGCAGCAGAAGATTTTATTGAAAAATTTAAAGTTGTAGCAGACTCCTACAATCCTGAGTCCTTGTATAACGCCGATGAAACCGGTCTTGTTTGGAAAGCTCTGCCTAAAACCACTTTAGCATCTAAAAGAGAGTGTAGTGCTCCAGGACATAAAGTTATAAAGGACTGTGTTACGGTGCTTAACTGTGCGAACTCTACGGGAAGCCATAAAATACCCCTTCTGTTGATAGGGAAGTCAAAATCCCCAAGAGCATTTAAAAATGTGAAAAAGCTTCCCCTCTTTTATAAAAACCAACCCAAGGCTTGGATGACTGCAGCATTGTTCACCGAGTGGTACGACGAAATTTTCATCCCTGAAGTGAAGAAGCACCAAAAATGTCTTGGAAAAGAAGGCAGTAAAGTGCTTTTGATTGTTGATAATGCACCAACTCATCCCACCGAAGAATTGTTAAAAAGAGAAAATGGCCTGTTTAAAACAATCTTTTTACCGCCAAACGTCACAAGCTAATTGCAACCAATGGACCAGTCTGTTATCGAAACCATGAAACGCCATTACAGAAGGCAAATATTAAGGAAACTTTTGGTAGAGGGCGAAGACGAAGAAGGTGTGTTGGCTAACCACAAAAAAATAAATTTGAAAGATTGCGCTTACATGGTGGCGGAAGCTTGGAGCTTGGTTAAGGAAGTCACATTAAGACGTGCGTGGAACAAGTTGAAAGGCATATCAACTGAAGAAGAGAAGGAAAAGGAGAAGAAGGAAAAAGAAACTCTAGAAAAGGAGAGGGAAGAGATAGAAGAAGATGAGGATGACGTGTCACTTGAGGGAGTCAGAAATATGCTTTTGAAAATTCCTGGATGTTCAGAAGTTAGTGCTGAAGATATAGGAGAGTGGATGGTGTGTGATTCGTCAGATCCTGTGTTTCAAATTCTAAATGATGATGAACTTATTGAAAGTGTGAGAGAAGAAAGTAACGAGGAAGAAGATGACCTTAATGTCGAAGTTGAAACAGATCCGGGACCAACAGCTAGTGAAGCATTTGCCAGTCTTGAAACTGCGTTGAAATGGATGGAGTGTCAGCCAGAGTGTAACCACATGCAACTTCTCACTGTCAAGCGGATGCGCGACTTGGCTGCCCGAAAACGGATGAAGACAGCCAAACAGCTTACTTTGACCGAGATGTTCCGGAAGCAATGAATTTATTTACAGTGGTACGTACATAGACTAGACATATTGACGTACATAGACATATTGAACTAATGAACATTCATATCAACTCTTGTAAATTAGCGAAAAGTGTTATTTTTTCATTAAATTACATAATTAAAAGCTCTTTGTCTCTAAAAATAGTTTTTGTCTCCAATTTTCAACATAACATATAGTAATTAATTAAAAAAGGCTATTTTTTTCCTATTATCCGAATGGGGTCCGGTCCCAATTGATTCGGATAATTGGAGTTCTACTGTATAACTGATATATTATTAAAATCTTTTGTTTTTTTATATTTCAAATCAGTTTTGTCCGATTTGTTTTATTTAACTGCTATAGATATACAAGCTAGGTAAAATCCAAAGCAAGTATCCATCAAGTTCCTTCTGGCAATTATAAGGTAAGAAATATATTATATAATATTATATATATTATATAATTATTAGGTATAAAAATATGTAAATCAAAATATCATACTTATTTAGTAGTCAATCACCTTTCATGTAAATCTTCTATTTTATTTACCACTTGTTTATTTACGATTACCACTTGATTATGGTACGATACATATACCATAAACCACACATTTGGTTTTTATTTTACGGTTAAATACTTGAAGAGTGTTTAGCAGCACCTGCCTATCGGTTGCTATGTAGTTCATAGTCACTCAGTTCGCCACTCAACTGATGGAAAACTATCTGATCTAACCACTAGACATGTTACAGAATACCATTTTATATTTTAACAACATTGTTAAGAATTTTAACCACTTGCAACGTAACAACTGCGTTACAGAGTTGTCGTGATTATCCCATTATAAGAACAATATGTTAGCGAGGTTTAGCTTTAACCCGACGATATGTATAAACAAATAAACCCATATGCTTCTTTTTGCCGATTTTTTTTAAATGGAATTCTGTTTAAAATAAGTATGATTAAAATAATTTACCTTCAAACCACTCCTGCCTTGTTGCTTCAACAAAACATTCTCGGGTTTCATATCGCAGTGAATAATCTTGTTCCGATACAGCGCCTCTAAGCACTGCAGCAACGAGTGGCTAAATTTCCTCACGAGCTGAAGACTAAATCCTTGGAACTTATTTTTCTTGATTAACTCGTACAAATTAATAGACAGCAATTCAAACGTGATACACATATGATTTCGAAACGTAAATGAATCTAGCATGTGTATCACGTTCATCGTGTTATCTTTATCCTGCTTCCGAAGGTGTTCCAATATGCGTACTTCCTCCTGCGCCTGCCGGTGGAACCTTTTCTCGTTCCTCACCATTTTTAACGCGACATGCATATGCGTTTTGTGATCATATGCCTTCACCACTTGTCCAAACGAACCTTTCCCGATCACTTTTAAAACCTCATAACGGTACGCAACATGGTCATGCGGTATATGTATGTACGAGCCTTGTTCATTATCATAATCACAGTTGTTTGGAGTTCCTAGAAACGGAAATATTACGATAAGAACAATATTATTATTTCGTTTGTTAATAACGAGTTGTTTGGAGAGCAAAAAAATAGCGCTATTATCATAATTATAATACCAGTAATACCAGTGAAGCAATAACAAAAATATAAACAAACTTACCTATAATACCAGGCCTCTTCTTAGCGTTTGCTCCGATAAAGTATATTTGCGGATAATTAAAAATTTCATAATGTTCATAGGGGGTAAGTTTGTTCATATAGAGTTTCATCACTTGTTCCGGCGAAGCGACCATGGTTTTAGGTTTCTCGACCTGTTGTAGCTGTTGCGATGGACTAGAGGTGGATCCTTTGATAGCACGTCCGATAACATTCTGCGAGATCATGGTGCAGCCTGTAGGAAGGTCCGGCAGACCACCTGAGGATGCTGCGGACGTAGCAGGGGGGCTCTGCTCCTTCAGGACCGGCTTCAACGGCGGCAAGGCCCCATCCTGCATGAACGAATGCGACGCTACGCTAAATGGATGCGTTCTGGACAGAGGCATTTTAACGTTGTTCACGACCGCGGCACTAGACATTTCTTCTTATGGGGACTTCGAATTGCATTTCTGCGTGTAATAACCAAACACACACATAGACACTGCGGAGATTGAACAGTGAACACACGCACCAATGGCCACTATAAATACTTTTAAAGGCAATTAATCTTAGTGGGGCCGCAGTTCATCTTTCCAACGTAAGTGGAATTTTGCACATCGTCGATTGCTCCTTTGATTGTTACAAAAAGCGAATGCTTTAATTTATAAACATTGCTTTTATAACAAAGAAATGTGATCTTTTGACGGCCATGTTTTACTTCGTTAGTTCCTCAAACCGCCGTCTACTAACCTTTAGCGCTGGTCGCTCGACGATTATGCAGAAGCAGGACCGTACTCAACCATTTACAAAAAAATACATATTAGAATCCACAAATATACTAGCAAATTAACGAGTAGAGTTTGTAGACAATAAAGCTACGTTTTAAACAGAGGCTTGGCTGTTTTTGATAAGTTTAGAGAAATCAGTCGAGAATTGGTCTTTGCGTGGGGATGTCGACGTTTTCGCTAAAGCTACTTTCGAACAAGATAGACTTTGCCGACGTGCGGTCAACATTATATGATCTAACGTCTTTAACGCTGTTTCAATTTATTTTTGCACACGTAAGCAGGCTGTCTAGTGATTTTACAACGATTCCAACATAACATGGTAGGTCTAAAAATTACTGTGATAAATTGTTGACATAACCGTGACATAACCTATGTGGAGTATGTGAGATATTTATCATATATTTATATGATAAATAACTTCAACATTTGTCTACGGTTCATGAAGTGATATATGCAAAAACACACGTACTATGAATACACGCACACGTACTATGGATATGTGGAATATTTGAAAGTGTATTGAGATTATGCGCCCATATACATTTATACCTCCTAAGAAACAAACCCCGTACCAATAACTTTGGTCACAGATTACTTACTCTTAGTACGATAGATTATGCACTCATATCTAAGCCGATAATACACTTATGCCTAGCTACTGAAAAACAAATACATATCGACCCATGCAACAAAGACTATCGTAACTAACAAACTAAATGTAGTTATTATAGTCTGTTGCATGGGTCGATATTACATACGTATGTACATCCACAGCACAGGGATCTGATGACGTATAAGAAAAACAAAACAGTTAAGTTATTCTTTATTTACCAATTTGTAATTCATATATTATTTATAAAAGACAATTAGACAACATAAGCGTTATAATATTATATAGCTTTATTAATATTATATTATAATATCAAAATCACAAAAATGTCGATCCTCGCTATCATGAGACCACACGCATACGGGTCGTAATGCTTGTTCGGTTCTTCGGGGCTAATTGCAATACTATCTGCGGTTTGTTGTGTTAAACGTAATTCTCCATACACTTTGCACTTGAGAAGAAAAACATCTGGAGTCAGTGGTTGACAAGTCGACTATGTCCCATTATACATTTCTCATATAGTAATGTTATAGACGTCTTCCAGTAATATTACCAAAAAATTTGATAGAAAATCGGTAATCTTCAGCATACCATGATAATTTTATTGTCAGGTCATCGAAATTATGAAAATTAGTAATCACATCTCTTGTCTAGAAATCCTCTTCGATCAACAAAATAGTACGTAAAGATTTTGATTCCTCGTAATGTGATTTGAATCCAATTACAAAACCCGTAATGAGCTATCTGCATCATACCATACTTGGAGCTTAAATTCTCTGGTAGTAGAATGGATAAAACAGCACTGTTTATATGTATATTCTGCTAACTAACCTAACAATTGAAAAGGAAATTTTAAAAAACAATAGTATACTTCTTTAGACACAAACCTGATTGATGTCTGATATAATAGTAGAATTTTTATGTAATCTTCTAATTTCGATTAGAATACTTCTTTGTGCAGTGTCCCCAAGTTTTCTACATTTTCAGATTGTATCGGATTTGTAGGTTAGAACTCTCGAAATCTGTCCCAGTAAATATAAATATGAATTTTAGCGAGTAACAGCCTTTTTTGTGGTATATGGTAGATAGAGATAGACCCATTACTATTATCTTCGTCTAATGACGACTAGTTCTCGAGAACATCGTAGATGGACACTGTTCAGACTCGAACATGGATGGAAAAATTGGGAAAATACGACGCCGATTCGTCAAAGGTGTGGGTTTATTTCTTTTCATTTATTGCATTTTTTTCAAATTGTACATTGACATAAAGTGGAACTACTGCGGCGCATCGCAAAAATACATAATTGAAATATTATTCCTGAAATCAGGATATCACCCGTCCTCCAATTATACGTCTATCTTTGAGCTGCAATTGTTTTAAATTGGGCATGGGTATAATAAATATGGAGATGTGACGCACTAGAATAGTTAATTCAGATTGTTGTAATCTCATAAGATGCTATCATTATTCAATAATTAACCCACAGGAGCATTGAACTGTTTGAATAATTGGACCAATAGGGGACCACCAGAGCTGAGCAGAACAGACCTGAAGTTAGGCTGAACCAGCCTCTTAAGTGGCCTGTCCAACAGCTGATCGACAGAGGCTTGGCTGTTTTTGATAAGTTTAGAAAAATCAGTCGAGAATTGGTCTTTGCGTGGGGATGTCGACGTTTTCGCTAAAGCTACTTTGGAACAAGATAGACTTTGCCGACGTGCGGTCAACATTATATGATCTAACGTCTTTAACGCTGTTTCAATTTATTTTTGCACACGTAAGCAGGCTGTCTAGTGATTTTACAACGGTTACCAACATAACATGGTAGATCTAAAAATTACTGTGATAAATTGTTGACATAACCGTGACATAACCTATGTGGAGTATGTGAGATATTTATCATATATTTATATGATAAATAACTTCAACATTTGTCTACGGTTTATGAAGTGATATATGCAAAAACACGTACTATGAATACACGCACACGTACTGAATATGTGGAATATTTTAAAGTGTATTGAGATTATGCGCCCATATACATTTATACCTCCTAAAAAACAAACCCCGTACCAATAACTTTGGTCACAGATTACTTACTCTTGGTACGATTGATTATGCACTCATTTCTCAGCCGATAATACACTTATGCCTAGCTACTGAAAAACAAATACATATCGACCCATGCAACGAAGACTATCGTAACTAACAAACTAAATGTAGTTATTATAGTCTTTGTTGCACGGGTCGATATTACATACGTATGTACATCCACAGCACAGGGATCTGATGACGTATAAGAAAAACAAAACAGTTAATAAGTTATTCTTTATTTACCAATTTGTAATTCATATATGATTTATAAAAGACAAATAGACAACATAAGCTTTATTAATATTATATTATAATATCAAAATCACAAAAATGTTGATCCTCGCTATCATGAGACCACACGCATACGGGTCGTAATGCTTGTTCGGTTCTTCGGGGCTAATTGCAATACTATCTGCGGTTTGTTGTGTTAAACGTAATCCTCCATACACTTTGCACTTGAGAAGAAAAACATCTGGAGTCAGTGGTTGACAAGTCGACTATGTCCCATTATACATTTCTCATATAGTAATGTTATAGACGTCTTCCAGTAATATTACCAAAAAATTTGATAAAAAATCGGTAATCTTCAGCATACCTCGATAATTTTATTGTCAGTTCGTGGAAATTATGAAAATTAGTAATCACATCTCTTGTCTAGAAATCCTCTTCGATCAACAAAATAGTACGTAAGGATTTTGATTCCTCGTAATGTGATTTGAATCCAATTACAAAACCCGTAATGATCTTCTGCATCATACCATACTTGGAGCTTGAATTCTCTGGTAGTAGAATGGATAAAACAGCACTGTTTATATGTATATTCTGCTAACTAACCTATCAATTGAAAAGGAAATTTTAAAAAACAATAGTATACTTCTTTAGGCACAAACCTGATTGATGTCTGATATAATAGTAGAATTTTTATGTAATCTCCTAATTTCGATTAGAATACTTCTTTGTGCAGTGTCCCCAAGTTTTCTACATTTTCAGATTATATCGGATTTGTAGGTTAGAACTCTCGAAATCTGTCCCAGTAAATATAAATGTGAATTTTAGCGAGTAACAGCCTTTTTTTGTGGTATATGGTAGATAGAGATAGACCCATTACTATTATCTTCGTCTAATGACGACTAGCTCTCGAGAACATCGTAGATGGACACACTGTTCAGACTCGAACATGGATGGAAAAATTGGGAAAATACGACGCCGATTCGTCAAAGGTGTGGCTTTATTTCTTTTCATTTATTGAATTTTTTTCAAATTGTACATTGACATAAAGTGGAACTACTGCGGCGCGTCGCAAAAATACATAATTGAATTGTTATTCCTGAAATCAGGATATCACCCGTCCTCCAATTATACGTCTATCTTTGAGCAGCAATTGTTTAAAATTGGGCATGGGTATAATAGATATGGAGATGTGGCCCACTAGAATAGTTAATTCAGATTGTTGTAATCTTATAAGATGCTATCATTATTCAATAATTAACCCACAGAACCAGCAGAACCAGCCTCTTAAGAGGCTGGTTCAAATCACATTACGAGGAATCAAAATCCTTACGTACTATTTTGTTGATCGAAGAAGATTTCTAGACAAGAGATGTGGTTACTAATTTTCATAATTTCCATAAACTGACAATAAAATTATCGAGGTATGCTGAAGATTACCGATTTTTTATCAAATTTTTTGGTAATATTACTGGAAGACGACTAACATTATTATATGAGAAATGTATAATGGGACATAGTCGACTTGTCAACCACTGACTCCAGATGTTTTTCTTCTCAAGTGCAAAGTGTATGGAGGATTACGTTTAACACAACAAACCGCAGATAGTATTGCAATTAGCCCCGAAGAACCGAACAAGCATTACGACCCGTATGCGTGTGGTCTCATGATAGCGAGGATCAACATTTTTGTGATTTTGATATTATAATATAATATTAATAAAGCTTATGTTGTCTATTTGTCTTTTATAAATCATATATGAATTACAAATTGGTAAATAAAGAATAACTTATTAACTGTTTTGTTTTTCTTATACGTCATCAGATCCCTGTGCTGTGGATGTACATACGTATGTAATATCGACCCGTGCAACAAAGACTATAATAACTACATTTAGTTTGTTAGTTACGATAGTCTACGTTGCATGGGTCGATATGTATTTGTTTTTCAGTAGCTAGGCATAAGTATATTATCAGCTGAGAAATGAGTGCATAATCTATCGTACCAAGAGTAAGTAATCTGTGACCAAAGTTATTGGTACGGGGTTTGTTTTTTACGAGGTATAAATGTATATGGGCGCATAATCTCAATACACTTTCAAATATTCCACATATTCAGTACGTGTGCGTGTATTCATAGTACATACGTGTGTTTTTGCATATATCACTTCATAAACCGTAGACAAATGTTGAAGTTATTTATCATATAAATATATGATAAATATCTCACATACTCTACATCAAGGTCTACTTTATAGACCTTGACTCCACATAGGTTATGTCACGGTTATATCAACAATTTATCACAGTAATTTTTAGATCTACCATGCTTACGTGTGCAAAAATAAATTGAAACAGCGTTAAAGACGTTAGATCATATAATGTTGACCGCACGTCGGCAACAATTAGCATTTGTTTAAACAAAAATATACGATGTTACGAACATATTTTTCCATTGTTTTTTTGCAGAAGTTATTAGATTATTGGCTTTTTTGTCATTTATTAACTAATTAGCAATTGTTTAAACAAATACCATTTGTTTAAAGAAATATATATACAATGTTGCGGACATATTTTCTATTTTTTTAAAGGAAATTATTATTAGGTTATTGGCATTTTTTGGTCATTTGCTAACTAATTTGCAATTGTATAAACCAATACCATTTGTTTACAAAAATATACAATGTTACGGACACATTTTTCTTTTTTTATCAGAAATTATAATTAGATTGTTGGCACTTTTTGGTCATTTGCTAACTAGTTTGCAATTGTTTAAATAAATACCATTTGTTTAAACAAAAATATACAATGGTACTGACATAACTTTTTGACGAAAATTATTATTATATTTCTTATCTTTTCTTTCTTGCCAAATTTTTTTAATAATTTTCAATTATAACCTATAATGGTGTGTTGCAACAACATTACTTATTAACACTTATTAATACTTATTAATAATTTTTGTCAAGAAATACGTACCAACATTGAATATTATTGTTTAAACAAATTTATTTGTTCAAACAATTGCATATTAAGTAACAAATTACAAAAACCTTGCCAACAATGTAACAATATAATTATTACAAGAGGAAAAACAAAAAACAGTAAATTTTTGTTTAAAAAATTGGTACTTGTTTAAAGAATTGCAAATTCAAAAAGTAACAACTTACAAGAAACTTGCCAACAATGTAACAATATAATTTCTACAAGAGGAAAAACAAAAAACATGGTAAATCTTTGTTTAAAAAATTGGTAATTGTTTAAAGAATTGCAAATTGGTTAATAAATGACAAAAAATGCCAATAATTTAATAATAGTTTCTGCAATAAATATAAAAAATATGTCCGTAACAATATATATATTTGCATAATTACAAATTAGTTAATAAATGTCCAAAAACTGCCAATAATCTAATACTAATTCATGCAAAAAGATATAGAAAATTATGTCCATCCATTACAATGTATTTATTTAAACAATTGCAAGTTAAATGACAAAAATACCAATAATCTAAAAATTTCTGCAAAATTGGAATGCGTAACAACATACATTTTTGTGTTTAAACCATTGCTAATTAGTTAATAAATGACAAAAACAATAATTTAATAATGTTTGCAACAAATGGAAAAATGAGTTCGTAACATCGTATATTTTTGTAAATAATTAAGTAATTGTACACACACACACACACACACACACACACATAAAAATTAATACTTGAAATGAATATATGTGCTTCATGTTGAGTAAATGCTAAGATCCTATATATAAGGAATTAAATATAGTATTAAATTGAGAACTAAATATAGTCAAAGTTAATGGAATGGTATGTTTAGTATGAGTATATATTTATTCATATTGAATATACCGCACTTCTGATAAAGAATAGCATTGAATTGATTTTGAAGATACCGTTTATTCAGAATGATCAGTACACTTTCAAATGTTGATCAAATCATACAATCAAGATAAAGTTGTGTTTTAATCTCACAAAGTAAACGCTTTGTCAATTTAAATGCATTATTTGTATATTTCAAGAAAAGATATAATCAATGTGACCTTATAATTGGATTGTGTTAAACAATCGATGCTTTGATTAGTTTATTGGTTTCTTTAATGAAATTGTTGGTTCCACTGAAATAGTTTTTATGCCTGCTTGATATAAGAATGGGTAAATTACAATGCATTTAGTGTGAAAAAAGCAAATAATTTATTTATTTAATAACAGGTTACATTTTAATGGTAAAAAACAACACATACTTACGGTATTACAGTAATACAAACATGTTGATAACAAGTAGATATACAAGTGTAATAAAAATAAAATAAACCTCCTATTCTTGTTCAAAATTCTGAGCAGATACATATTTTTTTAGTTGGAAATATGTATTTAAGTAACAATACTACGGTATTACAGTAATACAAACATGTTAATAACAGGTAGATATACAAGTGTAATAAATAAAAATAAATCTCTTATTTTTTTCAAATTCTGCGCAGATACATATTTTTTAAAGTTGCAAATATATGTAATAGCTAGCTTTACTAGTAACTATAAATAATAAAATATTCAAAATTTTAATGACTACGTTTGTATTAATGGATAAGTAGTTGATTAATTGAGTCAATTAATTGAATGGTTACCCATTGAAAGGTCCCATTTATAGTTGATTTACAAATAACATACACAGACAGAAATTTTTGTTTAACTGAAATAAATATTTGTTTGAATAGAGGCAAAAATATATTTGTTTGGTACAAAGAATGTTTATTTGAGTCAACACGATATTGCTTTACTCCAAGCAAATGTTATTTGACTCAAATAACTTTGTAGCAAATAACGTTTGCCTCTATGCAAACGTATATTTACTCGAGTTAAAAATTCAAAAACATTACAAAAATAAACATTTGAATCATGTTAAAAATTTGAGACAGATACATATTTTTCACCAGTTGCAAGTTTATGCAGAATGGTGGGTATACTTGAGTATAGTTCTTCGAACTACATACACTGCTGTGGTTGGAAACGACTTGGTAAGCTTTATAATGACAATTATACTTTATGTTATTCATAGTATTACACAAAAAAATAATCAACTTATCATCTGTGTTATTGATTAAAATATGCTGCACTTCAGCAAATTCTGGTATAAACCCATCAGAATGATAAAGAAGTATGCTACTGTTATTATATTTTATACCATTTATATCAATCCATGATACACAATAATAATCGCCATAACTCAAAGGACAACTTTTAGAATAAATCTTATTAATAGAATTTGTGTGATATAGAGATCCAAAATGTATAGTATCGTTAAACCCCTTTCCAGATATAAAACGGTAACAAACTTTTAATTGCAACCTCAGTGCCAAGGTATATGGCAAATTTTTACGAGTTCTGACATTATGTGCAGTGAGTTTTAAATCCCTGTGTTTTGCTTCAAACCTCATAGCCGACAAATTTGAGGGAGGCCCAATTTTAGCAATTATTCGTGGATAATGTAACAGTATGTGGTGTTTCGGTTTGAGATAACTATCATCAAATAAACTTAAATACAAAGAGTGATGTTCTTCTATTAACGACTTTAATAAATTTAAATTCTCTGTTGTAATATTACTAGCAGTTGCAATATCGGATATATCTAACAGCTTTAGATAAAACATCCATACTTGACTATCCACAGGGATTAAATCACCAACTATAAACCTAAAATTACGAACGAAACATAACATTTCCGCAGCAGAAAATACAAGGCACTTCTCGATCAAATAATCTTTCGTTATATATGGTGGAATATTTTTCTCGAAGCTTTCATATGTATGATATTTTACTCTAGAGTTAAGAGTATCTAATGAAAATACATTATTGTTAATAAAATAATTAATTATCTGTGCCATGTCATACCGAAAGACACCTTCGAAAAGATCATGCATTATATCGCATATCAGGTTATCATAAACATGAAAGTACTTTAGTTGATGCCAAATGCACTCTTCTTTTACCCCTACATTATTATTTATATGTGTGTTGTAATCACATTTTTGTCGAATTAACTGCTCATCCTCTGCGATTTGTTTAGCCATCACAGATTTATGCTGAGTACAAAACCTACAATAATAGTTGGCAGAAAAGCTCTCCACAAATCCAAGTATAGAGTGCAAACCCAAGTTATCTCCGAGAATGGCAATTACTGAGAAGTATACTTTCTGCGTTCCAACCTCAGTATTAATTCATACTCCTTCATCTTCAAGTTGCTTCAGTTGATTTATGATAATAGAAAAAGTGGCCTTATTGCCATGCACCACTCTATCGGAACTATAAAAAAGTAATGAAAGAAATATATTTTCCAATCTTGTAGCGTACACAGGGGGAATTGAAGCGATTGAATAATAAAGAGCACCAATTTTATAGTAACCTGCATGACTTCCCAGTGGGTTTTCAGGTTCAAAATCGTCAAAGTATAGTACAAGGGGTAATACCACTTTATTTGGTATATATGGCCGGGCTTTCCATAAAGTACCGTGTACAATGTTGCTTAAACCCCCTCCTTCAAAAGTATAATTTATTATTGTATTGTATACATTTGGTAGTTCTAAGAATGTCTTTAACACTTTTCCCATAGGCACATAATACACAAATCTATCTCTCAACGTTAAAGAAACTTCATTATTTGTTCTTTTTTGGTCAGGCGCACTTCCAATTTTATAACCAATCGGGCTTATTAAATGTTGAGTTGTTTCAAACAATTTAAATCTCTTATATTCAGACTTGACATTGCAGAATGGTGATTCAATTGCAGCAAACATGAAATCGAAGATGTCCGTTAAATCAGGCGGCAATATAGATTGGCATACAATATCAAAGCAACTTCTCAGTACTTTAACTATGCCCGAGGATAAGAAACCATCTACTGCATCTATAATGGTTTGTATCACACTTCTAGATAGAGATAAGTTGTCATAAAGTTGACCAAGAAGCTTCTTCAAGCACTGATTGAATATTCTTTTAAAGTTTGCAAAATTTTCCTTTACTTTGTTCTCTACATCTTTACTGTTAATTTCTGTAAACACAGCATCAGAAACGTTCTTAGCATTTATGGCATTTTTAGCATTGAAGTTTTCACTTTCACTTGTAATATTTTGACTGTCGATCAAAGTACTGCTAATACTTGAGGAAGAGGAAGAGTGTTTAACATTCATGTGCCGTTTCAGATCATTTTTTCTATGGTAAAGTCTTGTACATGGCTTTACAGGGCACAAAAAATAGTTTCGTAAACCATGTACACACTCTAAGTGTAAAGAATATTTTTTGAAACATACAAAAGATTTGCCACAGTTTTCACATGTAAACTTCATTTTAATATGTGCCAGTGGCTCCAAAGTTATGTGCCTATTTCTGCCGATATTGATGTTTTGATAGTTTAAACACTTATATTTAGTTAAATACTGTTGAGTGAATGAACTAAGCATATAGAACTAGTAAAAATTAATTTCAATCGTTTTCATGAAAATTTGCTTTTAGGCCTAAAATCTTTGGAGCCAGTAACATATACAAAACATAAGTAGCAAAGAGTGCATTTGGCTGAAGAACTTCAATTATACAAATTAAACTTTCAAATTTGATATATCTGCTACATAAGGCGGTACGATATCATTTTGTGTCCTTATGTTATAGACGACTTGTTGGATTAAAATCCAAAGGTATTCACTCTGGACGGGATATTTTACATTAATAACGTGGTACAATTTAAATAATGTATCAAAACATTTTAGTGCATTACCAAACTCATATTTTATAGTATCCACCACGATAAAAAATGTTTTCGGCTGATCCTTTGTACCGTCTACTAAAATGTAAGGCTGCACTGTCTGTCTTCTCAATAGAGCATCGCCTTTAAATTTTTCAATTGTTCCTTCTATATCGCCTGGAATCTAAAAATTTTATTATATTAGTTACCACGATAACAATAAAAAATTAAGTAAATACCCACCCTAACAAACTTTATTATAGATTCTTGTGCTTCCACGGTAGAAAACTTCCATTGCTTTTTTCCAATAATTGTTCTTCCCTTGGGCGGTATCAAGTATGCCAAAATACTTAATTGATTGGTAAACTTAGCATCTATAGAAATTACAAAGTTATGATAAAATTTTGTCATCTTTTTACGTACTTACTCTCATCATCTACTGTATTTGGTGTAGCCCATCTAATATTTCATTAATATGAGGTTCCTTTACATTGTTCCTTTTGAGCCGAACAATTGCATCAAAAAAAGGTTGCCATTTGAAGTACAAATTAGTACTTGAATTTGGAAATAGATATTCAAAATCTAAATTAATCTAGAAAATAAATAAACTCATAAGGCAAATTTGCTTATTTATGCAATGCTAGGTACCTACCAATACATCAGATCTTTTATCACTTAAGATAGGCCATTTTAAAAAGAAATCATTAACAGTTATTGTATCATTGACCTGTCTCAGACTTACAGTTTTTTGCAATTTTTCCACAACTGTACACCAAGGCTCGTTCTGCACTTTAAGCCACGCTACATGCTCTAGTAGCTCTGAAATAAGGGAAAAAAGTTAGTTGGTGGAAAGAAAAAGATTAACATTTACCTTCGTCAACAGGTTCTACTGGTTTAGGTAGACTAAGATCGGGGAGGGTAAGCCTACGCCTTTTTGGCGTCCCTTCTCCGCAACGAGTGATTAGATTTCTACACTTATCCACAAGCCGGCCTTTCGAAAGGATAGACTTTCCATTGCTAGAATTGCATTTTCGAATGGCTGGTACGTAATACGTGCCAACAGTCTTGTTCGGAAATACAGCGATTATTTTTGCAGCCAGCACATTATAATCTTCATGTCGCAAACGGCTAAAATTCAAATTTAAATGTATTGTGAAATATTGATGGTTATGAAGTCATCAGAAATACTTACGTATTTGTTATATGCGTATAGAGGTGTTTAATAATTATGTCGACTAATCGAGTTCGCCTAGTATTGTCCAATATTTTGTTAGTTTTATAGTAATTTAACACACTGTTTCCAAGAGGGGTTCGTTTGCAGTAGCGTATGTAAATCAAATTCCACAAATGGTTGTGGAGATGGTGAAGATGGTGAAACGAACTCAAACACTATTGATCCATCCGCTTCAAGATCACCAATGTTTATGTCGGAGGTGGTCACACTTTCCGTACTGGCGCTTTCGGGGTTGTTATCTTTAATCTGAAATTACATGTACACCGTAACATATACGTACATTTATAAACACTCTTATTATACTATAATGCATTTCCCAATTTACTATCATTGTGAATGACAGAAAATAAAACATGCACTTTAATATCTGAAATATTACTTTTAAATTCATAATATTTAAATAAGAAGGTAAGTACGTACAAAATTCACTTTTAGGTCTGGATTGCACTTTAAAATCTTTTTTTTTCAATCTCATTCTTGTGCCCACTGAGGGCTCATTTGAAGGAATAATTGAAAGGTTATATCATTATCTGCAAAATATATTTATAAGGTTAAATTAACATCAAAGAAATTAATTTAAAAAATAATCATCAACAACTATTTCATATTAATAAACATTAAAATGAGTGTTTGTACCGAGTTGCGCACGTCTTGTATTTTTGCACGTCACGGGGTGGGGGTTAATGTTTGATGTATCATGTATTCATTGCGACTATATGGTATTCTTACCACTAATTTCGAATATATAATATATCTTCAATTTGACAATATATATAATGGCAAAGATACTCTAACTTTCCTTCAAAATATGATCTGATCCAAAATATACATCTAGTTTCAAAATATACATCTAGTTTTTACTTAAATAATCGATATTTTCAATTAAGTTAAATATACTTTCAATTAAGTTAAATATACCATGTGTTAAGGAGAAATTAAAAGAGAAATTAAAATGTTGCATCAACTAAATAAACTGATATTTAAATAAACTGATATTAATAGCGTTTCTATTTGGGAAAACTCGGGTGCACCAGTGCAATATATTAGGTGTGTTTTATTGGCACCAGTGTGCAGTTCGTATCTATTTGAAATGATTCTCTTTTGAAGTGAATTGAACACGAGTAATAAAACGCATTTGAGTGTACCTATCGCGCGCGCGCATACGCATTTGGTGTTACTTGTAGTTAGGCCGACAGGTTATGTTTGTATCGGACATTTTGCATAAGACTTATGCAAGGAGTCAAGTACGAATTGCATATGAAGCCGTCTCACCAACGAAAACAAATACACATAACCTCTCCGAGATACAATCGTGACATGCATGTGACTGCAGACTGATACCTTCCTCCCATTGGCTGATTTAATTTCAATTCATTTTGAATACAACTGATCATCTTTTCCGGCTTGTCCTTCAGGGGTGAAGGGGGAACTGAATATGATCAGTTGAAATCTATTCACTTTCATTTTGAATGCGCAATAAAACGCATTTTGAGACAAGTGAATACGTTTCAAAATGAAATGAACTGATTACCAGTGGCAATAAAACACACCTAATATGTATAGTTGGTCCGCTCTCGGCGAGTGTTGCGTGTGCAATTGGGAAACCAGAGCACTCGCAGGTGCTCTTTTCTCCACGAGCTCTGGGAGCTCGTGTTGTCAGTGCAGTGTGCAAAATGGCGGACAATATGAATATTGACGAACGTAAAATGAATTTATTATTGTCAGTATTTTCTTCGTCAAGTGACAGCGAAGACGAAACATTTATAATAACAAACATACGAAAGAAGCATAAAAAAATAACCGATTATATAGGTAAAGTGGTCCATCATTATTCGGATAGTGACGTAAGTATACAGTATACAGATATAATGTGAAATGTATAATACATTGCAAATAATAAAAACGTCATACAATTTTTTATTACAGTTTAAAAAGGCTTTTCGCGTAGGTAGGGATACTGCCTATGAAATGATTTCTGGATTTAAGACCTCACCATTCTACCCTGATAAAAGCTGTATTAATTTCGTTTCCGTTTCGGGAAATTGTAAAAAGTAATCTGTGCCGTTGATTTTATACTGCACAATGTGAACAGGAGTTTCCATTATAAAAGAATCCGATGAATATCAATCTCAATCGCTTCCAAATCTATCCAAAGCGATGCTAACGTGTCAATTTTCCGCTATAACTTAGGTTAGGTTTAACTTAGGTTAGGTTAACTTAGGTTAAACTTAGGTTCTGAATCATGCGCCCATTCACATGCTTCGATGGTGTGCACTTGGGCATGCACTACCCTCGTGAACAACTGCACAAAAGAAAAGCACTCGAAATCGTGCACCCCAGCCAAATAGAAACGCCGCCTAGGCCTAGAAACGCTATTAAGACGCATGACCAGCCAATTTTTGACATATTTTATTTGAATTTTTGGCGCGCAGCCGCCCCGCGCGCAGCCGCCCCGCGCGCAGCCGCCCCGCGCGCAGCCGCCCCGCGCGCAGCCGCCCCGCGCGCAGCCGCCCCGCGCGCAGCCGCCCCGCGCGCAGCCGCCCCGCGCGCAGCCGCCCCGCGCGCAGCCGCCCCGCGCGCAGCCGCCCCGCGCGCAGCCGCCCCGCGCGCAGCCGCCCCGCGCGCAGCCGCCCCGCGCGCAGCCGCCCCGCGCGCGCGCAGCCGCCCCGCGCGCGCGCAGCCGCCCCGCGCGCGCGCAGCCGCCCCGCGCGCAGCCGCCCCGCGCGCAGCCGCCCCGCGCGCAGCCGCCCCGCGCGCAGCCGCCCCGCGCGCAGCCGCCCCGCGCGCAGCCGCCCCGCGCGCAGCCGCCCCGCGCGCAGCCGCCCCGCGCGCAGCCGCCCCGCGCGCAGCCGCCCCGCGCGCAGCCGCCCCGCGCGCAGCCGCCCCGCGCGCAGCCGCCGCCCCGCGCGCGCGCACACCCACACACACACACGCGCGCCACACGCGCGCACACACACACGCGCGCGCACACACACGCGCGCGCACACACACGCGCGCGCACACACACGCACGCGCGCGCGCACACACACGCGCGCGCACACACACACACACGTTCTACTGGTCGTAACGGAAGGAGACACCAGTGCGCAATTGATTACTGTAAAAATTACAATTGCGAATTCCAACAACGACAAACGTAACCGTTTGTCAACGATAGAACTGAACGTATCACTCTTTTCAGGTTGAGTATTTATACTAAAAGGTGATGTGAATTGGGATTAGCACTTACCAGCGCCATCTACCAGTCGCTAGGCGTACTACCTAACTGATGCACATTTTATGGATATACTCAATGAAATTATTGATGTTGTAAAAGTATGTTGTATTAATGTATATGTTACGGTTAAAGTGATAAGTGGTTTGTATTAATAATTACCGGCTATCTATTATTAATAATAACCGCATCATTTGGTCAATGTGATTAGAAACACTTAAATAATCACATGGACCGGCTATTATTAATAAATTCCTAACGGGTACGGTAAAAGTGATAAAAACGTTACTTTTTACTAAAGATCTTTTGTATACAGTCTTCAAAGAAGTTAGCTAAGTTATTTTGATTACTATGTAAGCTATTTATATTTATTTACTCGACGCAAATCATCAGTACGGCTAGCCCAATGACCAAAATTACGAATAATACAAAACATTGATAATTGATAATAAAGAATGTTTTCTTTTGTATCCCTTGTACTTTAGAAACTACTGGATATAATTGGTAATGATATTTGGTATACACCCAAGGACGGCTCAATGACGAAAACATAAAAAGAACATTTTATACAGAGTGTTCAAAAAAGTTAACCATTTTATTATCGATAGCACCCATTTTTAATGCATGTGGGTAGTTTTATGTAAATGTACAATTACAATTTATTAAGTAAATTCTCAAATCCCAATTATCTTTAAATTTTGCGCATTTAAGGGTGCCGAAACGGACAGCTGAACGTACTCTAAAAAGTTCAGCAAATGGGGTAAACGTACTTCGTACCGATCTTTTAATTTTGTTTTTAAATATGAGATTTTTTGCACTCAAAGGGTATTAATTACATCATGTTTGTACAATTTCATGACAACATTTTATTGTCCATATTTTATCCACGTAAGTACCAGTTAGGTGTACGCCTAGCGTCTGATAGATGGCGCTGGTTAATGCTACTCTCAATTCACCTCATCTTTCACTATAAATAGTGAACCCTGTGCGAGGAGGACATTTATGTATTGCATACGATTCGACGTTCTTCCTGACCACCGGCTGATATTAATATACTGTTGTTTGTTGTCGGCTTTAATGTCTGATACAGTCATACGCAGACAATACAGACACCGCAGTGAATGTTAATTTCGAGGCCCCCACCATCTGTTTTCTCTCTTTTTTGATGGGCCCGCGTGTAGGTGGCGCCATATTTAAAATATTGGTTTCAAATAAATTATAAATTTACTTTTACCATTTTGCTTAATATTGTGAGGTAAATTTTCAAAGTCAGATGACATTGAAAATCTGTTGTGGGCCAGAAGAATACGAGCGACAAATATTTTATAACCAGCGACTAATGATGTTTACAAAAACAACAAATATATTAAAAGTTTTCATCATGATCACTTTTAATATACTTAAGAAATATTAAACAGAGACATACTAAAATAAGATAGTTAGTCGTTATAATTTCTATAATAATAATGATGAAACTAACAAGCGTATATAAAAACAAAGTTATTATTTTCTTATACAGAAATGATAGCACAAGTTAAACTGAATACAACCCGTTTTAATAAAACAGTAATACTTTATTAACTCCATAATGTAACATGCACAAGTTGTTGTCACAAAATTATTAGAAATTGTTATCCGCTGATTTAAGTTTAAACTTTTTAACAAATATTGGAACAAATAAAGGACATTTTAGAAGTAAAGTAACTTGTGCGCTGGCTATATAACCCATTTACGAACCAGGTATATGTAGTTTTTGGCTTATGCTGTGCACCAACGACTATAAAAATTTTCAAAAAATTCTTGTCTTGTTTACTCAAAATCAAACTCATATTTAATATTGATATCCCCAAATGTCGTTTGTTTTTTCTGAATCCATGATATTTATTTGGATTAGATTTTAGGTATTATTTTTAAACCAAAATAACAACAGCTTGTTTGAAAATTTTAGATGATCCCAACTCGTTAGTCACATGAAAATGACAAATTTGCAAAAGTTGACAAAAAGCCTAGAATTGACGACCATCAAAGACTATATTGGCCAACATGAAAAAATATCGATTTTGTTTGTATAAAGTGAATCTGTTATCTACTTGTTTTTGCGTTACTATTCTGCAAAAACGCTCCAGCTAATAATTTCTGTCTATTGAATCAGATATGGAAAAACATACCTATCAGCTATTCTTTATGAAATTGATAGAACACAAGAATATTTTCTTATATCCTTTAAATATTTGTTTTATTATTTTAGGTTTGGCAGCTGGTAGTATCCTCTAAATATTATTTTAAATCTATAGAAAATGGTGCAATTGCTTTCTAAGCATACAACCTTTTGAAAAGGGTTTGCTTGAAAAAATTAATTGTAGGCATCCTAATAACTAGGTTGCCGACGTTATAAACTATGACCTGTATCAAAAATTGCAAGGGCAAGACAGCTGCCACATGTTTGCTTCAAACAAATATAATTGTCAAAATATCTTATTTATCTAACATAAATGTTATAAAGATGCAAAAAAGCTACAGCCATACATTGAGACAACACGAGCGAAAAACTGATGGCTTCTCTCACCATTCTCAAAAAATATCACAAATTATAAGTTATGGGCTTGAATTAAAATGTAATACAAAAACATCAACTTTTTAGTTAATGTGTCTAATAAAAATTAAAACAAAAATATATAAAATTTAGTTTTTTACAAAATTGTTCAGCACAAGTTTGCAGCAATTCTGTAAGTAAACAAATATGAGAAAACAAAAATATAAGCATAGGAGCAATGGTGTCACGCCGAGGAAACGAGGACACAGGCATGGTTACGAAGATAATCCTGGCGAAATAAGGACGGAAGGCAACCCTAATATGTATAGTAGGTATTACATTTTAATCAGCTGTACAACAATTAATTTAATGGCTTAAATAGTAAATGGCAAAAATATGTAATACTAATTTTGATCCACTTTACGTTTAATTTACGTTTAAAGGTGTTGGAAAACAACAATTTCTAAAAATGTTCAAACCACATTAGATTTATGTTTAATCAAGCAATATGAAAATTAAATTCTTCTCCGTTTTCTGAGTACAAAATGTTAATAAACTCTTGCCCAATCATCAATGATGATTTATTGATTGACCTTTTGAAGAATCTATTATTTGTGACATTCTAAATTATATAAAATTAATATATTTCAAATACAATGAATCAAGTTTGCCACGGACTGGACTTATGAACGCTAAGTAAATCTGTCAATTTGTCAAAAGCTTGAGTTGATTCACTTGTTTGATTTCAAAAATTTTGTTTGATTTCAACTTTTCAATTTCGTTCGTTAGTAATTCCATCTTGAGGTCCCTTTGAAGACAGCTATTTCTAATATACCAAGGTGGGCCCACAATGTTTCTTAGCCCCTTATTTTGGAGGCGTTGAATGATGCTGATAATGCTAAGTGCAGCTAATTGGCTAAGTGCAGCCCCACTAAAAAAAGAAAAAGGTTTAAGTAACTGCTTGTAAAGTAGGAGTTTATTATATGCCAACAGAGTCTACTTTCTATTAATAAGCCACTAGTCTTTTTTGTGTCTTATGACCAATTGTTCTCATTTCATTTATTACCTCTCTAGGATTAACGGAAGTATTTGATTTCCTTGGATTATTGTAGAATTGGTAACTTTTCCAAAAGTTGACTTCATTTGGAGAGAATTGTTTTCTCATTAGCAGAATTTGGGTGATTGAAGTCTTAAGTCCTGTAGTCGCTGTCCATAGAGAATAATCTATGCTTACGTCATTTATTTTGATCTTCCTGTGGTTGACAGGCCGGAAATTATGTTGGTACAGCGTCCCTCTTTAGTCCAACATTTGCAAAATAGCGAGGATCGAAGCTTCCAGAAGTAAAATGCTTGCTACAAATTCGCAAATGTTTTGGTAGGCGTGACGGTACATAGAGCGCTGCCACTCAACGGACCTGATTGAAAAAAAATTATTTTATAAATAATATTTTATATTTTATATGACATGCAGACAAGGGTGACCAGCTATTTTTTTACATAAATATAATTACTTCTAAGTAAAAAGCTGACCGCCCTTCTGAGAGTTCCCGTACTACTGGTTGCCATTTGGTGATACATCACTCTGTGCCCAAGCGATAGTGGTAAAACTTTGACAGGTATTATATGGCCGCAAGATATTAAAAGTTCATTTCAACAGGAGTTGTAAAAGTATTGCTTTTTGGTGATTTAACAATAAAAAAAAACTGATAAAATTTGGGAAAAACACTGCATAAGATTGCATATGTGATATTGAATAGGGCCAAAGACCAGATTAAAAAGTTTCTTGAATACACAAAATCAAAGATTATTTGCTACGCACCTATATCATCAGTTGGCTTCCCATCGCAGGGCATCAATAATAAAATATTTGACCGAACAGTCTTAAATGTATGTACGGTGATTTGTTTAGAGAAAATTACGACAGCCAAAAGATGTTTTAGATCACCGTACAACAATTACCTGGACATATTAGCAATATGTTATTATATATGTACTCACCTATCATGAGGGTTCGGAAAACAAAACATCTTTCGCCCTTCGTCTTCCGAATCGCCGCACACAATTCACAACATATTTTGTAAACGTCACGCAGCAAATAGAAACTTAAACGCCAAAATACTGTGAACTGTGAGCTCGAACAATATTCAAACAAAGTGACAACTGACTTCAAACCAAGGACTGTAAACTAAAGAGGACGGCCAGATCCCTATGCTACAACGTTCGCCGGCTGCTCGCTACGCTGTGACGTCACCGCGCGGCCACGGGTGTCCAGTAGACTCAGTAGAGCATTATATCTCCGGCTTAAGAGGCTAGTTCAGCCTAACTTCAGGTCTGTTCTGCTTAGCTCTGGTGGTCCCCTATTGGTCCAATTATTCAAACAGTTCAATGCTCCTGTGGGTTAATTATTGAATAATGATATCATATTATAAGATTACAACAATCTGAATTAACTATTCTAGTGCGCCACATCTCCATATTTATTATACCCATGCCCAATTTTAAACAATTGCTGCTCAAAGATAGACGTATAATTGGAGGACGGGTGATATCCTGATTTCAGGAATAACATTTCAATTATGTATTTTTGCGATGAGCCGCAGTAGTTCCACTTTATGTCTATGTACAATTTGAAAAAATCCAATAAATGAAAAGAAATAAAGCCACACCTTTGAAGAATCGGCGTCGTATTTTCCCAATTTTTCCATTCATGTTCCAGTCTGAACAGTGTGTCCATCTACGGTGTTCTCGAGAACTAGTCGTCATTAGACGAAGATAATAGTAATGGGTCTATCTCTATCTACCATATACCACAAAAAAAGGCTGTTACTCGCTAAAATTCACATTTATATTTACTAGGACAGATTTCGAGAGTTCTAACCTACAAATCCGATATAATCTGAAAATGTAGAAAACTTGGGGACACTGCACAAAGAAGTATTCTAATCGAAATTAGGAGATTACATAAAAATTCTACTATTATATCAGACATCAATCAGGTTTGTGCCTAAAGAGGTATACTATTGTTTTTTAAAATTTCCTTTTCAATTGTTAGGTTAGTTAGCAGAATATACATATAAACAGTGCTGTTTTATCCATTCTACTACCAGGGAATTCAAGCTCCAAGTATGGTATGATGCAGATAGCTCATTACGGGGTTTGTAATTGGATTCAAATCACATTACGAGTAATCAAAATCCTTACGTACTATTTTGTTGATCGAAGAAGATTTCTAGACAAGAGATGTGGTTACTAATTTTCATAATTTCCATGAACTGACAATAAAATTATCGAGGTATGCTGAAGATTACCGATTTTTTATCAAATTTTTTGGTAATATTACTGGAAGACGACTATAACATTATTATATGAGAAATGTATAATGGGACATAGTCGACTTGTCAACCACTGACTCCAGATGTTTTTCTTCTCAAGTGCAAAGTGTATGGAGAATTACGTTTAACACAACAAACCGCAGATAGTATTGCAATTAGCCCCGAAGAACCGAACAAGCATTACGACCTGTATGCGTGTGGTCTCATGATAGCGAGGATCAACATTTTTGTGATTTTGATATTATAATATAATATTAATAAAGCTATATAATATTATAAAGCTTATGTTGTCTAATTGTCTTTTAGAAATAATATATGAATTACAAATTGGTAAATAAAGAATAACTTATTAACTGTTTTGTTTTTCTTATACGTCATCAGATCCCTGTGCTGTGGATGTACATATGTATGTAATATCGACCCATGCAACAAAGACTATAGTAACTACATTTAGTTTGTTAGTTACGATAGTCATCGTTGCATGGGTCGATATGTATATGTTTTTCAGTAGCTAGGCATAAGTGTATTATCGGCTGAGAAATGAGTGCATAATCTATCGTACCAAGAGTAAGTAATCTGTGACCAAAGTTATTGGTACGGGGTTTGTTTTTTAGGAGGTATAAATGTATATGGGCGCATAATCTCAATACGCTTTCAAATATTCCACATATTCATAGTACGTGTGCGTGTATTCATAGTACGTGTGTTTTTGCATATATCACTTCATAAACCGTAGACAAATATTGAAGTTATTTATCATATAAATATATGATAAATATCTCACATACTCCACATAGGTTATGTCACGGTCATGTCAACAATTTATCACAGTAATTTTTAGAGCTACCATGTTATGTTGGTAACGTTGTAAAATCACTAGACAGCCTGCTTACGTGTGCAAAAATAAATTGAAACAGCGTTAAAGACGTTAGATCATATAATGTTGACCGCACGTCGGCAAAGTCTATCTTGTTCCAAAGTAGCTTTAGCGAAAACGTCGACATCCCCACGCAAAGACCAATTCTCGACTGATTTCTCTAAACTTATCAAAAATAGCCAAGCCTCTGTCGATCAGCTGTTGGACCCGCCACTTAAGCACTGTTATTTTCCAAATATTCTAGCTTTTTTAACGTTTTTGATTTTTATTATTATTGTTACTGTTATTGTTATTGTGTTGATACTGTCTGTGTGATAATTTAGTGTAGAACATAGGAGATAAAGTAAGCTTACATTACTTACTTATTAAACTCTACGCTATGTTATTATTTCAGAAGAATTAAAATGCCAGGTTCAGTCTGTGCTGTATATGGTTGTAAGAACACCTCTTCTACAACAAAAGCTAGAAATCCAAAGATAATTTTTCATTGCTTTCCAAAATCTATTGTATCCGAAACCGTTAGAAAGCAATGGATAAATAGATGCAAACGACAAGATAAATTCAATCCCGATACTAGTAGGATTTGTTCGATTCATTTCACAGAGGATGATTATGAACGAGACCTAAAAAATGAATTACTAGGTAATAAATATAATATGCCGAATACCTGTTATACAGGGTGTCTCACGGAACTGGTACATTAGAAGTTTCTCATGTTACACTATTTCTGGAAACTAGTAATTTTGGAATTAGAATTTACTCGATCTGAGCTCTTCAGCTAAAATATTCTCAAGTTAACTGTCACGTCCGGTCACCGGAAGTCGATATCAACTTTGTTATTTTAAATGGGATGATATAATGTTAATTTTATTTTTGGTTTCTACGTATCAAAATACATCTTTTTCAATAAGGTTCCCTATACCTAAATATCACCATTCTTAAGTATTTTGGATTTTACTAATATTTTGGTGATTTTTGGGGTTGCGTTTAAAATTGAATATCTCGGTTATTATTGAAACTAGAAGTTTCATGATTGATGGTCCAAAACTAGAAACATAACTAAATAAGACGACGTTTAATTCATCATGATATCTTATACAGGGTGTTCAAAATTTACAACATAATAATTATATTTTCAAACGTAAAAAACTCTTTTTTTTCAAATGAAACATCTTGTATACCGATACGCCATTCGATAAGAAATCTTATTCCCTATCAATCAATATTAGGGTTCCCTATATCTTATCTTTAATAGTTTTTGAGATATTGTCACTTTTTCTTTAAATCCATTTTAAATACTCCCATGGGGGACGAAATTAGATACGAAACTTACAACGAAAATTTAAATAGTGATAGATATTTAGAAATACTCCATGACGAATCTTTCGCAGAGGTCCTGGGGTCGTTCAAAATTTAGCAACAAAAATCTTCAAAAAAGAAAATAGGACTAATAAATAATGCCATGCCCTTGAACATCATAAAGCATTTTTGTAAACTGAGAACAGTAATAAGAATGAATTACAGAAATTTAAATTTAAAAATCAAAAACAGATCAAATAAAGATTTATTAAGAGAAACAAAATAAAAAGTTAAAAAAAGTAATAAACTAAACACGGCAAGAAAATTAGCATGTTTTTAAATATATATATTTTTATATTATACCAATTATAAAACAATAAAATAAAATAAAATTTACATTTATGTTTCAGTGCATTTTTCGTTATTTCTACATATGTTAGTTTCAAAATTGTATTCCCCAATTATTTGAATGAAGTTTTTATTTATTTTTTTTTAATTATATAACTTTTTCAATTATAATTCTAGTTTTCTTAAGAGTATCAATTAAAACATTAACATTTGCTTGTTCTTCAATATTTTTGTTGAAAATTATTGTATAAATAACTATTTGAACGAACTACGTAAGTTCAAACTAAAGTTTACGTAAAGCATCTAACAGAGTATAACTGCTAGGGAATCAGTTTACAAAGAAAAAAAAACCACCAAAATCGGATAAGCGGTTTAAGACCCAGTTCTACCTCTCCTAAAACGCGTTTGCAAATAAAAGCGTTATTTATTGTTCAAAGTTTATGAAATTTTTTATGTAACTTCTTAGATAAATAACGAGTTGGGCTGGATGAAAAAAAAAGATAAAAATCAATTTTACTTCTACATCTTTGTTTTTTTTCAAATATAAAACATTTAGCCCAACTCATGATACAAAAATAGATTTTTTATTTAAGTACAATTTTAATCTAAACATTATAATTGCGATAACAAAGCGTAATTGCCAGAAATGTATGTAATTTGCCTATATTACGGGCCCGGTGTAGACAGCAGACGTTAGGAGTTTTAAACACCTCCTATAACTACGCCACGCCTACTGCTATTTTTAGATTAGACTGTTCACAAGTTATGAGTGTTATGACCGTAGCGTATATTGAATCGGGAGAACAGAGTTCTCGCATTTCACATTTATACGCACGGTTTACAAATTTAACACACGATAAAAGTCATATACTGTATGATATTATACTTAGTGTAGTTATACCTGCTAGGTGTTAGGTACATTTGTTTAATAATGGGTAGAAGTCGTGGCAAAATACCTAAACATCCGCGTCTGTCCTTTAGACGAATTAGTAAAAGACGACTACGTATCACCTAAGTTAAAATATTGCATAGATAATCTAAAAGAACAATATTGTAATTATTTAATTACAAATGAGACAAAGAGACCAGAACAGGACTCAAATGAACATTTTATTTAAAATGTTGGTTTTATGGACAGGAAGAGACAATTAGCAGTGACGAACTTGGGTCGGCTCTAATGAATGTTAGTTCAGCGACTGTATTGGGCAGTATTACAGCGGGAATTGGATATAGCCAATGCCAGAATTTGTTTTCATTCATGAATCTTGCATTCATGGCGCCCAGAACGTTTATAAAATATAGCGAACTTGTAGGTGACAAAATATTTGGGATTTATATAAATGGTTTGGGGAACTTTGGACTAGGTATGTGCTATGATTTTACTTTATCATACGTAGTATGTAAAGTATTGTAATCGTGCCAAACAAAATTTTTGAGGTTTTAGCGGAAATGTCTTTTTGGATCCCTTGAACATTTTTGACCCAAGGTAAAAAAAAAATTCTGTGTATGTGTGTGTGCCTTTTTTGTGGCGACGATTCCGGAGAAACTACTAAGGTATCGGGACGAAACTTCATATTTAGAAGTTTCATAACCAAACTTAGAGCCGAAAAGCTTTCTGTTGAAAAGGATCCAAAGAAACTGGAGGTTTAGTCTTATAGCATTTTTGAAAGATTTTGCAAATAAGCCGCCATTTCTGGAAATTTGTCGAAATAGTTAAATAATAAATTAAAGTACAGGAAATTCTGAACAATTTATGACTATGGCATTTTTTGGTAAAATGAATAGCTTAGCTGCATGAGCAAATTCTATTTTATCGAGATCGCTGCATTGAAACTAGTTAGCCAGGATTTGTCAGATATTGTGATTTTCACAATACCTACTGTCAATATAATCAAAATATCCGTCTAGTTCCAGTAGTTTTATTTTAATACAGACATAGCCGATCTCGATTAAATAGAATCTCATGCAGCTAAACTATTAATTTTATATATGGTATGATAAAGTAATGTGCCTGAACGCATCAGATTATTTTTTTTTATTTTTGTCTTCGTGTGTCACTGCCGTGCGTTCGTTCGATATCCAGCATGTTTATAGATGTATTGGGTCCTCATTGCTCGATTTTAATTAATTCCTTTCTAAATTGAAGTCCATAATTCACCGATGAGTTATCATGAGTTAGGTAATACATTTTTGTCAATTTACTATACAGTATGTATGTCACCCTGTTAAAAAGATTAAATATTATAACAGCAAGCGCGCTCTCTCTAACTTAAATCAATATATTTTCTTTTACCGCCTGGCGGCCGCCAGCCAGCTGTATGCAGTCCGGTATGCATATGCGACCGTGATGAGTAAGAACACTAATACATTGTAACTTGAGCGAAAGCGAAAGCACCGACGCGCGGCGACAAACTGGCTGAGTACTTCCCCTTCGAATGTACCCGCGTCGACTATGCTCCGCCTTTGCCTGCTTCCTCTAAACCCCCAACTTCCCCTTATCGTAAAACTGCGGCCTGGTTGACGTTGGTGGGGGCCAGGCAGACCACTCCCAGCAAAAAAAAACATCGCAACGAAATATTTCGTTTGGAAGTTGCGATGTTTTTAAAACGGAGCCTTAAGAGAAAATCAACAAAATGTAGTAAGTTACGCTTATTTTAAACGGCAGCGTGGTGCAAGAGTACGCGTGGTGACGTCACAGCGACAGCGCGCCGAGCGAACAAAAATACTCGATCTGGCCGTCCTCTTTAGTCTACAGTCCTTGACTTCAAACTACGATTATTACGGTGATTCACAAAATATTTCCACCGAATGTGGCGCCATCAATGAACTATATAACCAAGTTAGTCATATATGATTACAGGTTTCTTTAAATTCTACATGGTAAATAGCGCCCCCTGGCCAAGGGACCATCATAAAAGGAACGATATACAGAAATAATGAGCTGAAAAGAAACAGAGGGATGGGGCATACATTGCTATCTCGCTGCGGTGTCTGTATTGTCTGTGCCGTCATATGTCCTGCGTAATCCGGGAGTATGCTAAAATATTATAAAAATTTTGCATTCTTGTTTATACCTATGGTGTTGTTCAAATATTGCACAAAATGATGCTACATTTCAATATAAACTGGTCAAAATATTACAAATAATATTTATTGCTTGTAATTAAAATGATGTTACCGACGTATCACTGTGATGTTGAAATAATGTTTTTATAATATTTCAACAACGCTATAAATACAAGTTCACAACATAATTTGCAACATTCAAACAACGTTATAACGTTGTTTAAATATTACAAATAATGTAGGTAATATGTTACTTTGATGTTTCATTACCATTGACTGTTATGTATCCGCGGTAGGACATAAGAGGTTGCCTAGATATAACAGTTATATTAAATAATACATAAAACCAATATTACAAAATCACAGAAATATATTGTAGAAATGTTGCGGCAATATGTTTTTGTTTAGCGGGAAGTGTACTAACTACTTGTACGTGTACTAACTACTTCTTTATTTCTTTTAAGTGGCCTGTCCAACAGCTGATCGACAGAGGCTTGGCTGTTTTTGATAAGTTCAGAAAAATCAGTCGAGAATTGGTCTTTGCGTGGGGATGTCGACGTTTTCGCTAAAGCTACTTTGGAACAAGATAGACTTTGCCGACGTGCGGTCAACATTATATGATCTAACGTATTTAACGCTGTTTCAATTTATTTTTGCACACGTAAGCAGGCTGTCTAGTGATTTTACAACGGTTACCAACATAACATGGTAGCTCTAAAAATTACTGTGATAAATTGTTGACATAACCGTGACATAACCTATGTGGAGAATGTGAGATATTTATCATATATTTATATGATAAATAACTTCAACATTTGTCTACGGTTTATGAAGTGATATATGCAAAAACCACGTACTATGAATACACGCACACGTACTGTGAATATGTGGAATATTTGAAAGTGTATTGAGATTATGCGCCCATATACATTTATACCTCCTAGAAAACAAACCCCGTACCAATAACTTTGGTCACGGACTACTTACTCTTGGCACGATAGATTATGCACTCATTTCTCAGCCGATAATACACTTATGCCTAGCTACTGAAAAACAAATACATATTGACCCATGCAACGAAGACTATCGTAACTAACAAACTAAATGTAGTTACTATAGTCTTTGTTGCATGGGTCGATATTACATACGTATGTACATCCACAGCGCAGGGATCTGATGACGTATAAGAAAAACAAAACAGTTAATAAGTTATTCTTTATTTACCAATTTGTAATTCATATATTATTTATAAAAGACAATTAGACAACATAAGCTTTATAATATTATATAGCTTTATTAATATTATATTATAATATCAAAATCACAAAAATGTTGATCCTCGCTATCATCAGTCCACACGCATATGGGTCGTAATGCTTGTTCGGTTCTTCGGGGCTAATTCCAATACTATCTGCGGTGTGTTGTCTTGAACGTAATTCTCCATACACTTTGCACTTGAGGAGAAAAACATCTGGAGTCAGTAGTTGACAAGTCGAGTATGTCCCATTATACATTTCTCATATAATAATGTTATAGACGTCTTCCAGTAATATTACCAAAAAATTTGATAAAAAATCGGTAATCTTCAGCATACCTCGATAATTTTATTGTCAGTTCGTGGAAATTATGAAAAGTAGTAATCACATCTCTTGTCTAGAAATCCTCTTCGATCAACAAAATAGTACGTAAGGATTTTGATTCCTCGTAATGTGATTTGAATCCAATTACAAAACCCGTAATGAGCTATCTGCATCATACCATACTTGGAGCTTGAATTCTCTGGTAGTAGAATGGATAAAACAGCACTGTTTATATGTATATTCTGCTAACTAACCTAACAATTGAAAAGGAAATTTTAAAAAACAATAGTATACTTCTTTAGGCACAAACCTGATTGATGTCTGATATAATAGTAGAACTTTTATGTAATCTCCTAATTTCGATTAGAATACTTCTTTGTGCAGTGTCCCCAAGTTTTCTACATTTTCAGATTATATCGGATTTATAGGTTAGAACTCTCGAAATCTGTCCCAGTAAATAAAATGTGTGAATTTTAGCGAGTTACAGCTTTTTTTGTGGAATATGGTAGATAGAGATAGACCCATTACTATCTTCGTCTAATGACGTCTAGTTCTCGACAACATCGTAGATGGCCACACTGTCCAGCCTCGAACATGGATGGAAAAATTGGGAAAATGCGACGCCGATTTTTTAAAAGTGTGGCTTTATTTCGTTTTATTTATTGGAATTTTCACAAATATTACATTGACGTAAAGTGAAACTACGACGGACTTGACACAGAAAACATAATTACATTGTTATTCCTGAAATCACGACATCTAATTATACGTCTATTGTGAGCAGCAATTGTTTAAAATTGGGCATGGGTATAATAAATATCGAGCAAGTCCGACCAAGAAGAGTTAATTTAGATTGTTATAATCTCATAAGATGCTATCGTTATTCAATAATAAACCCACACGAGCACTAAACAGTTTGAATAATTGGACCAATAGGGGCCCACCGGAACAGACCTGAAGTTAGGCTGAACCAGCCTCGAAAATGTTTGTTAAGTTATCGGCATGTTGTCAGTTGCCTGTTCTACCCGGTATTCCATGTTCTAACCCTAACCCCAAAAACTCGTGCAATGAATACCATGCGAATACCTAACTATTTAAGAATAATCAATCAAACATGGACCTAACGTCCTAAACTCGTTTGAAACAACGCGACTACCTCCTACCTACGCATGTGCCGCATAAACTGCCGGACGCCGATTAGTGCCGCGTGTTGGTACTGCCCATGGTACAACCTAACCTAGATATTTATACCATGGTACTGCCGGTGTTGTTGTCCACGAGACGTCGGTGAAAGTAGACGTAGTGAGTTGGTCAACGCAATTATTAATGTTTGAGTTAATGCTTTAACTATATATGTGTATGTATATATCTATACATACAACTATGTACATATATGTACATAGTTGTATGTATAGATATATACATTCATCCTATAAAGAGCAAGTGCTCAGCACATATTCCTGGAATGTGCCCTATATACTGGTGGAATGTACACTGCATATGCTGGGAACGTGCTACGTACGTTCCCAGCATGTGCCAGGTACATACCATTGGCATACCAAACTCTCGGTACATGCCTGGCATGTGCCTGGTATATACCAAGACACGTGCAGGCTATGTGCTAGGCACCTGTATGTGCCGGACATTGGCACGTTCCAGGCACATGCCTGAAACGTAACTGTTACATGTCAGGCACATTCCTATATAATTTTGGCATGTACCTGGCATCTGCCTGGCATGTGATTGTGCTGCTTAGGTATTAATGCATGATTTGTTATAGCCAATCGTAAAGACGTCGTTTGATTGGCCAATCGAACTTATGTGTAATGAAACCTCCCAATCAAAACATATCGCCTTCTAGAACTGTCAGAAGTGTCAAATTACATAAATTGTCATATAACGAGCGTTAAACAGTCTCGATCATTAATCGCTCTTTTTAATATACTTGTTGGTTAAATAACTATTTCCGTCGATCGTTTATTTATGAGTCAGTTTAGTGAATAGGAAATCGTTTATTAAACAACTCTTCTGTTTCACACACCATCTCCTCGCACGAACGCATTCCTGAATTCGCCGATGCTGAGGATGGCTCGCGCCTCCGACCGCGTCAGTGTCGATATGTTCCGATTTAACTATCACAGATTCCGGCGTATGGTTGTTGTCGGAACCCTCACATTAAAGAATTTGTAGGCTTGTTGCTATTATTATTGTTATTATTATGGATATTTCTGTTACTTTTATTTTTTGAAAATTTTTTGAATTTTTTGTTACTTTTCTTATGATTCTGTTATTGTTATTTTGCATACAGCAATCTCAACTGCGTCTTTGATTTTGATTTTTATTGCTTTTCTTTGTACTTTTTGCTTTATTGTTTGTTTGACATAACTGCACATTATTAGTTGTAAACGTGACACAGTGTAAGTGGGTTCGTCCTGTACTGTGTCCAACTTGTATAAATAAATAAATAAATAAATAAATTAATGCATGATTTGTTATAGCCAATCACACGACGTAAAGACATCGTTTGATTGGCCAATAGAACATATGCGAAATGAAACCTTCCAATCAAAACATACCGCCCTCTAGAACTGTCAGTGTCAAACTACATAAATTGTCATATAACCTAAAAACACATTGGAGAAGAAAAATCTATATAGACGGCGCTAGAAGAATACGATCGACGAAAAAATTTTGTGACCAACTCGAATATTAAACGGCGATTAATGATCTCGACAATTAACGCTCGAGCGTTAAACAGTCTCTTCTTAATATACTTGTTGGTTAAATAACTATTAACCAACAAGTATATTAAAAAGAGCGATTAATGATCGAGACTGGTTAACGCGCGAGCGATAGCGATTTCAATAGTTATTTGTGTGACATTCAGTTTAATTTCGAAAAGGTAAGATTTGGTAACTAACAAATATATATATATATATATATATATATATATATATATATATTCTGCCCACAATACTAAATTTTCCAATCATTAGTTGGAATAATGGGTCGCTTATCCCATTCTCGGAGGAGTTATTCGAAAAAGAAGGGCACAAATTCACGAAGTGCGGCAGCAAAACCAAGTTGGGCAAGATTTGAAAAGGTCCCTCAAAAAGCTTGAAAGGTACATTGGCGACATCTATTTGTAAACCCCTCAACTACGACGCCGTCGTCGTTCTGCAGTTCTACCAATCGTTAGTTTAAGATTTTAATTTCGGCGTAAATGAGATAAAATAAATGATAATGTTTTATTGTTGTAGGTTATTATAAACAACCAGACATTTGTTTGTGATATAATTTTTACAAGTAGTTACGTTTGAACTATTGCAACCTCTAGCAATATAATTTACATACTTTCATTTGATATTTTCGGTAAGCCTAGCTTTGTTAATTTTTGTTATTTAAATTAGTTTTTTACCTATTACCCCGCCCTTTGACTAGATCGATTTTTTTCTGCTTACAGCAAAAAACAATAAAACTTCAATATGCTTAGATAAATAGTTTTATTACGTTATAAAGTACATCAATAAATAACAATATTACTTAACTTAATACCATTGATCGGGTGAAATTTTTTCTGAAAAAGAAAATCAACTAGAATTATTCATTCCAAATAATACAGGTGTCGTTTCAAAAGCATTTTTAGCCCTTGTAGTGGTATTAGTACGCTGCAAAAAGCTGCTGTGGAAGAAACATATTAACATTTCTATTATAACAAGAGTCAAACAAGAAAAACTGATATTCCACTCCCACCAAACATGTAAGCGACAAGAGACAGTAAAGGAGCGAATAATCAAAATGTATTATTATCGTTTCTGTTATCTAAGCAGTTTTAAACTTTAAAAATTGTCAAAAGTGAGCAAAAATTTCCCATATAAAGATTTGCCCAGTTTTGAAACAGTGAAAAGTTATTAAGCATTTGGAATATTGTTAAACATTATATAAAGTATAAATATCGATTTGCCTAACAAACAAAAATTATAAGAAATGGATTTTGAAATGGAAATTGTTTTTTATTTGTGTGCTCTGTACAAGTAGTATGGAAACATTAACGAGTCAATTGGTGAATTTTACGCAACATCTAAGTTGCGTAGAATGCCCAACTTAAGAACAGCGGACCAACGTGCATGCATCAAGCTTATGTATTATGTTACGGTTTTGTAAACTTGACAGGGCGTCAAAAATAGTTCAATAAATTTCTATTTACCATTGCCGAATATCGGCTTGCAAAATATGGTCAATAATCGCCTGAACAACATCAGTACTGCTATGAGAACCACCCAGATCTGCAAAAAAAATATATATAATAATACATTTCATAAAGTTTTATCATTCATCCCTACCTGGTGTTCTGATATTGTCATAGCTAACGGTTTGCACAATCGCTCTTTCAATCAACTCAGCATGACGTTTGTGCCCCAAGTGTTCCAGCATTGCAACGGATGCATTGAGCATAGCAACAGGATTTGCTATGTTCTTCCCAGCTATTGCCGTTCCTGTATTGCGAGTACCAGGTTCAAAAATTGCGTACTAAAAATTTACCATTACATATATCACTACGATTATAGTATGAGAATTTTTCTTACGTGATCTCCGTAATTCTTTCCACAGAGTAACCCTGCGCCTCCGATAAGACCGCAGACTACATTTGATACGATGCTGCCATACAAATTAGTCATAATCATCACATCAAACTGGTGTGGCTTTGACACAAGTTGCATACAGCAGTTATCGATGATCATGTCGTTGTGCTCAATTTCTGGATATTCTTTAGCAATACGACGGGAAGTTTCTAAGAATAATCCGTCCGATAATTTCCTGTAACGAAATTACTATCTTCAATGCAAAATTTATCCGAGAATGGGCTTTAAGTAAGTTCATTTGATATAATGCATTTTTGGAAACTCAATGTTTGAAATTACAGATCGCAAAGAACTTCACGTAGTCGTGCAGCTATCGTGGAAACAGAGAATTACGAGTCAATTACTTAAGAATGAATATTGTAGAGTTAATAGGAATATTGTTTAGGCTGATAAAACATATACACATTCCTCTCATACTGCCTGGTTTTAGGTCCAATACCATAAATCAATCTGACTATTTGAAAAAGACCTACAAGTAAAGGAAAATGTTTGATAATAGTCGATGACATATTGAATTAGGTAAATTGTATTTCATTTATGTCATAGTAGCTTATGAGTTTGTCATGAGTAATGAGGTAGTTGTGAATCAAAGCCTTAAAACGTCGGCCTTGGGTCTACCAGCTGTTCGGGAATTCGTTGTAGACTGAGTCCTCTGCGCAAGCACTCCGTGGTGCACAGGTGTGTGAGGGGCTGTATCAGTTGCCCCTTATCTCATAGCTCATATTCGTGTCGCTCGCCAACCTTTGGAAGGAACTGTCTTCTCTTGTTGTGCACTTCCAACATTACTCGGTATACGTATACACATGGAGCTGTCATTATCTGCAGTTGTTTAAAAATTGGTTTGCCAGACCCTCGGGGCCGTACACCCACAATACTCGGTACTCCTCACCGCTTTCTTCTGTGCCACTAGTATGGCTTTTAGGTGCGCAGAATGTCCCCAAATCTGTATGCCATAACACATTCCCGCAACCTCAAAAGTACGCTTTACAGCATATGTAGCTCGTCCTAGTTTTGTGGAAACAAGGTCTGCCTGGGCTTTCTACGTTAGTCGGGGATCAATACACAGACCCAGGAATGTCGCTGGTTCATCCACTTGTTCCCATCTGTGCTATATCTCGGTGTGATCGTTTTTCTTTCGTTCAGGTGTAATCGTTTTTGTGGAACCATCATTTAGCTTCTCCGAAAGTTTCTTGGACTCCTCTGTCAAGTTCTTTACTGTTCTTATGGGCCACTATAATGGTGGTATCGTCTGCATACAGCACTGTGTGAGCTTTCAGGTATAATAGTAGTTCGTAAATGTAGAGAATAAAAAACAATGGTCCAAGGATTGAGCCCTGTTGTATTCCTTTAGTTACTATTCGAGGTCCACTTACTTTCACATCAAAGTTTTCGGTTTCTCGGGTAACGGGGTATAAGGCGATATAAGCTGAGCCCCTGATGCCGTAGTGCTCGATCTTATTCTAGAAAGTTTCGTGTGCCATCATATCAAAAGCTTTCGTTAGGTCAGACATTACAGAGACTCACCTGCGCCTCTCATCCAGCTCCGTACACACATAGGTTAGTAAAGATGTCGAAGTGTCCACTGTGCCCCTATTCTCCCTGAATCCAAACTGACTTGGGTTTAGGTAGTGGTTAACATTAAAGTACCCTGTAAGTCTAACTACTATGACTAGTGATGTAAAATGGTAATATTACCGCGGTAATATTACCTGTAATTTTGGTAATATTACGTAAACTTACCGAAGACAGATTTCTGTGTTGGTAATATTACCGCAGTAATAGAACCGGTAATTTAAGTAATATTACCGATATTTTAATTTATTGCCGTTAACAATACAAAAATGTATTTTTAAAATTAAATTTTATTTTTCTTACTTTCATATTTATAAAATAGTTACAAGATTTTATATTATTATCTATCTATTATCTATCACACACCATTAGGTTTGTATGGATATGACCTGTGGGTAATATTACAAGCTATTAAGTTACGGGTAATTTATCGTCACGGTAATATTACCGGTAATATTACTGGTAATATTACCATTTTTTAAATTGCCGGTAATTTTACATCACTAACTATCACTTTTTCTATTATTTTTGAGATTACCAGGAGTAATGAAGTAGGTCGGTAGTTACCGCAGTCATCAGTTGGTCCTTTTTTATGAATTTGATGTACTTTTGCTATCTTTAAACATTCCGGGAAGGCACCCTGGAGTAGACAAGTATTTATTATGTTGCACAAGGGTGTAGATATGATGTGAACACTGTTCTTGATTACTCTTCAATTTAGAGTTTGCCAAGATGGCGGAGAAAGAAGTCCATAGTGGTGATGCTGTGAAAAAAAGTTGAAAATTTGTGGTTACTGCGACAAAAATGTGGTACAGGAGGCAAGATGCAACAACTGCACTGCACCATTCCATCCAAGTTGCCTGAGAAGACATCAAGGTGAATGCAAGCAAGATGAAGACCAAGAGCCTCTTGAAAGTGAGGTTAAGATCAGAAGTGCTGATCAAGAACTGGAGCTGCTGAGAATGGAGGTAATCCTTCTCAGACGATTAACTAAGGAGCAGGCAGATAAAAATAATATCCTTAAGGAAAATAACATTTTGCTGAGAGAAACAATTAATTACTTAGAAAATAATAACACGGAAGGTAAGGCCGTCCACTTGCCACTAGAAGAACCTCATGTAAACTATAAAAAACCAGTACAGATCCTGAATAAGCAGAAACAAACTAACACCACCTGTAGTAATCTACCTGAAATACTAGCTGAGACTAGAACCAATGGCCTCCCAACCAAGCAACCCTATAGTAACGGTATGCAAAGAGATAAACAATAAACTGCAAAACATGCAAACTATGCAACAACAAATAATGCAAAAAGTTATAAATCTGGATGCAAAGGAAGATAACGAGAAACAGGTGCCACTCATGGGGGTTGCCTCGGTCGATTCCGAACATGCTGCAAATCCGAAGGAAGCGACAGAGGATGGATTTCAAATTGTACAGCGAGAGAGAAAGAGGTCTATCAACACAATACGTGGGACTGCAGCTGAGGAGGAGCACTCACTGAAGGCCGTTCCAAAATATGGATATCTACATGTTTATCGTCTACTCCCAGAAACTTCTGTAGAAGATATAACTACCTACTTGAAATGTAAAAACATAAAAAACGCAACATGCTCCAAACTAGAATCAAGACATCCAGATGAGTACTCTTCTTTTAAGGTTGGTTTTGATATAAGCGAACTGGACACACCGACATTTACAGTAATACATATAAATATCCAGTCAATAACAAATAAAAGTCAATGTCTGTCAGACACAGCCCATGATGCCGATGTAAACGTTCTGTGCCTGTCCGAGCATTGGTTGCATGGTCTAAATTATCAATTGTACAACCTGGAAGGCTACCGCCTCACAAGTATATTTTATCGTAAAGATTACATTCACGGCGGTGCTTGCATATACACAAGGATTGGCGTTCAGGCAACAGCACTAAAAAATATAAACGCGTACTCGATTGAAAAACACTGTGAACTCGCATTAGCCTTCTTCCCAGATCAAAATATGGTGATTATCACCGTTAACCGATCACCAGATGGAGACGTACATATCTTTTTTGAAACCCTTGAAAAGGCACTTGTCAAAGTTTACGACATGTATGACATAAGAATTAAAATCGTCATAGCAGGCCACTTTAATCTAAATTTTGCAAGTAGAGAACCCAAAGTGAGACAGATGCTCAGACTCGCTGACAGTTTTTTGTTCAAACAAACAATATTTGAGGATACCCACATTACTAGTGAATCAAGATCATGTATAGACAATATTTTCACAAATAGCTCACACTTCAAAGCATACAATCTATCGGTTGCGTTATCTGACCATGAACCTCAAGTATTGGAGATCAATTGTGAGCCTCGTCCCAAATCCACCAAGATGTATCGTAGAAATTTTAGCCAACTAAACCGACAACACTTTAAAAATATGCTTAAAAGTGAACCTTGGAGAGAGATATTGGATAATTCTGACCCAAATGCTTCATTTACCTGTTTTCTAAATACCCTGTTGAGCCACTACGAAACTGCCTTTCCAATGAAACAAAATAAACCAAATATGTAATCACTATACTTTGAATAATCCAGAAATGTTGCAAATGAAGGAAACACTTCATTTTATGTATGATGCATACAAATGTACGAACGACGAAGATTATTTAAATATATATAGCAAATTCAAGAAGATATATATTCGGAAAAGGGAAGAAATTAAAAAGACACAAAATATCATCCATATTGAATCTGCCACAAACAAACAGAGAGCTCTATGGAATCAGATAACTAGGGAAACAGGTAAATGCTCGAACAAGGAGGCAAAACCCAAAATACTCAGTGAAGACTTCAACAAGTACTTTACAACAATTGCAGAAAATATCTCAAAAAATCTACCGCCAAAAGATATGACAACGGAAGAGGGCTTCAAACGGATACATGTAAATGGAAAGTCTGCATATTTTTGGCCAACTACATCAAGACGGAAAGACGGAGTCTTTCCAGAAAGCCTGAAAATTGGAAGAGTCATACCCATCTATAAGAAAGGAGGTCCGAATGACCCAGGAAACTATTGACCAATATCCATGCTGCCGTCCCTGTCAAAAATTTTTGAAGAGGCTATGGCGGTGAGAATAGTCGACTTTGTCGACAAACTAACGTATTTCAGCATGAACCAGTTTGGTATCAGGAAGGGTTTGAGCACGGTGGATGCGCTGTGAAAGGTGACAAATGAAATACAAGAAGCAATGGAACAACATGATCACAGTGAATGCCTTTTTATTGATCTTACAAAGGCTTTTGACTGCATGCCACACCAATTGTTTGTCGACAAAATGGAACACTATGGCTTCAGGGGAACGTGCCTTAGTCTTATAAGATCTTATCTGGAAAATAGACGCCAATATGTTGAACAGGAGGAGGATAGGAGCGGAGTGGATACCATAAGTAGAGGAGTTGCCCAGGGATCCATTCTGGGAGCCCTTTTCTTTATCTTGTTTATAAACGATTTACCGACTTATATGGAATCATCTACCACATTGTACGCAGATGACACAACCATTATAAACAAAGGCAAAAATATGTTGGAGCTGGATGCATTAACACAGCAGAGCTTAAAAAGTGCAAACAACTGGTTTACAGCTAATGAGTTGAAGCTGAACCATGAAAAGACCATCAGGGCGACTGGAACACGGACTGAACTCAGCAGCTAAATTCCTGGGAGTATACCTGGACACCAGATTAAAATGGTTACCACAAGTCGAAGAACTGGAAAAGAGCCTCTCAAGAGCCATATATGCTGTTAGAAAAATCGAGAAGCTAATCAACTCAGCCGCCGCTCTGACAGCATACTACGGTATATTTCATTCGAGGATGGTATATGGGCTAACAATCTGGGGTGGTTCCCCACACAGTAAAAAATATTTACATTACAAAAGAGAGCTATTCGGGAAATTGAACATCTGCCTCTCCGAACTCATGCCAAAACGTTATTCATAAAGCACAAAATAATGACACTTCCATCTGCCTACATTTTTTACCAATTGCTGTATGTCAAAGAAAACATATCGTCTCACAAAACACGACAAGATGCACAAATTCACGATCTACGTACAAGAGACAATCTCACCATTCCATACAACAGACTAAAAACAACAAATTCCCTAAGTTGTGGCCTCACTCTCTGCAATAGACTGCCGGCACGATGGAAAGCTCTTAACTCCAGAGAATCTGAGAAAGCCCTCAGGAAGAACATGATGGCCAAAGCATACTACTCCGTGGGAGAATACTTGATGGACACGAATCTCCAATAGTTTTCAATTGAGTCACCAATTTTAATTAGTTTGCTTTATTTTCAATTATTTTCTCACATACATTTACTATTATATTTTTATGGAACTGAATCTTTTTGATTTTAATAAATTTTGATTTGATTTGATTTATATTATACATGTCTGTTGATAGCTTATTTTTTGTGTCCCCAAAAATTTTGCAGATTTCCTCTGTGGTTACCTTCTCAAACTCTGTCAATTCATAACCATCCGTAATCTGCACTTTGGTTGCTGTATTAGATCTTATTCTGTCGTGAGTGTTTCGAAGCAGGGATTCATCTGATGGATCAGTAAAAAATAGATTGAATGCATCTGCTATAGGAGTTTATAACATCGTTTTTTGTTGTTACTGGTTTCGTTGTTTATTATATCCCAGATTGTCTTGCCTTTGTTGCCAGAATCCGATATTATTTTCATATTAGTGTTCTTGCGTACTTCCTCACTTTTTTTGTTATATTTCCATTTGTATTCATGTAGTAGTTGGTAACGTGCTTTATTTCCTCCCTGTTCCTGCATGCCTTGCATGAACTTTAGGTTTTTTTTGAATGGGGCTTTATGAAAACCAACGTGTATCTAAGGAATTATGATACAGTGCAGGACCTTCAGGGAGTAGTGGAGAGCTGTTAGGGATACCTAATAGAAGTTCTTATAATTAAGTTTAGAACTAAGTTAGTTCAGCGCTTGCTCATTTAAAATGTTAAATGTACACAATTCTTTTCAATAAATATATTTTTATTATTTCTTTTTTTATTTAAGAAAAAATACAAGATATTCTTGCTTGAATCACGTCGAGGGGCCGGTGACGGTGCTTAGGGTCGAATGAACAAGTTCAGTTGTTTTATGTAGAATATATAATATAATTTTGTTTCTTTTCGTAATATATGTGGAATTTAGTAAATTTTAAGTTCAGGGGGCACCTATAAATTCAGACTTGTCTGTAGTGTACAAATTGTTTTTTGTTTATATTTTTGTTTTGTAAATTATGGTTTTGGAAGCAATAAATGCTTTATTATTATTATTATTAATAACGACCAAATTCTAAAATGTGTATCAAATTCTTTCAGTCAATGATTTTTTTGTTAAGTAACTTACTTAAGAAGTTTTTCATTCGTAATTCACAATGAATAAAGTATTGCCGTTACAAGGCCTTAATAATAACGTTATTTTCCTAAAATTAGGTAAGTATGTGAAAATATTATTTTGTTACATTTTACGTAAAAGTTTTGTGAAAGCTATATTGTATGATAAACATGTTATACATGAGGTTGTAAAGAAACCTTGATATTCTATTTAAATCTGTAAATATCAAATGGAATCTCATATAGTTGACTATTATTTGTTCTAAACAAGAATTTACATTACCGAAAAGACTAATAGTATTCTCCACTGCTGTCTAAAGCCCCTGTACAGTATCACATATTACAGTTCTTCTATGTAGCCCCATAGAAGAAAATCCATGGGGGTTAAGACGGCCGATGGCGGGCGGGCCACCTAATGGGACCTTCAATGTATTTTGTGATAATTTTATACATGTCTTATACATAATTGTAAAGCTCTTTCAATTATCTACTTAAATCAGTAAAAAAAAAGAATATGGCGTCCATAAGAAATAAAAATGTTGAATATCGCCTAACCTTTTTTGATAGCAAAAATAGCTTCAGAGTATGCTCTTAAATAAGAATAAAAAATGTTGACTTGCTATTTATCGTAATAGCGAAGTTATTCAAGAAAAAAGAAATGGATAGTTTCTACTTTTTCCGTAATATCTAGTGATCCCAGCAAAATTTTAGAAATGTAAAAACTGTTTTGAAAATGTTCCATATTTACGCAACTTTTGTCCCATTTAACCCACATAGTAGCCCTTACAGTTTCCGAGATCCCCATGTACATCATGTTACGTGAGACAGCCTGTATAAACAATTTATTGTTAATCAAATCATAACCTAAGTTCTCTCTTATTTATATTACGATGAAACCATAGGTTTAATCTATCAGAAAAATACCTAGATAAACATGACTATCTAACCGATAGATACTTCCCTTTCAACGACAAACAAAATACTTACATAATATTGGCTTTATGGATGGTTGTAACCTTTTTTCTTCCATGACGTTTAGCATACTCAAACGCCCATCTAGCAACTCTTTCCGAATTTGACTTAGTAACTACCTTCATGCTCTCAACAACACCGTTGACACTCTACAATACAAAACAAAATAATAAAATTAGAAAGTAAAAAATAATTTACAAACCTCATGTTCGAGCATAGCATATTCGCCTTCAGTATTTTGACGAATAATCATGACATCAATGTCTTTTTGCCTTGCTGGGATGCCGGGGTATGATTTGCAGTGCAAGACATTAACAAACAAATCAAGTTCGTTACGAATAGCAACATTACGAGACTGAACTTCGGCGCTTTCACTCTTAGTTTCGATGTTGCCTTTTATACAGACACCGTTTCTTTTGATGGAAGTGATGGCGTATTCCAAACCTCTGTCATCATCGCTGTTTGGGTCGATATCGACAACTTGGAAGTCGACGGGGGCCCCAGCATACCGAAAGACGTCTTTCACGTAATTCATTAGTTCGGGGCCAATACCACTGCCTGGTAACATGGTGACACCATGTCGCCCCCCGTATAAAGCCATTGGAATAGCGGTCTAAAATTTTTATTTTGGTATATTTATTTTGAATTGCTTTATTCGTGTTTAATTTACCTGTTTTCTGACTAAGGGGGTCTTGTGCTGCAATTCGAAAGCTGACATTGTGGATGCCTAAAATAAATTATGATTGTTTTAAATGTATTAGATAACTTAACATAGTTTTGACTTACATTTCGTAGAGTTTTTCCAACATCTACAAGAAGGAGACGTTTGCTTAAAATTGTAGCAGCCATTTTAATGTTGTTGGATTTTATATTTCCGTTGGGGAAATTTAGAAATCTATTCAGTTCACGCAACCACGAGAAGTTTTAGTCGCGGCCAAGTTCTATATTTGACACACGACACAGTCGACACACGTTCACGTGACATAAAAGTTGGAGAATTAAATAGTTAGAACCAAGTCACTAATGCCACCGCACTAACACATATAATACTATGGCTTTCCTGTGGCAATCAAATTTAAAATTTATTTCTCCATCTTATTTGTGAATTCCAATTTCCAATTAATATTGTCTGCTTTCTATTTAGGTACAATTAATTTAAACAACTGTATTGTTGTTTTTGTTCAACATACATAACACGAAAATTTATACAATGCTGAAAGACTATCATCATTTATCAGTATCACAGATTAATCTTGGATGCCTAATAAAGTTAAACTAAAGATATTTAAGAATATAAGAATATTTCCACTAATTTGTTAGTAATCGTACTAGAAGCAAAATTACAACATCCCACTTCCTATAATAAAAATTTAAAATAATTATATTTCGGATGATTTTGGAAAAAACTTTTTGGCATGGGTCTGGTCATGCCAATACTATTTAGCAAAGATAAGATTATGATGGTTTGCATGCTCTAATGATTTATGTCCCCGTTATCCACATCGCATCATTTATACAAATTACGTGTCGAAGCTGTAACAAAGATAAAGTTGATTAAAAATAGCAAATAGCCATAGCATGTGCTATACGTCCTCCCTCATTGTTATCGAATTTTTCCTCTTGAAGTTGCGTATCATCAATATCGTAAATAGAACACTTACTTTTGCCGAAATTTAAAATGTTAATTTAATTTTTTTCGCTTATTATTGAAATTTATTGTTGTAGTGTGGTAATTTTTTAAGGTTTGTGACGGCAACGAGCACATTCGTGTTTTTTTTTGCAGTCCATCGTACCGGTTATAATTGCTATTCTTTACCTCGTATCTGCTACCTGTTTGTATTCGAATTCTGCAATCGATAACGATGGCCCAGAGTAAGTATTCCTGTAATATAATTCAATTTAGTGATGTTAAATTACCGATAATTTAAAAAATGAGAATATTACCGGTAATATTACCAGTGATGTTAAATTACCAGCAGTAATTTAAACATTGGTAATATTACCGGTAATATTACCCAGGCAATTTTATCATTTATCATTATTCATTACTATGAGTTATGACCATACTCCCAGGAGCTTTCCGGCTTTTTCGTAGATTACCGGAAACATTTTAGCGGTAATATTACCAATACCAAATTCCGCCTTCGGTAACTTTTCGTAATATTACCAAAATTACCGGTAATATTACCGCGGTAATATTGCCGTTTTACATCATTACATTTCATACAACTCAATTTGCGATTATCCTTTTTGTTTATTGAAATTTAGTACTAAAAAAGATTATTTCATTTTACGTTATTACAAACTGATGCGTGATGGTTTGCATGCTCTAATAATTTATGTCCCCGTTATCCACATCGCATCATTTATACAAATTACGTGTTGGAGCTGTAACAAAGATAAAGTTGATTAAAAATAGCAAATAGCCATAGCTTGTTCTATACGTCCTCCCTCATTGTTATCGAATTTTTCCTCTTGATGTTACGTATCATCAATATCGTTAATAAAACACTTACTTTTGCCGAAATTTAAAATGTTAATTTAATTTTTTTCGCTTATTATTGAAATGTATTGTAGTATGCTAATTTTTTAAGGTTTGTGACGGCAACGACCACACTCGAGTTTTCTTTTTGCGGTCTATCGTACCGGTTATAATTGCGATTCTTTCCTCGTATCTCGTATCTGCTACCTGTTTGTATTCGAATTCTGCAAAGGAAAACGATGGCGCAGAGTAAGTAGATATTCCTGTAATACATTTTATACAACTAACTTTGCGATTGTCCTTTTTGTTTATTGAAATTTATTACTAAAATATGATTAATTAAAAAAATATACAACAAATTCTGAACATCAATGAAGCAGGTTTAGAGGTTTCCTTTTTATAGAATCGTGCACCTGCTTTGCCATTGCCCCACATTATTAGAAAAAAAGAGTTCCTGCCCAGAAACTGCTTGCATAATTTTGTAAATTACGAATAGAGGCGGGTTCGAAAAATGAAAAAATCTAGAACACGTGATCGTCGGAGCCGCAATCGCATCAATCTTGTTGTGGTCATGCTCCTCGTTATTCGTTATTCTCGTCATATTCTCTAACCTTGAAAACAAGCCCCGGTGAAAACGAAAGTCACATTTTGGTGTTAAGGTGAAATCGTTTTTTGTCTTTAGTCGTTTGTTGAAGTTATGCTAGGAAATGTCTCTAATCGACTGTGATAGTTGCGATTTAGGTAAAAACTGTTGATATCAACCCAAAAAACAATTGACAACAACCCAAAAAACACAACATTCATATATTTATTTTTTAGACACAAAGAGAGCTGAGGAATGTTTAGCCCTATACAGGCAATCCCTTAAATCTATTGAGTTAGACCATGATGGGACTCATTTCGATGGACAATTCCCGCATGTCTTTGTTATTTTGGGTGCTTCGGTAAAATTTTTGTTACGTTTGAAACTTTCTGATACCAATAATATCTAATTTTAGGGAGATTTAGCAAGGAAAAAAATTTATCCAACGATATGGTGGCTGTTCAGAGATAATTTACTTCCTTTGAAAACTGTATTCTATGGGTACGCCCGCAGTTCTATGAGCATTCAACAGTTACGAGAGAAATGTCACCAATACATGAAGGTAATTTCTTTTTTAATATTATTATATTGTGACCCTGTTTGTAATCTCTTAGGTCAAACCGTCTGAAGAGAAATTATATGAGGAATTTTGGTCTCTCAACTATTATGTGGCTGGTAGTTACGATTCAAGAACAAATTTCGAAAAGCTTAGTCAAGAACTAATCATTCACGAGCGTGGACCAGCTGCCAATAGGGTTTTTTATTTGGCGTTACCACCTTCTGTCTACGAAACGGTGACCGTTAATATACGAAATGCTTGTATGGCTCAAAAGTAAGATCTCTTTTTTCAAAATTATGCGTAATACATGCTAAAATTTTAGAGGTTGGACTAGAGTTATCATTGAAAAACCGTTCGGCAAAGATTTGGAAAGCTCGCAAAAATTATCAGACCATTTGGCGTCATTGTTTACTGAACAGCAAGTCTATAGAATCGATCATTACCTCGGAAAAGAAATGGTACAAAATCTAATGACGTTAAGGTGATATAAATAAATTATAGAGAGAATTTAAAAACGGTGCCATTTTTCAGCACGACTCATTAGGACTTCTCACGACAAATTTATGTACGTTAACGGCAAAATATGCATTTGAACGACAAAATATGTGTTCTAACAGCAGAAAATGAAAATGAACGACAAAATATGAGTTTTAACGACAAAAATAGGAACTGAACGGCTAAATGTGTTTTAACTACAAAAACTGGACAGAAAAATATGTAATACAATCACCTGTATGCTATCAGACATACTTAAGTGCTTTCTTTTGTTTACAACGTGCATCCAAGTTTTAAGTTGGATTACCTGATTTTCAATCCTTAAGATGTCAAGTCATTTGTTAAATTAGAGTAGTAAAAAATGCCGAGATGCGAACAAAATAAATATAATGGATGTTTTTGCTCCGATTATCAAGATTATTTCAGATAGACCTGTATATAAGCCGTTGAATAAAAAATTAATTATATTGATTTATGAAATGTTGTAAATTTGTAATAGTAAAATCGGATTTCCACCAAGGCAACACAAATAAAAATACCAATGACCAGATATGATACACGTTGCCCATTGCTGCCTCAGTAAAATTTCGACAGAATAAAATCAATAGTAAGGAATCTCGAGCTGGTATTACGTAATCCAAATAAGCAATCCAAATGTTACAGAATGTTTAGATTATTTAAAGAAGAATGGACCAAGAAAAAGCTAGGAACTTGCTTAACGGTACTGCTTTATGATATACTTTTATAAATAATCGAATTGATGCGGCAATGGATAATTTCCGTAAATAGTTTTATGAGACAGTGCAGCGATATCTGTTTGATGGTGCACTTTATTCAATGGATGAGCATTTGTGTTTATGGCTGGTTGTGATCTATTTTATGTATCTTATATTTTGATACTTTTAATGGGCTCTATATGTATATTATATCTATATTACCGCCATCTTGTATTAACTATTTCAAAGTTTTATATATATATATATATATCAATCAGAATGTTTGTAGGTACATCAAATATGAATCGGTAAATTTGTATTACATGACAATGTCAATATCTTCCGAAGATTCTAATGTTATAATTAATATCCTACACATGCGAAAATGAAAAAGAACATACAATAAGAAACCGATTACAAGGAGGACACATATATTCCATACATAAAGCTTAAAATCAGAATATTTTCAAAGATTACAAAGGACGAAAGATATATGTAATTATTTAAAAGAGTTTTAATACTTAGACTGAAAATCAAGCATATTTAAACAAATACAAATAAAAGCATGCACTTGGATTAAATCCTAATAAATATCTACTGGTGGGGCGTAAGGCGCCATCTTCAAATCATTCGTCTATATTTAAGGCTTTCAAAAGCTAGCGTGTCTCAAATGTTCAAAGTTAATACTTTTGGTTAGTTTTATTGGTATTTTATTTTCATTATGAATCCTTTGTTTATTTGGCAAATATACATTTTTATACTATGGTTGTTTATATTTAATTTATCTGAACTATTGATAGTTACGTTATGTAGTGCACGCCTTTGTCGATATGAATACCTAATTTGTCTAGGTGAATACATAATCTGTCGTGCAAAAATTGTCGTTGCGAAACCCTAAAATGTCGGGCTGATATATATTCACTATTTAAAAATAATTTTCTGTATTTAGATTTGGCAATAGAATTTTTGCTCCTACCTGGAACAGAGACAACATTGCGTCAATTCAAATATCATTTAAAGAACCGTTCGGAACCCAAGGTAGGGGTGGTTACTTCGACAGTTTTGGCATAATCCGTGACATCATGCAGAACCATCTCCTGCAAATTTTGACTTTGGTCGCAATGGAAAAACCTGCGTCCATCCATCCCGACGATATCCGTAACGAAAAAGTCAAAGTCTTACGTTGCATCAAAACCCTTAACTTTGAAGACGTAGTGCTTGGACAGTATGTCGGAAATCCCAAAGGGACCGGCGAAGAGCAATTAGGATATTTGGACGATGATACCGTTCCAAACGATTCCACAACCCCCACTTACGCCCTTGGTGTTCTAAGGATCAATAACGAACGATGGGATGGCGTTCCATTTATTTTAAAATGTGGAAAAGGTACCTATAGCACCATGTCATCTGTTCCATTTTGTTATTAATTTTTTATGAATTTAGCTCTTAATGAAAGGAAAGCGGAGGTGAGAATACAATTCAAGGACGTTCCTGGTGACATTTTCGAAGGTCGTACAAAACGCAACGAATTAGTTATAAAAGTACAACCTGGGGAGGCATTGTACATAAAGTTAATGGTAAAAACGCCAGGAATGGCATTTGATATGGAAGAAACTGAATTAGATTTGACGTACGGAAGCAGATATTCTGTGAGTTTGTATTATTAATTTAAATTATTCCCTAGAAACTAATTATTTCAATTTAGAACATTAAATTACCGGACGCATACGAACGTTTGATTTTGGACGTATTCTGCGGATCTCAGATGCATTTTGTTAGGGCTGACGAACTTAGAGAGGCGTGGAGAATTTTTACACCGTTATTGCATCATATTGAAGAAGAAAAAGTTCAGCCGATACCATATTTGTAAGTTTTTTTTGTTTGTATAAAACTGGGATAAAACTGTTTTGTTTCACTTTGTAGGTATGGTAGTAGGGGCCCTAAAGAAGCAGACGAGAAGTTATACAGCAATAATTTTACGTACTCAGGTTCATATAAGTGGAAGCCGTCAAACTTATAAAGATTTTTTTCGGTATTCGTTAAACACTTATCTTTAATAAATTATTATAAATTTGTGGTGGTTTGTTATAGATTTTATTTTTTTATATAATGTTAGACCGGAGAGCATTCTGTGGCTTCGCGCTGTTATACACTGTTTGTGATATGTTAAAAGTTGAAATTTATCATATTTAAGCTATGCATTTTCTAGTAAACCTCAATAATTGAATTGTAACGACAGTAATAAAGCACTTTTTATTATGGTAGTATTTTTTACTCAATGAAACCCTAATAAACATTCAGTAGAAGTTAAATTGCCAATATACTGGGTGTATAATAAATGCAGGGCTGTTTAATGAGGGCCGGATTTATCGATTAGGCAAGAAAGGCAGCTGTCTAGGGCGGCAAGAAATGTTTAAAAACAACAATTATAAGTGTATGTCAGTCCCTGCGTCTTATCCTATTCGACCATTGTTAAATTATTCCGCGTATGAAAGGAGATGGGTATATTTTTGTCGCACTTACGATACGTGGCAATTGAAATAAGCACGGAATTTGTCATTACTAATAGCGATTATAATATTATATTAATTATATATATTATAATTCAATCTAGGGAAACCACTAACTTTTGGTTTCCATATGGGCGCCATGTTTGGTTTTAACATGTTAGGTGGTCTTTTCTTCAGTTTCAATTGTGATGTATCACACTTGTTGTTTAGCTGGAAATTTTAGATAAATTTTTGTATTTTATGTTTGTTTTTGCAATAATTGATTCGGAGCTAGAATTAACGATTCTTGTGACACATATGTTTAAAGCAACCCTTTTCATTCTTTGCGTTCATGTAGTTAGTTCAAAAAAACAGCCCATTATTTGTGGTACAATACGTGAATCAGAAGCAAGAATCATCATTAAAAATGTTAAAATCATGCATGGCCTCCATAAAGGGAAAAGTTGGCCATTGTTTCTCCATCTTCTTTAAAGATAACTCAAGTAATACGCAAGTGGATGTGTCGTGCCTGAAATGGTGCACATTCGTGCCTAAAGTAACATAACATTGGATTGAAATGTCATATTATTGCGAATATGGTGTCTTCACAATATAACCTACTATATAACCTTCTAACCTTCACAATCATGGGCGCCGTTACATATGGGCAGGGGGGGCGCTTGCCCACCCCCCCTGGATTTCGAAACCAACTACCGCTACGCGAAAAACGAAAAAGATAGGAGTGGGCGAGAAATTTGTGATCGATCTTTGATCACAATTGAAGACCGATCAATAGATCTGATCGATAAATCGGTTATTATCATATCAGATGGATCTTTTGATCATAGATCAGGTTGATCTTTTTGATCAGATGGATCTCGCATATCAAACAGAATTGAAAGCTATGTATTTATTTAACAGACAGGTCAGTCGCCGCTCGGCCTGTATGTAAAATATTTTCGCGGCTAGGCTTGAAAGTTATTAACTAAACGCCTAGCGGGCAATTAGCATCTTTCGTGTCCCTACAAAGATACAAAAATTACATTTTCGTATAGTGAAGGATGAAAAAAAAATTACTAGATAAATGATGACTATTCCGATTATTATCGGCTATTGTCACCAATGTCAGTTTTATTAGATATTGCGATATTGCCCTCTCGTAACAGTCGCGAAAGAGCCACAAGATGACAAGATACGGTATCTAAATTTTGCGCTGCAGTCCAAAATAAGTATTGTTGTATGCACTTTTATTTGATCGTACTTATTAGTTTCCATTACTTCGCAATTTTTGGCACTGCTGAGCAGTTTATCTTAAATACACTAGGTGTTAAACTAATAAGCGTAGAATATATAGATGAGGTATAATAGTCAACTTTTGGTAGTAGACCAAATTTTGATAACGAAGTCATGTCCAGATAGGAACCGTTTAGGAACTGCAGAGAGCCGGAATATTGTACCAACTTTAGAAATTCCTTTAGTAAAGTAGGTTGTATAAAGTATCATACAATCAGTGGCGTAGCGAGCAAAACTGGCGCCCGGGGCACGCTACTATTTTGGCGCCCCCCCTTCCAGGAAAACAGTAATATACTGTGTACTCATTTTTGTCCGGCCAGTGGTACTACTGTAAGTGAATACAGCTGCGTGTGTTAAGTACAATGGGGCACGATTACGAAATAAATATTTCCTAAAAAGCAGGTTATTTGTCTTTTATTAGTGTCAAGTACTCAACACAAGTTATTCTTCTATCTAGATTGTAGTCTTCCGCTGTCTGAATTAATGAATTCTTTATTTTCGGACAGAAGCCGCGTCGGTAACACAGCAAAGGCCGACGTTTCGCGTTCTACTGCAAGAGGAATCTTCAGGACGGACTTCTTGGTGCAGAGAGCCACGAAGGAAACGCCTTTTGGTGTGTCACCGTGCATTTTCGCCCGAAAATCAAGAATTCTATGAAAAATTGTAAATTTAAATCAATCTTATAAATACTTAGAAAGTCCAACCACAGTGACGTATTTCACGCCCATTAGTGGTAACCGTTCATTGGTAATAAAACTTACGTCATGCGTCAAACTATTACCTTCCACTACAGAGTGTTACCACCCAAAACACGGTTATTCACAAATTTAATTTCGCGCAAGCTTTGTCGAAACGGAAACGGTCGATTAAGATATTGCTTTCGAAGAACACAACAGTAAAAAAATTTGAATATTGTCTGTTTCTTCAATAATTTTATTCAATACTGTTAACAATTTCCGATCTTTCAATTCAGATCGGTCAAAGGGAGACCATTTGGCGCCCCTTTGCAAGCGGCGCCCGGGGCATGATAACCCCCTTGACCCCCCCACCCCCGCCTCGGTACGCCACTGGCCATAGACAATGCCTGCTGTAAGAGTTTTTCAAAATTGAAATTAATCAAAAATTATGTAAAATCTACATTAATTGTAAACCGAACAATACACAATATAATAGTTCTTTGGAATTACTGTATATTTTTAGTATTTTAAATTGAAATCCCTAAATAAGGGGGCGGCGAAATTTTCCTCCGCCCCGGGCAGCTGACACCCACGCTACGCCACTGCTCTAGTCACCACGCAAATATGAAATAGCAATAATAAATACATATAATATAGAAATATGTATAGTCAATAATATACTCAATTTGTCAAAAATTGAATAGGTTTGTCTTAATAAGGAATCCGACAAAATGAGACCGACGATTCTAAAAGCAACAAAGAATGGTTGACTTTGGCGGCTCGATGTTTTTCGTCATTCAAAGCGCCGAAACTGTGACAAAAGAATATGGAATTTACCTACGGCTATACTCGTACCTACTATCCTAACATGCAAAAAATATGTTACCGTGAAATACGAATACCGACAACCAAATTATGTTTATAGACGGGGTAGGTCAGAGACAATACAGACACCGCAGCGAGATAGCAATGTATGCCCCATCCCTCTGTTTCTTTTCAGCTCATTATTTCTGTATATCGTTCCTTTTATGATGGTCCCTTGGCCAGGGGGCGCTATTTACCATGTAGAATTTAAAGAAACCTGTAATCATATATGACTAACTTGGTTATATAGTTCATTGATGGCGCCACATTCGGTGGAAATATTTTGTGAATTACCGTAATAATCGTAGTTTGAAGTCAGTTGTCACTTTGTTTGAATATTGTTCGACCTCACAGTTCACAGTATTTTGGCGTTTAAGTTTCTATTTGCTGCGTGACGTTTACAAAATATGTTGTATAGTGTGTGCGGCGATTCGGAAGACGAAGGGCGAAAGATGTTTTGTTTTCCGAACCCTCATGATAGGTGAGTACATATATAAAACATATTGCTAATATGTCCAGGTAATTGTTGTACGGTGATCTAAAACATCTTTTGGCTGTCGTAATTTTCTCTAAACAAATCACTGTACATACATTTAAGACTGTTCGGTCAAATATTTTATTGATGCCCTGCGATGCAGAAGCTAGATACCGATGGGAAGCCAACTGATGATATAGGTGCGTAGCAAATAATCTTTGATTTTGTGTATTCAAGAAACTTTTTAATCTGGTCTTTGGCCCTATTCAATATCACATATGCAATCTTATACGGTGTTTTTCCCAAATTTTATCAGTTTTTTTTATTGTTAAAGCACCAAAAAGCAATACTTTTACAACTCCTGTTGAAATGAACTTTTAATATCTTGCGGCCATATAATAACTGTCAAAGTTTTACCACTATCGCTTGGGCACAGAGTGATGTATCACCAAATGGCAACCAGTAGTACGGGAACTCTCAGAAGGGCGACCAGCTTTTTACTTAGAAGTAATTATATTTATGTAAAAAAATAGCTGGTCACCCTTGTCTGCATGTTATATAAAATATAAAATATTATTTATAAAATATTATTTATAAAATAATTTTTTTTTCAATCAGGTCCGTTGAGTGGCAGCGCTCTATGTACCGTCACGCCTACCAAAACATTTGCGAATTTGTAGCAAGCATTTTACTTCGGGAAGCTTCGATCCTCGCTATTTTGCAAATGTTGGACTAAAGAGGGACGCTGTACCAACATAATTTCCGGCCTGTCAACCACAGGAAGATCTCAATAAATGACGTAAGCATAGATTATTCTCTATGGACAGCGACTACAGGACTTAAGACTTCAATCACCCAAATTCTGCTAATGAGAAAACAATTCTCTCCAAATGAAGTCAACTTTTGGAAAAGTTACCAATTCTACAATAATCCAAGGAAATCAAATACTTCCGTTAATCCTAGAGAGGTAATATATGAAATGAGAACAATTGGTCATAAGACACAAAAAAGACTAGTGGCTTATTAATAGAAAGTAGACTCTGTTGGCATATAATAAAGTCCTACTTTACAAGCAGTTACTTAAACCTTTTTCTTTTTTTAGTGGGGCTGCACTTAGCCAAGCATTATCACTTATCAGCATCATTCAACGCTTCCAAAATAAGGGGCTAAGAAACATTGTGGGCCCACCTTGGTATATTAGAAATAGCTGTCTTCAAAGGGACCTCAAGATGGAATTACTAACGAACGAAATTGAAAAGTTGCAGAGAATCATCAGAATAGACTGCTTCAGCACACGAATGTCATAGCAATCCACCTAGGTCCTTGACAATTGTGACAGTGCGAAGCTCAAAAGAACTAACTAAACTTCTTGATTTGGTGAAGTGATGTTACAATTTCAGAGCGCAGCCTTATGTGAGAGATATGTGACCAAAACACAGCATTTAATCTAAATTTAAGTTAAACCGATGGGGATCACTTAATATTGTTTTTATACTAAGCGTTGTTTACTTGTGTTATACACAAGTGTGTTAAAAAACCAATACTTTTGAAATCAAACAAGTGGATCAAGTCAAGCTTTTGACAAATTGACAGATTTACTTAGCGTTCATAAGTCCAGTCCGTGGCAAACTTGATTCATTGTATTTGAAATATATTAATTTTATATAATTTAGAATGTCACAAATAATAGATTCTTCAAAAGGTCAATCAATAAATCATTATTGATGATTGGGCAAGAGTTTATTAACATTTTGTACTCAGAAAACAGAGAAGAATTTAATTTTCATATTGCTTGATTAAACATAAATCTAATGTGGTTTGAACATTTTTAGAAATTGTTGTTTTCCGACACCTTTAAACGTAAATTAAACGTAAAGTGGATCAAAATTAGTATTACATATTTTTGCCATTTACTATTTAAGCCATTAAATTAATTGTTGTACAGCTGATTAAAATGTAATACCTACTATACGGATTAGGGTTGCATTCCGTCCTTATTTCGCCAGGATTATATTCGTAATCATGCCTGTGTCCTCGTTTCCTCGGCGTGACACCATTGCTCCTATGCTTATATTTTTGTTTTCTCATATTTGTTTACTTACAGAATTGCTGCAAACTTGTGCTGAACAATTTTGTAAAAAACTAAATTTTATATATTTTTGTTTTAATTTTTATCAGACACATTAACTAAAAAGTTGATGTTTTTGTATTACATTTTAATTCAAGCCCATAACTTATAATTTGTGATATTTTTTGCGAATGGTGAGAGAAGCCATCAGTTTTTCGCTCGTGTTGTCTCAATATATGGCTGTAGCTTTTTCGCATCTTTTTAACATTTATATTAGATAAATAAGATATTTTGACAATTATATTTGTTTGAAGCAAACATGTGGCAGCTGTCTTGCCCTTGCAATTTTTGATACAGGTCGTAGTTTATAACGTCGGCAACCTAGTTATTAGGATGTCTACAATTAATTTTTTCAAGCAAACCCTTTTCAAATGGTTGTATGCTTAGAAAGCAATTGTACCATTTTCTATAGATTTAAAATAATATTTAGAGGATACTACCAGCTGCCAACCCTAAAATAATAAAACAAATATTTAAAGAATATAAGAAAATATTCTTGTGTTCTATCAATTTCATAAAGAATAGCTGATAGGTATGTTTTTCCATATCTGATTCAATAGACAGAAAGGAGCGTTTTTGCAGAATAGTAACGCAAAAATATGTAGATAACAGATTCACTTTATACAAACAAAATCGATATTTTTTCATGTTGGCCAATATAATCTGATGGTCGTCAATTCTAGGCTTTTTGTCAACCTTTGTTAAATTTGTCATTTTCATGTGACTAACGAGTTGGGATCATCTAAAATTTCAAACAAGCGGTTGTTATTTTGGTTTAAAATTAATACCTAAAATCTAATCCAAATAAATATCATGGATTCAGAAAAAACAAACGACATTTGGGGATATCAATATTAAATATGAGTTTGATTTTGAGTAAACAAGACAAGAATTTTTTGAAAATTTTTATAGTCGTTGGTGCACAGCATAAGCCAAAAACTACATATACCTGGTTAGTAAATGGGTTATATAGCCAGCGCACAAGTTACTTTACTTCTAAAATGTCCTTTATTTGTTCCAATATTTGTTAAAAAGTTTAAACTTAAATCAGCGGATAACAATTTCTAATAATTTTGTGGTAACAACTTGTGCATGTTACATTATGGAGTTAATAAAGTATTACTGTTTTATTAAAACGGGTTGTATTCAGTTTAACTTGTGCTATCATTTCTGTATAAGAAAATAATAACTTTGTTTTTATATACGCTTGTTAGTTTCATCATTATTGTTATAGAAATTATAACGACTAACTATCTTATTTTAGTATGTCTCTGTTTAATATTTCTTAAGTATATTAAAAGAGATCATGATGAAAACTTTTAATATATTTGTTGTTTTTGTAAACATCATTAGTATTCTTCTGGCCCACAACAGATTTTCAATGTCATCTGACTTTGAAAATTTACCTCACAATATTAAGCAAAATGGTAAGTAAATTTACAATTTATTTGAAAAGGTACAATTAATTTGAAACCAATATTTTAAATATGGCGCCACCTACACGCGGCGCCTCTCAGCGCCACCTACACGCGGGCCCATCAAAAAAGAGAAAACAGATGGTGGGGGAGAGAGTAAGAAGATGTGGTAGGGGCATCGAAATTAACATTTACTGCGGTGTCTCGTGGGGTAGGTGCTATAAAAGAAGACAAAACGCCATTATTCTGTTACTTTGTATTTCGACTGTTACCATTTGCACAAAGATTGTGAAATTAAATGTAAAGAAATTCAAAGCAAGTGACAATCTTCATGAGTTTCATTCTCACTATGTACCGAAAAATACTCAAATCAAAGTAGTTCAACAGTTATTCGACATCAAATGAACTAGATATAGGTATCCATAATTTGTTTCAATCATTTATTTTATGATTCATTTGGTTCATGGCATAACTAAAGATTGCATAATTCGTAAGAAAGTATTATCACGTATGTACCTACCACATTGAGATCGCTGTCCATACACTTCCGTAGTCAAACCATCAATGTCTCCCACTTTATTGCTAGCGACACAATCCACACCCAGTTATCCTGTTGCATTTCATAGCAGCTGACGTGTACTAAGAGTGTCTGCACGTCACATGTTTATTTTGAATAGCCCTATCTCATTCTGTCTCATTTGCATAAACCACCTTAATGCGGCCCTGAGTATACTGAGTAAAATACGTACAGATATGTTGAAGCCTTAAATTTATTTATATTCACCTTATTTCTCATGTTTTTGTTTATAATAGTAATAATAGGATTTATTTACAGTAAAAAGATTACAAAATTTACAAATCATGTGGTTAATTTAAAGTAAAATTCGTACTACTCTCTATAAAAAAACGTCCCTCACAAACATCTAAATTAAGGAGATATGCGGACAGTTTGAAAAAGCTGAAATTTAATCAGCAGTTAAATTCATAGGCTGGTCTTCGTCAATGTTAGACGAATCAGGTTCACTGGAGACGCAGGACATATTTTCGGAAAAACTTCGGCGTGATGGCACGCTGAGATCCAAAGACTGAGTATCCGGTTTCAGAAGATTTTTATGTTTATCGTCCTTTTTACTCATATCCCAACTATATTCGTTCTTCATTTTACTATAACTATTCAAGTCAGGACAATAATCGGACTTCCCCAAATCAAATTTATTCTTCATATTCATCATATTCATTTCAGACAAATAATCGGTTTTAGGTATTTTTGTATCGATAGGAATTTTTAACGGTAAATTTAATTTATCGCCCCCTTTAGATTTTGAGTTCCCGATCGGGCTGGTTGACGAATGCGGTTTTATCAATTCTTGCATCTTAAAGAGGTTAGTTTGGAGGAACATATTGTTTGCTGCTAAGGTAGAATGCGCTAGTGGATCGGGAAGCCCTAACATACTCGTAGCGCTTGGAAATTTCCCAGAATTAAATAAAACACTCGCGATATCCGTTGGTAACATTAAATTCGCGCTTAATGCAGACGAACTCATCCCAGCCAACATCCCGCTTTTATTTATCGTCGGAATCGATAACAAATTATCTTTAGCATCAATAGGACAGCCTAAAATCTCTCGAATATACTTCCAGACCATCAGTTCGTTTTCCTCGCGGGGAAATTTTGATATTAACGCAGTTTTTAGTTTGTCGATATACGTCGATGAGCTGTTATATTTTTCTGAGAAGTCGATAAAGTCGGAATTGCTCCTAAAAAACTCAACTAAGGTACTCAGTTCTTCCTTTATTTGTGAAGTCATCACTGCATCTTGGACCACGCTATAAGACATCAACATCGGGCGTCCGTATTCATTCGGTTTACTTTCCGGTGGAGGAATAACCCAGTAAGAAATTATATTTGATAAAATTTCTAATGACGCATTTTCATAATTATATGGAGCTATTATATAAAAAAGAAATTATGTAATACATAATTTTTCTTTTGATTATCTTTACTTACATAATATAAACCCAACGCACGGTGTGTAGCTATTATCTGTAATCCCTTTCATTCGGATTTGATAATCTAATTGCATGTCGATGTCTCGTAATGTTGGGGCACAAGGTAAGAACGGATGGGAGTGGTACCACCCTACTAAAGTAAGTCTTTCCTTTTCGATGGCTTTCAAAATATCTGACTCAACACGTCCTGCATTATCTTTGTCACCTTTCTTGTACTTGCAGGGAAATGAGTGCATAATCTGCAAATCTATGTTTCATTTTTATTTTGCTCCGAAAAAGTTCCGTATACTTACTATGTGAGTTTACATCCCAGTGTCCCGCCAAATATCCATACACTTCGGATTTCGATAAATGGCAATGAAAATCCATTAACAACGCTGCATTTGTCGATAGGGTAACTAGAAACGGCTGAATCTTGCCGAGATTTGAAAATGGTACGCATTCTATTAGTGTATTCGAATCACTGTAATTAAGAACGTATCCTCAAATATTTTTTTAATTTATTGAGGCTTAAGATACTACTTACTGTGTAAATGTTCTATTTGCAATGGAATTGTGCTTCACTACCGTTCGTTGCATTGCCAAATCACAGATTAATTTATTGTAGTTTGTTGTCTTTTATAAAGAATGGGCAATCAAAATCGTAGATATCTGTAATAACTACTATTTCTCCAGTATTGAGATATCCATAAATGTTTTAAATAACCGCTATCAATTGTTTACGTTGTCAAGTAATATCTCTATGGCGCATGCCAGTGAACTTACCATCATATTGAAATTCATGGTAGGTAACCTCAAGAAAGGAAATACCCTTTCTTTAAAAATCAAGATGAAATAATACCAATTGTGCGGGATTACTCCGTCACTCACATCAAAGTCGCCATTCTTATAAAATCCCGGTCCGGGACTCATTATTACATTAAACTGTTAAATTTGTTCAAGAGTAAACTATCACTTTTTCAAGATTAAGAGGCTAGTTCAGCCTAACTTCAGGTCTGTTCTGCTTAGCTCTGGTGGTCCCCTATTGGTCCAATTATTCAAACAGTTCAATGCTCCTGTGGGTTAATTATTGAATAATGATATCATATTATAAGATTACAACAATCTGAATTAACTATTCTAGTGCGCCACATCTCCATATTTATTATACCCATGCCCAATTTTAAACAATTGCTGCTCAAAGATAGACGTATAATTGGAGGACGGGTGATATCCTGATTTCAGGAATAACATTTCAATTATGTATTTTTGCGATGAGCCGCAGTAGTTCCACTTTATGTCTATGTACAATTTGAAAAAATCCAATAAATGAAAAGAAATAAAGCCACACCTTTGAAGAATCGGCGTCGTATTTTCCCAATTTTTCCATTCATGTTCCAGTCTGAACAGTGTGTCCATCTACGGTGTTCTCGAGAACTAGTCGTCATTAGACGAAGATAATAGTAATGGGTCTATCTCTATCTACCATATACCACAAAAAAAGGCTGTTACTCGCTAAAATTCACATTTATATTTACTAGGACAGATTTCGAGAGTTCTAACCTACAAATCCGATATAATCTGAAAATGTAGAAAACTTGGGGACACTGCACAAAGAAGTATTCTAATCGAAATTAGGAGATTACATAAAAATTCTACTATTATATCAGACATCAATCAGGTTTGTGCCTAAAGAAGTATACTATTGTTTTTTAAAATTTCCTTTTCAATTGTTAGGTTAGTTAGCAGAATATACATATAAACAGTGCTGTTTTATCCATTCTACTACCAGGGAATTCAAGCTCCAAGTATGGTATGATGCAGATAGCTCATTACGGGGTTTGTAATTGGATTCAAATCACATTACGAGTAATCAAAATCCTTACGTACTATTTTGTTGATCGAAGAAGATTTCTAGACAAGAGATGTGGTTACTAATTTTCATAATTTCCATGAACTGACAATAAAATTATCGAGGTATGCTGAAGATTACCGATTTTTTATCAAATTTTTTGGTAATATTACTGGAAGACGACTATAACATTATTATATGAGAAATGTATAATGGGACATAGTCGACTTGTCAACCACTGACTCCAGATGTTTTTCTTCTCAAGTGCAAAGTGTATGGAGAATTACGTTTAACACAACAAACCGCAGATAGTATTGCAATTAGCCCCGAAGAACCGAACAAGCATTACGACCTGTATGCGTGTGGTCTCATGATAGCGAGGATCAACATTTTTGTGATTTTGATATTATAATATAATATTAATAAAGCTATATAATATTATAAAGCTTATGTTGTCTAATTGTCTTTTAGAAATAATATATGAATTACAAATTGGTAAATAAAGAATAACTTATTAACTGTTTTGTTTTTCTTATACGTCATCAGATCCCTGTGCTGTGGATGTACATATGTATGTAATATCGACCCATGCAACAAAGACTATAGTAACTACATTTAGTTTGTTAGTTACGATAGTCATCGTTGCATGGGTCGATATGTATATGTTTTTCAGTAGCTAGGCATAAGTGTATTATCGGCTGAGAAATGAGTGCATAATCTATCGTACCAAGAGTAAGTAATCTGTGACCAAAGTTATTGGTACGGGGTTTGTTTTTTAGGAGGTATAAATGTATATGGGCGCATAATCTCAATACGCTTTCAAATATTCCACATATTCATAGTACGTGTGCGTGTATTCATAGTACGTGTGTTTTTGCATATATCACTTCATAAACCGTAGACAAATGTTGAAGTTATTTATCATATAAATATATGATAAATATCTCACATACTCCACATAGGTTATGTCACGGTCATGTCAACAATTTATCACAGTAATTTTTAGAGCTACCATGTTATGTTGGTAACGTTGTAAAATCACTAGACAGCCTGCTTACGTGTGCAAAAATAAATTGAAACAGCGTTAAAGACGTTAGATCATATAATGTTGACCGCACGTCGGCAAAGTCTATCTTGTTCCAAAGTAGCTTTAGCGAAAACGTCGACATCCCCACGCAAAGACCAATTCTCGACTGATTTCTCTAAACTTATCAAAAATAGCCAAGCCTCTGTCGATCAGCTGTTGGACCCGCCACTTAAATGTGAAATAGCATAGGGAAAAGTGGTTTTAAATGTAGTCAATAGAACGCTATCTTCCGGCAAGATTTACTAGACAGGCGGCGAGCGCCATCTTCTGACAGTTACTCGCAACATTGCAGAATTTGGCGGGCCGTTTGAATGATATAGATGGCGAATTTTCTGGTGTTTGTGACCGTGTTTGATTAAATGGATCAAAACTAGGTAAAAAAAGATAAATGTGGAGTTTTTGATGGATTTAAAAAAATAGAATTTAAATCCATCATAAATCAACACCAACATGTTTACATTTTTTTACCCAGTTTGACCCATTTATAAAGCACAGTCACATTAATTTATGCATGCGGCAATTAGAAACCATAACATTTATCAGAGATTAATTATTATATACCTATAGTTCCATATGGAATTCAAATATGTATAATACTAATTTAAATAATAAAACACCATAATGTAAAAACGTTTTATTAATGGCAAAAACAATTATTTTAAACTGTACAATATATTTAATATCCGTACTTAATTACGTAGCAATTCAGTTTACAATGAATGGTTAATTCAGGATTGTAGAAGTATACTTATAATTTCTTTTCAAGTCAGATAATTTGTGAGTGAATAGGTTGATTTTATTTGATTCTGATCTAGTACAGGGCATTCTCACCAATTTAACACGTTTGCTTTCTAGATAACGCCAAAGTTGCCAATATGACTACTTAGAAACTTTTTCTAGGTAAAAATTAGAATATTGTGGCGGCCATCTATTGTCTATATCGATGTCTGTGTCGATTGTCTATATTACTATTACTGAGTATTGGTTGAAAAGAAGCAAAAAATAACTAATAAAATTATGAACATGGTTTTATCTACAATAATTTGTACTCCCCCAAGAAACCTCAGCAGCTGCAGTGATGGCGTGGCGGGCAATGTGCCAGTGCGTACTGGTGTTCCGAAAAGGTCAATATCATACCCACTTCTATTTTTATTGTTCTTTAATGATTTTCCTTGTTACGTAAGCCAGAGTGATGATACGTGGCAGTAATTACGAGGCAGTTTGGGAAAAGTCTAGGCTTGTTCGTGATAGAGTCTACCTGTTTTAAAATTTGAAAATTGCTCATGTACTGAAAACTGCATACTTTGCATTGATTCACTCCCACATATATAATCGGTTGCATTGAATACTCTGAGAATTGTAAACATGTATTTATTGAGCAATATTAAAGATGCCGTCCGAATACATCCTATCATGCATACTGTATGTCAATAAAAACACTACCATAGCTGTGAAAAACAATGCAGGGCCCAGAGCAGATGTGTAAGGACCTATTTAATAAGCTACCGCCTAATGCAAAAAACCTGACAGACACTGATTTAAAAGAACTCTTAAAACCCTTTTTAATCAAGCATGCCTTTTACAGTGTTGAAGATTTTTAAAGTTTAACAATTATTTGCATTGGTACTAATTTATGTTACCTAGGTTAAGATATTGACGAGTGGAAAATATATACCACTGTTGACACAATAAATATATTTTATTTTATTTATTTCACTTTATTTTTTGCGGTTCAGCCTTTTGAGCCAGAAATTATTTTTATTTACTGTAAGTAGAATGACGTAATACAATAAAAATGAATAATTAGTGCGGATTCCATTAGTGTCCCATTGTTACAACAACAGTAACTAGTCATATAAGAGAGTTAAAATATAGTTTCTGTAAAAATAGATATAAATAAATCCAACAACCCTACAATCTATTTTATTATCATCTTACTGTATACTTGCCCTACCCTTTTGCAAAATATGTTGGAAAATATGTATAAGATTATACTGTATGCAATATTACTAAGAGTATTGTGGGTTAGCAATGACTAGTAAGACCTGCAGCAACCCATATATCCCAGAAATAACATGTAACGAATAATAGCTATAGATAGTGGCAACTTAAATTTTACCTGCAAGAAGTTGCAAAGCAAACATATAGACCATAAAATGATTTAGAATTAGAGATGGTAGTGGACTGGGTAGGCGGAGTCGCAAGGCATTTTCCTTGCACTCCAAAGGTCCAAGGGTTCGAATCCCAGGGTAGACTTCGGTAGGCAAGTTAAGCTGTGTCGGTCCTGGGACGGCAAAGCCTGGACATGATCTGGTCTTCGCTACAGAATCCAGAAATAATGGAGTGGAGAAACATTCCTATACTTCGATGTGACTGGTACGTCTTGCAGCAATCTATAAAACCCAGAAAACACGTTATGAATTAAGTTGCTATAGGTAATAACTTAATATTTACATAATAACATAGTCCAGTCATTCTAGATTTTGATTAGTAAATGCAAATGCAGTGGATGAAACTGATACCAATCGATAGCTTATGATTCCCGTAGTAACATATTAAAATGTTTAGAATCATAGTTAACAGGACAATTTTTAATTAACGAAAAATCATTCAAGGATGTGCTGCCTGTCAGACATTAATCCTTCATTCCTCGAATACCACACTATAACTGAGAAAATTTACCATCCAAAGGATCGGGAACCTACGCGAGAAAATGACAGGTTGATTTAGTATAATTGGTTAAAGTAATGTTTTACGATTCTACGTCAATCGGTCATTTGACACGCTCTAATGTCAAACGATTGTTTGGTGATTGTCAAATGACGTTAGAAATGACCGTTCTAATGTCAAATGATTGATTAACGTGAATCGTTAAAAATTAATTATACTAAATTAAGCGGTTATTTTCTCGTATAGGTTCCCAAATCATTTTCATAGTAAATTTTGTCTGCTACAATATGGTATTTTTAATTTTGTGAATAAGTGAGTGAGATTCGAGGAATGAAGAATTAAAATCTGACACAGGTTTTCAATGGTTTTTAATTAATAACATATTTTCCTATTAACTATGATAGTAAACATTTTAATATGTTACTACTGAAACCATAAGCTATCGATGGTATGTATCAGTTTCATCGACTGCAATGAATCTTCCGAATGTAAATAATGTATATAAAAAATATAGAATGACTGGACTAACAGTTAAATATTTACCTGACTCATTTATCTAGTTATGTAGAATATTTTCTTTTATTTCTACATAATCAATGCTGGCGAGGAAAGGAACATCAAAGCGTCTGAAAAAAAAATTAAATATTATTAAGTTTTTAATGGTTAACGACTGTGTGTGCTTCAGATAATAAGAAAAATAACGCTTGTCAGTCTGGATAAGTTCTATTTCTCTTTACATGTGTATGTTGCCGACGTTTCGCTGGTCGTTCTCCAGCTTCTTCAGGGCCTATAAAACAATAATTAAATCGTACAGAAAACAATTACAGGACACATAGTTCTCGAGTTACTCACTTCATACGAGGTAGAGATCGTCTTAGTACATAAATTGCGACTCATACATTACGGGGTTATAATTAAAATAGTACAATAAAATTCTGCTGACTACTACACGTAGGGCATACGTAGGGTGTTAAAACAAAACAATCCTACAGGCTCAACACAATAAAAATGTTATCACAATGGCGCTACGTTTTTGGACAGACGCTTGGTGGCGTACAAACGGTGTATCCTACAACTAAACGACCATGTCGGTAAAAGAGCACACTAACAAACTTACGCGTCGGTAAGTGGTAACCCATGACAAAGACAGAGGGCGCCACAAAGTAAATAAATACTATTGACATAACCTAGCATGTTGACAAGCTAAGAAAACAAACACACACGGCCGAAAATACCTTCACGATTAGGTTCCGTTCACTCTACAAACAAGATCGGAATACACTGTCGTGACCAAGTGGCCGTCGACGTCGGACTGCAGGTTGATGTTATTCGGCGTCATGTAAATATGTGTCGCTTCTCTGAACAGGCGTTTAAAGTAATTGGATTCCCTGTCTATGATTTTAGCTTCATGGAACTGGATGTTATGGTCAGGATTATCCTCGATGTGTTTAGTGACACCGGTATGCTCACCAACCCTCAACTTTCCTTCGGTCAACCTTCGTATGGATGCTTTGTGTTGTTGGACGCGATCCTTAATGTATTGTTTTGTCTCACCTATGTAGTGTAGACCACAAGAACAGGTAAGATTGTATACTACTTGGTTCTGAAGTGGTTCTGGTACTTTATCCTTGGTTACAGTGTACAACGCCGATGTAGTACGGGTATGATAAAAGACAATGTCATGATTCTCCTTTTTTAAAGTGCTACGTATCAAATCCGACAAGCCCCTGACGTAAGGTATTCGCATGTAGCTAACCTGATTAATTCCGTTGTTATTGTCTGGGCCTGGCACGTTGCTACCTGAAGATACGTCGAGTATAGCATTGTTAATCGGGACATGAGTTACCTCTCGTCTAAGATACCTATTGATGACATTGCGAGGGTAGCTGTTTTTTGATAGGATGGACTTCACCTTTTCTAACTCTGTCTTGACCATTGTTGGGTGTGAAAACTGATATACTCTCTTCGCTAGCATTTTAATGATGTTAGTCTTTTGATGATAAGGGTGATTGGAGTAGAAGTTGAGGTATCGTACCGATGCGATGGGTTTCCTGTACCAGCTGGTGCTGATCTGTCCATCTGTGTGTCTGTTAATGGTAAGTTCAAGGAAACTGATCTGTCTGTTTTCCTCCTTTTCCATTGTAAACTTAATCTTTGGATGGAAATTGTTAAATTTGCCTAAGACAGTGTTGACGTTTGTTTCAGGTAGTATGAGAAACAGGTCATCCACATATCGTCTGAGGAAGTATATCTGGTCAGGGATATCAGCGGCAACACCGTCAATCAACTTATCAAGAACCAGGTCAGAAAGGCCAGGCGACATGGAAGAACCTTTTATTGTGTTGAGCCTGTAGGATTGTTTTGTTTTAACACCCTACGTATGCCCTACGTGTAGTAGTCAGCAGAATTTTATCGTACTATTTTAATTATAACCCCGTAATGTATGAGTCGCAATTTATGTACTAAGACGATCTCTACCTCGTATGAAGTGAGTAACTCGAGAACTATGTGTCCTGTAATTGTTTTCTGTACGATTCAATTATTGTTTTATAGGCCCTGAAGAAGCTGGAGAACGACCAGCGAAACGTCGGCAACATACAAATGTAAAGAGAAATAGAACTTATCCAGACTGACAAGCGTTATTTTTCTTATTATCTGAAGCACACACAGTCGTTAACCATTAATATCTAATCCCGGAAAGCTTATGAATATGCCTCCCCATACCTCATTTTTTGACGAAATACGGCTACAATACGGGCCACTGACACACTCAATCATTAAACGGGTAGCTGACTTGCACGATAAAATTACTAAGGTTGAAAACCGGAAAAAATTTTTGGTGAAATGCCGATCCCGAGACTTAATACCTAAGCACATCCAGACACACACGTATTGTCTACAGGACATCTATGACCACCATCCCACATACATTAATGAGGCTGAAAAGATCAATAGGAGATACAAGAAGTCGGTTCTTAATTTGGAAATAAGGATTACTTACGATACTCTGAAGACATACACGGGTACTTTATCCGCACTTACGGAAGAATTAAAGCTACAATTACCTGATTTGACATTCCAAATGTTCATAGAAACACAGAGTCGTAAGCAACAAAGAGCTAATGACACCTTACGAAGAACCAATATAGCTAAGATTGAATTGTTGACTAGAGAGAAACACTACGGACACCAAGACATCAATATCTCAGTGGATGAAGCCTCAACAGTCAATCTATCCACTGTTGAAATACCACAAAGGCTTAACACACTATTATCGATGGGACGAAAGTTTGCCTTAAACCCGACAAAATCTGACAAACAAACTATGTTATCTGTGATTACAGATATGGAGTCAGCCCTGATGACAATCTACAAGAGCGATGACGACTTGAGGAATCGTAAAAGACAAATAGTAATTAACATCTTTGCTAACTATTTGAGAAAACCTCAGACACAGTACAAAGCGGAGCTATTCCTCGAAAAAGAGTTCAGGTATGCCAAAGAATGGTTGAACCATAATAGTGACATTATAATCACGACATCAGATAAGGGTAATAAAACCGTAATACTCAACACTGATGTGTACCAAGTTAAAATGCTTAACATCGTGAATAATCAAGAGACCTATGAGAAGGTCAATTTCGATCCTCTAAATAGAATTACCACTAAGCACAACAAAATTATTGATACACTTGTTAAAGACGGGCAAATGGATGAAAGGACCGGAAAACATCTGAAGTGCAGAAATGGAATCCTCGGCAGGATCTATGGCCAAGTCAAGTTGCACAAAGAGGATAAACCTCTTAGGCCTATCATAAGCACTATTGGCACCACGGTATATAAAACATCCAAAATGTTGAGCAACATAATTAAAAATATCACAGGCAACACACCGTTCTATGTTAAAGATAGTTTTGCGCTTTCTGATGAGTTAAAACAGATAAATGTGCCACCTGGACATGTGTTTGTCAGTTTTGATGTGGTAAACATGTTCACTAATATCCCAACTGATCTGGTACTCCAAATAATTCATGAGAAATGGGTTGAACTGCAGGACTTCACCACAATCAAGGAACAACAACTAATTTTACTAATACAGTTTATTTTCGATAATTGTTATTTTACATTTGACAACCAATGTTATAGACAGAAAGATGGACTTCCGATGGGTTCTTCCATGTCGCCTGTCCTTTCTGACCTGGTTCTTGATAAGTTGATTGACGGTGTTGCCGCTGATATCCCTGACCAGATATACTTCCTCAGACGATATGTGGATGACCTGTTTCTCATACTACCTGAAACAAACGTCAACACTGTCTTAGGCAAATTTAACAATTTCCATCCAAAGATTAAGTTTACAATGGAAAAGGAGGAAAACAGACAGATCAGTTTCCTTGAACTTACCATTAACAGACACACAGATGGACAGATCAGCACCAGCTGGTACAGGAAACCCATCGCATCGGTACGATACCTCAACTTCTACTCCAATCACCCTTATCATCAAAAGACTAACATCATTAAAATGCTAGCGAAGAGAGTATATCAGTTTTCACACCCAACAATGGTCAAGACAGAGTTAGAAAAGGTGAAGTCCATCCTATCAAAAAACAGCTACCCTCGCAATGTCATCAATAGGTATCTTAGACGAGAGGTAACTCATGTCCCGATTAACAATGCTATACTCGACGTATCTTCAGGTAGCAACGTGCCAGGCCCAGACAATAACAACGGAATTAATCAGGTTAGCTACATGCGAATACCTTACGTCAGGGGCTTGTCGGATTTGATACGTAGCACTTTAAAAACGGAGAATCATGACATTGTCTCTTATCATACCCGTACTACATCGGCGTTGTACACTGTAACCAAGGATAAAGTACCAGAACCACTTCAGAACCAAGTAGTATACAAACTTACCTGTTCTTGTGGTCTACACTACGTAGGTGAGACAAAACAATACATTAAGGATCGCGTCCAACAACACAAAGCATCCATACGAAGGTTGACCGAAGGAAAGTTGAGGGTTGGTGAGCATACCGGTGTCACTAAACACATCGAGGATAATCCTGACCATAACATCCAGTTCCATGAAGCTAAAATCATAGACAGGGAATCCAATTACTTTAAACGCCTGTTCAGAGAAGCGACACATATTTACATGACGCCGAATAACATCAACCTGCAGTCCGACGTCGACGGCCACTTGGTCACGACATTGTATTCCGATCTTGTTTGTAGAGTGAACGGAACCTAATCGTGAAGGTATTTTCGGCCGTGTGTGTTTGTTTTCTTAGCTTGTCAACATGCTAGGTTATGTCAATAGTATTTAATTACTTTGTGGCGCCCTCTGTCTTTGTCATGTGTTACCACTTACCGACGCGTAAGTTTGTTAGTGTGCTCTTTTGCCGACATGGTCGTTTAGTTGTAGGATACACCGTTTGTACGCCACCAAGCGTCTGTCCAAAAACGTAGCGCCATTGTGATAAAATTTTTATTGTGTTGAGCCTGTAGGATTGTTTTGTTTTAACACCCTACGTATGCCCTACGTGTAGTAGTCAGCAGAATTTTATTGTACTATTTTAATTATAACCCCGTAATGTATGAGTCGCAATTTATGTACTAAGACGATCTCTACCTCGTATGAAGTGAGTAACTCGAGAACTATGTGTCCTGTAATTGTTTTCTGTACGATTCAATTATTGTTTTATAGGCCCTGAAGAAGCTGGAGAACGACCAGCGAAACGTCGGCAACATACAAATGTAAAGAGAAATAGAACTTATCCAGACTGACAAGCGTTATTTTTCTTATTATCAAAAGTATACATATTTTTGATGTACTTGTCGAGAGGTATCATTGGGTGGTGGGTTAATCTCTCTATCGCCAACGGTTGCAAAGTATTTTTTTTTTTAATTTTTTTTCTATCTCGAAAAGAATCGAAAAGAAGATGAAATTTTTTTGAGAGATAGGGCTGTCTAATGGGGTCGTGCTTATGCATTGGGCTGTGCTGAGTTCAACGGTGTGCTCGGTTTTCCCGTAAAGCGTACGGTTTGTCCAGAAAATGTAAAATAAGGATTTTTGCGGTTTTTCGCGGTTTTCTCGAGAACCACCCAACTTAGAGCAACGCGGTCTTCAGAAATGGTTTCCTCGGCCAATTTCCTATCCAGTGACGTATGAATCGTCAAAATCGGATGGCTAGATGGACCACAGTGCGCCTTAACAATTCAAAACATAGTAAAATGGCAAATTTAGCAGTTTTTGCAACTTTGAGAAGTCATAACTTCCGTACCGTTCCATATAGAAAAAAATCAATTACTCCAGCGCAATTGACGTCAAAAACTGTACCAGACACCAAAATCTCAATTGAGTGGGAGGTACTTTTGTTTTTGCCAACTGATCAAAATTTTGATAAAAATCGTATTTTTTTACTTTAAATTTGAAATGGCACACCTAATTCGAAATCTAGGACCCGGATCGATATGAAACCTTCGCTATCTTACTAAAATGGATGCGCTGATCACGCATTTACATAGAACGGGTCTCTATCTCTACTGGTTGCCGAGTTGAGCTCAAATAACGTTTTTTCAAATAACTCGAAAATAAGCGAATTGGACCACATAACTTCAATATGGTACTTCTTAGGCATATAAAAGTATACATATTTTTGATGTACTTGTCGAGAGGTATCATTTGGTGGTGGGTTAATCTCTCTATCGCCAACGGTTGCAAAGTAATTTTTTTTTTAATTTTTTTTCTATCTCAATGGGCTAAATTTAGATCGAAAAGAATATGCAATTTTTTTGAGAGATAGGGCTGTCTAATGGAGTCGTGCTTATGCATTGGGCTGTGCTGAGTTCAACGGTGTGCTCGGTTTTCCCGTAAAGCGTACGGTTTGTCCAGAAAACGTAAAATAAGGATTTTTGCGGTTTTTCGCGGTTTTCTCGAGAACTACCCAACTTAGAGCAACGCGGTCTTCAGAAATGGTTTCCTCGGCCAATTTCCTATCGAGTGACGTGTGAATCGTCAAAATCGGATGGCTAGATGGACCACAGTGCGCCTTAACAATTCAAAACATAGTAAAATGGCAAATTTAGCAGTTTTTGCAACTTTGAGAAGTCATAACTTCCGTACCGTTCCATATAGAAAAAAATCAATTACTCCAGCGCAATCGACGTCAAAAACTGTACCAGAGACCAAAATCTCAATTGGGTGGGAGGTACTTTTGTTTTTGCCAACTGATCAAAATTTGGATAAAAATCGTATTTTTTTACTTTAAATTTGAAATGGCACACCTAATTCGAAATCTAGGACCCGGATCGATATGAAACCTTCGCTATCTTACTAAAATGGATGCGATGATCACGAATTTACATAGAACGGGTCTCTATCTGTACTGGTTGCCGTGTTGTGCTCAAATAACGTTTTTTCAAATAACTCGAAAATAAGCGAATTGGACCACATAACTTCAATGTGGTACTTCTTAGGCATATAAAAGTATACATATTTTTGATGTACTTGTCGAGAGGTATAATTTGGTGGTGGGTTAATCTCTATCGCCAACGGTTGCAAAGTAATTTTTTTTTAATTTTTTTTCTATCTCAATGGGCTAAATTTAGATCGAAAAGAATATGAAATTTTTTTGAGAGATAGAGCTGTCTAATGGGATCGTGCTTACGCATTGGGCTGTGCTGAGTTCAACGGTGTGCTCGGTTTTCCCGTAAAGCGTACGGTTTGTCCAGAAAATGTAAAATAAGGATTTTTGCGGTTTTTCGCGTTTTTCTCGAGGACCACCCAACTTAGAGCAACGCGGTCTTCAGAAATGGTTTCCTCGGCCAATTTCCCATCCTGTGACGTGTGAATCGTCAAAATCGGATGGCTAGATGGACCACAGTGCGCCTTAACAATTCAAAACATAGTAAAATGGCAAATTTAGCAGCTTTTGCAACTTTGAGAAGTCATAACTTCCGTACCGTTCCATATAGAAAAAAATCAATTACTCCAGCGCAATCGACGTCAAAAACTGTACCAGAGACCAAAATCTCAATTGGGTGGGAGGTACTTTTGTTTTTGCCAACTGATCAAAATTTTGATAAAAATCGTATTTTTTTACTTTAAATTTGAAATGGCACACCTAATTCGAAATCTAGGACCCGGATCGATATGAAACCTTCGCTATCTTACTAAAATGGATGCGATGATCACGAATTTACATAGAACGGGTCTCTATCTGTACTGGTTGCCGTGTTGTGCTCAAATAACGTTTTTTCAAATAACTCGAAAATAAGCGAATTGGACCACATAACTTCAATGTGGTACTTCTTAGGCATATAAAAGTATACATATTTTTGATGTACTTGTCGAGAGGTATAATTTGGTGGTGGGTTAATCTCTCTATCGCCAACGGTTGCAAAGTAATTTTTTTTTAATTTTTTTTCTATCTCAATGGGCTAAATTTAGATCGAAAAGAATATGAAATTTTTTTGAGAGATAGAGCTGTCTAATGGGATCGTGCTTACGCATTGGGCTGTGCTGAGTTCAACGGTGTGCTCGGTTTTCCCGTAAAGCGTACGGTTTGTACAGAAAATGTAAAATAAGGATTTTTGCGGTTTTTCACGTTTTTCTCGAGAACCACCCAACTTAGAGCAACGCGGTCTTCAGAAATGGTTTCCTCGGCCAATTTCCTATCCAGTGACGTATGAATCGTCAAAATCGGATGGCTAGATGGACCACAGTTCGCCTTAACAATTCAAAACATAGTAAAATGGCAAATTTAGCAGCTTTTGCAACTTTGAGAAGTCATAACTTCCGTACCGTTCCATATAGAAAAAAATCAATTACTCCAGCGCAATCGACGTCAAAAACTGTACCAGTGACCAAAATCTCAATTGGGTGGGAGGTACTTTTGTTTTTGCCAACTGATCAAAATTTTGATAAAAATCGTATTTTTTTACTTTAAATTTGAAATGGCACACCTAATTCGAAATCTAGGACCCGGATCGATATGAAACCTTCGCTATCTTACTAAAATGGATGCGATGATCACGAATTTACATAGAACGGGTCTCTATCTGTACTGGTTGCCGTGTTGTGCTCAAATAACGTTTTTTCAAATAACTCGAAAATAAGCGAATTGGACCACATAACTTCAATGTGGTACTTCTTAGGCATATAAAAGTATACATATTTTTGATGTACTTGTCGAGAGGTATAATTTGGTGGTGGGTTAATCTCTCTATCGCCAACGGTTGCAAAGTAATTTTTTTTTAATTTTTTTTCTATCTCAATGGGCTAAATTTAGATCGAAAAGAATATGAAATTTTTTTGAGAGATAGAGCTGTCTAATGGGGTCGTGCTTATGCATTGGGCTGTGCTGAGTTCAACGGTGTGCTCGGTTTTCCCGTAAAGCGTACGGTTTGTACAGAAAATGTAAAATAAGGATTTTTGCGGTTTTTCGCGTTTTTCTCGAGAACCACCCAACTTAGAGCAACGCGGTCTTCAGAAATGGTTTCCTCGGCCAATTTCCTATCTAGTGACGTATGAATCGTCAAAATCGGATGGCTAGATGGACCACAGTTCGCCTTAACAATTCAAAACATAGTAAAATGGCAAATTTAGCAGCTTTTGCAACTTTGAGAAGTCATAACTTCCGTACCGTTCCATATAGAAAAAAATCAATTACTCCAGCGCAATCGACGTCAAAAACTGTACCAGTGACCAAAATCTCAATTGGGTGGGAGGTACTTTTGTTTTTGCCAACTGATCAAAATTTTGATAAAAATCGTATTTTTTTACTTTAAATTTGAAATGGCACACCTAATTCGAAATCTAGGACCCGGATCGATATGAAACCTTCTCTATCTTACTAAAATGGATGCGCTGATCACGAATTTACATAGAACGGGTCTCTATCTCTACTGGTTGCCGAGTTGTGCTCAAATAACGTTTTTTCAAATAACTCGAAAATAAGCGAATTGGACCACATAACTTCAATATGGTACTTCTTAGGCAAATAAAAGTATACATATTTTGATGTACTTGTCGAGAGGTATCATTTGGTGGTGGGTTAATCTCTCTATCGCCAACGGTTGCAAAGTAATTTTTTTTTAATTTTTTTTCTATCTCAATCGGCTAAATTTAGATCGAAAAGAATATGAAATTTTTTTGAGAGATAGGGCTGTCTAATGGGGTCGTGCTTATGCATTGGGCTGTGCTGAGTTCAACGGTGTGCTCGGTTTTCCCGTAAAGCGTACGGTTTGTCCAGAAAATGTAAAATAAGGATTTTTGCGGTTTTTTCGCGTTTTTCTCGAGAACCACCCAACTTAGAGCAACGCGGTCTTCAGAAATGGTTTCCTCGGCCAATTTCCTATCCAGTGACGTGTGAATCGTCAAAATCGGATGGCTAGATGGACCACAGTGCGCCTTAACAGTTCAAAACATAGTAAAATGGCAAATTTAGCAGTTTTTGCAACTTTGAGAAGTCATAACTTCCGTACCGTTCCATATAGAAAAAAATCAATTACTCCAGCGCAATCGACGTCAAAAACTGTACCAGAGACCAAAATCTCAATTGGGTGGGAGGTACTTTTGTTTTTGCCAACTGATCAAAATTTTGATAAAAATCGTATTTTTTTACTTTAAATTTGAAATGGCACACCTAATTCGAAATCTAGGACCCGGATCGATATCAAACCTTCGCTATCTTACTAAAATGGATGCGATGATCACGAATTTACATAGAACGGTCTCTATCTGTACTGGTTGCCGAGTTGTGCTCAAATAACGTTTTTTCAAATAACTCGAAAATAAGCGAATTGGACCACATAACTTCAATGTGGTACTTCTTAGGCATATAAAAGTATACATATTTTTGATGTACTTGTCGAGAGGTATAATTTGGTGGTGGGTTAATCTCTCTATCGCCAACGGTTGCAAAGTAATTTTTTTTTAATTTTTTTTCTCTCAATGGGCTAAATTTAGATCGAAAAGAATATGAAATTTTTTTGAGAGATAGAGCTGTCTAATGGGGTCGTGCTTATGCATTGGGCTGTGCTGAGTTCAACGGTGTGCTCGGTTTTCCCGTAAAGCGTACGGTTTGTACAGAAAATGTAAAATAAGGATTTTTGCGGTTTTTCGCGGTTTTCTCGAGAACCACCCAACTTAGAGCAACGCGGTCTTCAGAAATAGTTTCCTCGGCCAATTTCCTATCCAGTGACGTGTGAATCGTCAAAATCGGATGGCTAGATGGACCACAGTTCGCCTTAACAATTCAAAACATAGTAAAATGGCAAATTTAGCAGCTTTTGCAACTTTGAGAAGTCATAACTTCCGTACCGTTCCATATAGAAAAAAATCAATTACTCCAGCGCAATCGACGTCAAAAACTGTACCAGAGACCAAAATCTCAATTGGGTGGGAGGTACTTTTGTTTTTGCCAACTGATCAAAATTTTGATAAAAATCGTATTTTTTTACTTTAAATTTGAAATGGCACACCTAATTCGAAATCTAGGACCCGGATCGATATGAAACCTTCGCTATCTTACTAAAATGGATGCGCTGATCACGAATTTACATAGAACGGGTCTCTATCTCTACTGGTTGCCGAGTTGTGCTCAAATAACGTTTTTTCAAATAACTCGAAAATAAGCGAATTGGACCACATAACTTCAATATGGTACTTCTTAGGCAAATAAAAGTATACATATTTTGATGTACTTGTCGAGAGGTATCATTTGGTGGTGGGTTAATCTCTCTATCGCCAACGGTTGCAAAGTAATTTTTTTTTAATTTTTTTTCTATCTCAATGGGCTAAATTTAGATCGAAAAGAATATGAAATTTTTTTGAGAGATAGAGCTGTCTAATGGGGTCGTGCTTATGCATTGGGCTGTGCTGAGTTCAACGGTGTGCTCGGTTTTCCCGTAAAGCGTACGGTTTGTACAGAAAATGTAAAATAAGGATTTTTGCGGTTTTTCGTGTTTTTCTCGAGAACCACACAACTTAGAGCAACGCGGTCTTCAGAAATGGTTTCCTCGGCCAATTTCCTATCCAGTGACGTATGAATCGTCAAAATCGGGTGGCTAGATGGACCACAGTTCGCCATAACAATTCAAAACATAGTAAAATGACAAATTTAGCAGCTTTTGCAACTTTGAGAAGTCATAACTTCCGTACCGTTCCATATAGAAAAAAATCAATTACTCCAGCGCAATCGACGTCAAAAACTGTACCAGAGACCAAAATCTCAATTGGGTGGGAGGTACTTTTGTTTTTGCCAACTGATCAAAATTTTGATAAAAATCGTATTTTTTTACTTTAAATTTGAAATGGCACACCTAATTCGAAATCTAGGACCCGGATCGATAGAAACCTTCGCTATCTTACTAAAATGGATGCGCTGATCACGAATTTACATAGAACGGGTCTCTATCTCTACTGGTTGCCGAGTTGTGCTCAAATAACGTTTTTTCAAATAACTCGAAAATAAGCGAATTGGACCACATAACTTCAATATGGTACTTCTTAGGCAAATAAAAGTATACATATTTTGATGTACTTGTCGAGAGGTATCATTTGGTGGTGGGTTAATCTCTCTATCGCCAACGGTTGCAAAGTAATTTTTTTTTAATTTTTTTTCTATCTCAATGGGCTAAATTTAGATCGAAAAGAATATGAAATTTGTTTGAGAGATAGAGCTGTCTAATGGGGTCGTGCTTATGCATTGGGCTGTGCTGAGTTCAACGGTGTGCTCGGTTTTCCCGTAAAGCGTACGGTTTGTACAGAAAATGTAAAATAAGGATTTTTGCGGTTTTTCGTGTTTTTCTCGAGAACCACACAACTTAGAGCAACGCGGTCTTCAGAAATGGTTTCCTCGGCCAATTTCCTATCCAGTGACGTATGAATCGTCAAAATCGGGTGGCTAGATGGACCACAGTTCGCCATAACAATTCAAAACATAGTAAAATGGCAAATTTAGCAGCTTTTGCAACTTTGAGAAGTCATAACTTCCGTACCGTTCCATATAGAAAAAAATCAATTACTCCAGCGCAATCGAGGTCAAAAACTGTACCAGAGACCAAAATCTCAATTGGGTGGGAGGTACTTTTGTTTTTGCCAACTGATCAAAATTTTGATAAAAATCGTATTTTTTTACTTTAAATTTGAAATGGCACACCTAATTGGAAATCTAGGACCCGGATCGATATGAAACCTTCTCTATCTTACTAAAATGGATGCGCTGATCACGAATTTACATAGAACGGGTCTCTATCTCTACTGGTTGCCGAGTTGTGCTCAAATAACGTTTTTTCAAATAACTCGAAAATAAGCGAATTGGACCATAACTTCAATATGGTACTTCTTAGGCAAATAAAAGTATACATATTTTGATGTACTTGTCGAGAGGTATCATTTGGTGGTGGGTTAATCTCTCTATCGCCAACGGTTGCAAAGTAATTTTTTTTTTAATTTTTTTTCTATCTCAATGGGCTAAATTTAGATCGAAAAGAATATGAAATTTTTTTGAGAGATAGGGCTGTCTAATGGGGTCGTGCTTATGCATTGGGCTGTGCTGAGTTCAACGGTGTGCTCGGTTTTCCCGTAAAGCGTACGGTTTGTCCAGAAAATGTAAAATAAGGATTTTTGCGGTTTTTCGCGTTTTTCTCGAGAACCACCCAACTTAGAGCAACGCGGTCTTCAGAAATGGTTTCCTCGGCCAATTTCCCATCCAGTGACGTGTGAATCGTCAAAATCGGATGGCTAGATGGACCACAGTGCGCCTTAACAATTCAAAACATAGTAAAATGGCAAATTTAGCAGCTTTTGCAACTTTGAGAAGTCATAACTTCCGTACCGTTCCATATAGAAAAAAATCAATTACTCCAGCGCAATCGACGTCAAAAACTGTACCAGAGACCAAAATCTCAATTGGGTGGGAGGTACTTTTGTTTTTGCCAACTGATCAAAATTTTGATAAAAATCGTATTTTTTTACTTTAAATTTGAAATGGCACACCTAATTCGAAATCTAGGACCCGGATCGATATGAAACCTTCGCTATCTTACTAAAATGGATGCGATGATCACGAATTTACATAGAACGGGTCTCTATCTGTACTGGTTGCCGTGTTGTGCTCAAATAACGTTTTTTCAAATAACTCGAAAATAAGCGAATTGGACCACATAACTTCAATGTGGTACTTCTTAGGCATATAAAAGTATACATATTTTTGATGTACTTGTCGAGAGGTATAATTTGGTGGTGGGTTAATCTCTCTATCGCCAACGGTTGCAAAGTAATTTTTTTTTAATTTTTTTTCTATCTCAATGGGCTAAATTTAGATCGAAAAGAATATGAAATTTTTTTGAGAGATAGAGCTGTCTAATGGGATCGTGCTTACGCATTGGGCTGTGCTGAGTTCAACGGTGTGCTCGGTTTTCCCGTAAAGCGTACGGTTTGTCCAGAAAATGTAAAATAAGGATTTTTGCGGTTTTTCGCGTTTTTCTCGAGGACCACCCAACTTAGAGCAACGCGGTCTTCAGAAATGGTTTCCTCGGCCAATTTCCCATCCAGTGACGTGTGAATCGTCAAAATCGGATGGCTAAATGGACCACAGTGCGCCTTAACAATTCAAAACATAGTAAAATGGCAAATTTAGCAGCTTTTGCAACTTTGAGAAGTCATAACTTCCGTACCGTTCCATATAGAAAAAAATCAATTACTCCAGCGCAATCGACGTCAAAAACTGTACCAGAGACCAAAATCTCAATTGGGTGGGAGGTACTTTTGTTTTTGCCAACTGATCAAAATTTTGATAAAAATCGTATTTTTTTACTTTAAATTTGAAATGGCACACCTAATTCGAAATCTAGGACCCGAATCGATATGAAACCTTCGCTATCTTACTAAAATGGATGCGATGATCACGAATTTACATAGAACGGGTCTCTATCTGTACTGGTTGCCGTGTTGTGCTCAAATAACGTTTTTTCAAATAACTCGAAAATAAGCGAATTGGACCACATAACTTCAATGTGGTACTTCTTAGGCATATAAAAGTATACATATTTTTGATGTACTTGTCGAGAGGTATAATTTGGTGGTGGGTTAATCTCTCTATCGCCAACGGTTGCAAAGTAATTTTTTTTAAATTTTTTTTCTATCTCAATGGGCTAAATTTAGATCGAAAAGAATATGAAATTTTTTTGAGAGATAGAGCTGTCTAATGGGGTCGTGCTTATGCATTGGGCTGTGCTGAGTTCAACGGTGTGCTCGGTTTTCCCGTAAAGCGTACGGTTTGTACAGAAAATGTAAAATAAGGATTTTTGCGGTTTTTCGCGTTTTTCTCGAGAACCACCCAACTTAGAGCAACGCGGTCTTCAGAAATGGTTTCCTCGGCCAATTTCCTATCTAGTGACGTATGAATCGTCAAAATCGGATGGCTAGATGGACCACAGTTCGCCTTAACAATTCAAAACATAGTAAAATGGCAAATTTAGCAGCTTTTGCAACTTTGAGAAGTCATAACTTCCGTACCGTTCCATATAGAAAAAAATCAATTACTCCAGCGCAATCGACGTCAAAAACTGTACCAGTGACCAAAATCTCAATTGGGTGGGAGGTACTTTTGTTTTTGCCAACTGATCAAAATTTTGATAAAAATCGTATTTTTTTACTTTAAATTTGAAATGGCACACCTAATTCGAAATCTAGGACCCGGATCGATATCAAACCTTCGCTATCTTACTAAAATGGATGCGATGATCACGAATTTACATAGAACGGTCTCTATCTGTACTGGTTGCCGAGTTGTGCTCAAATAACGTTTTTTCAAATAACTCGAAAATAAGCGAATTGGACCACATAACTTCAATGTGGTACTTCTTAGGCATATAAAAGTATACATATTTTTGATGTACTTGTCGAGAGGTATAATTTGGTGGTGGGTTAATCTCTCTATCGCCAACGGTTGCAAAGTAATTTTTTTTTAATTTTTTTTCTCTCAATGGGCTAAATTTAGATCGAAAAGAATATGAAATTTTTTTGAGAGATAGAGCTGTCTAATGTGGTCGTGCTTATGCATTGGGCTGTGCTGAGTTCAACGGTGTGCTCGGTTTTCCCGTAAAGCGTACGGTTTGTACAGAAAATGTAAAATAAGGATTTTTGCGGTTTTTCGCGGTTTTCTCGAGAACCACCCAACTTAGAGCAACGCGGTCTTCAGAAATAGTTTCCTCGGCCAATTTCCTATCCAGTGACGTGTGAATCGTCAAAATCGGATGGCTAGATGGACCACAGTTCGCCTTAACAATTCAAAACATAGTAAAATGGCAAATTTAGCAGCTTTTGCAACTTTGAGAAGTCATAACTTCCGTACCGTTCCATATAGAAAAAAATCAATTACTCCAGCGCAATCGACGTCAAAAACTGTACCAGAGACCAAAATCTCAATTGGGTGGGAGGTACTTTTGTTTTTGCCAACTGATCAAAATTTTGATAAAAATCGTATTTTTTTACTTTAAATTTGAAATGGCACACCTAATTCGAAATCTAGGACCCGGATCGATATGAAACCTTCGCTATCTTACTAAAATGGATGCGCTGATCACGAATTTACATAGAACGGGTCTCTATCTCTACTGGTTGCCGAGTTGTGCTCAAATAACGTTTTTTCAAATAACTCGAAAATAAGCGAATTGGACCACATAACTTCAATATGGTACTTCTTAGGCAAATAAAAGTATACATATTTTGATGTACTTGTCGAGAGGTATCATTTGGTGGTGGGTTAATCTCTCTATCGCCAACGGTTGCAAAGTAATTTTTTTTTAATTTTTTTTCTATCTCAATGGGCTAAATTTAGATCGAAAAGAATATGAAATTTTTTTGAGAGATAGAGCTGTCTAATGGGGTCGTGCTTATGCATTGGGCTGTGCTGAGTTCAACGGTGTGCTCGGTTTTCCCGTAAAGCGTACGGTTTGTACAGAAAATGTAAAATAAGGATTTTTGCGGTTTTTCGTGTTTTTCTCGAGAACCACACAACTTAGAGCAACGCGGTCTTCAGAAATGGTTTCCTCGGCCAATTTCCTATCCAGTGACGTATGAATCGTCAAAATCGGGTGGCTAGATGGACCACAGTTCGCCATAACAATTCAAAACATAGTAAAATGGCAAATTTAGCAGCTTTTGCAACTTTGAGAAGTCATAACTTCCGTACCGTTCCATATAGAAAAAAATCAATTACTCCAGCGCAATCGAGGTCAAAAACTGTACCAGAGACCAAAATCTCAATTGGGTGGGAGGTACTTTTGTTTTTGCCAACTGATCAAAATTTTGATAAAAATCGTATTTTTTTACTTTAAATTTGAAATGGCACACCTAATTGGAAATCTAGGACCCGGATCGATATGAAACCTTCTCTATCTTACTAAAATGGATGCGCTGATCACGAATTTACATAGAACGGGTCTCTATCTCTACTGGTTGCCGAGTTGTGCTCAAATAACGTTTTTTCAAATAACTCGAAAATAAGCGAATTGGACCATAACTTCAATATGGTACTTCTTAGGCAAATAAAAGTATACATATTTTGATGTACTTGTCGAGAGGTATCATTTGGTGGTGGGTTAATCTCTCTATCGCCAACGGTTGCAAAGTAATTTTTTTTTAATTTTTTTTCTATCTCAATGGGCTAAATTTAGATCGAAAAGAATATGAAATTTTTTTGAGAGATAGGGCTGTCTAATGGGGTCGTGCTTATGCATTGGGCTGTGCTGAGTTCAACGGTGTGCTCGGTTTTCCCGTAAAGCGTACGGTTTGTCCAGAAAATGTAAAATAAGGATTTTTGCGGTTTTTCGCGTTTTTCTCGAGAACCACCCAACTTAGAGCAACGCGGTCTTCAGAAATGGTTTCCTCGGCCAATTTCCCATCCAGTGACGTGTGAATCGTCAAAATCGGATGGCTAGATGGACCACAGTGCGCCTTAACAATTCAAAACATAGTAAAATGGCAAATTTAGCAGCTTTTGCAACTTTGAGAAGTCATAACTTCCGTACCGTTCCATATAGAAAAAAATCAATTACTCCAGCGCAATCGACGTCAAAAACTGTACCAGAGACCAAAATCTCAATTGGGTGGGAGGTACTTTTGTTTTTGCCAACTGATCAAAATTTTGATAAAAATCGTATTTTTTTACTTTAAATTTGAAATGGCACACCTAATTCGAAATCTAGGACCCGGATCGATATGAAACCTTCGCTATCTTACTAAAATGGATGCGATGATCACGAATTTACATAGAACGGGTCTCTATCTGTACTGGTTGCCGTGTTGTGCTCAAATAACGTTTTTTCAAATAACTCGAAAATAAGCGAATTGGACCACATAACTTCAATGTGGTACTTCTTAGGCATATAAAAGTATACATATTTTTGATGTACTTGTCGAGAGGTATAATTTGGTGGTGGGTTAATCTCTCTATCGCCAACGGTTGCAAAGTAATTTTTTTTTAATTTTTTTTCTCTCAATGGGCTAAATTTAGATCGAAAAGAATATGAAATTTTTTTGAGAGATAGAGCTGTCTAATGGGGTCGTGCTTATGCATTGGGCTGTGCTGAGTTCAACGGTGTGCTCGGTTTTCCCGTAAAGCGTACGGTTTGTACAGAAAATGTAAAATAAGGATTTTTGCGGTTTTTCGCGGTTTTCTCGAGAACCACCCAACTTAGAGCAACGCGGTCTTCAGAAATAGTTTCCTCGGCCAATTTCCTATCCAGTGACGTGTGAATCGTCAAAATCGGATGGCTAGATGGACCACAGTTCGCCTTAACAATTCAAAACATAGTAAAATGGCAAATTTAGCAGCTTTTGCAACTTTGAGAAGTCATAACTTCCGTACCGTTCCATATAGAAAAAAATCAATTACTCCAGCGCAATCGACGTCAAAAACTGTACCAGAGACCAAAATCTCAATTGGGTGGGAGGTACTTTTGTTTTTGCCAACTGATCAAAATTTTGATAAAAATCGTATTTTTTTACTTTAAATTTGAAATGGCACACCTAATTCGAAATCTAGGACCCGGATCGATATGAAACCTTCGCTATCTTACTAAAATGGATGCGCTGATCACGAATTTACATAGAACGGGTCTCTATCTCTACTGGTTGCCGAGTTGTGCTCAAATAACGTTTTTTCAAATAACTCGAAAATAAGCGAATTGGACCACATAACTTCAATATGGTACTTCTTAGGCAAATAAAAGTATACATATTTTGATGTACTTGTCGAGAGGTATCATTTGGTGGTGGGTTAATCTCTCTATCGCCAACGGTTGCAAAGTAATTTTTTTTTAATTTTTTTTCTATCTCAATGGGCTAAATTTAGATCGAAAAGAATATGAAATTTTTTTGAGAGATAGAGCTGTCTAATGGGGTCGTGCTTATGCATTGGGCTGTGCTGAGTTCAACGGTGTGCTCGGTTTTCCCGTAAAGCGTACGGTTTGTACAGAAAATGTAAAATAAGGATTTTTGCGGTTTTTCGTGTTTTTCTCGAGAACCACACAACTTAGAGCAACGCGGTCTTCAGAAATGGTTTCCTCGGCCAATTTCCTATCCAGTGACGTATGAATCGTCAAAATCGGGTGGCTAGATGGACCACAGTTCGCCATAACAATTCAAAACATAGTAAAATGACAAATTTAGCAGCTTTTGCAACTTTGAGAAGTCATAACTTCCGTACCGTTCCATATAGAAAAAAATCAATTACTCCAGCGCAATCGACGTCAAAAACTGTACCAGAGACCAAAATCTCAATTGGGTGGGAGGTACTTTTGTTTTTGCCAACTGATCAAAATTTTGATAAAAATCGTATTTTTTTACTTTAAATTTGAAATGGCACACCTAATTCGAAATCTAGGACCCGGATCGATAGAAACCTTCGCTATCTTACTAAAATGGATGCGCTGATCACGAATTTACATAGAACGGGTCTCTATCTCTACTGGTTGCCGAGTTGTGCTCAAATAACGTTTTTTCAAATAACTCGAAAATAAGCGAATTGGACCACATAACTTCAATATGGTACTTCTTAGGCAAATAAAAGTATACATATTTTGATGTACTTGTCGAGAGGTATCATTTGGTGGTGGGTTAATCTCTCTATCGCCAACGGTTGCAAAGTAATTTTTTTTTAATTTTTTTTCTATCTCAATGGGCTAAATTTAGATCGAAAAGAATATGAAATTTGTTTGAGAGATAGAGCTGTCTAATGGGGTCGTGCTTATGCATTGGGCTGTGCTGAGTTCAACGGTGTGCTCGGTTTTCCCGTAAAGCGTACGGTTTGTACAGAAAATGTAAAATAAGGATTTTTGCGGTTTTTCGTGTTTTTCTCGAGAACCACACAACTTAGAGCAACGCGGTCTTCAGAAATGGTTTCCTCGGCCAATTTCCTATCCAGTGACGTATGAATCGTCAAAATCGGGTGGCTAGATGGACCACAGTTCGCCATAACAATTCAAAACATAGTAAAATGGCAAATTTAGCAGCTTTTGCAACTTTGAGAAGTCATAACTTCCGTACCGTTCCATATAGAAAAAAATCAATTACTCCAGCGCAATCGAGGTCAAAAACTGTACCAGAGACCAAAATCTCAATTGGGTGGGAGGTACTTTTGTTTTTGCCAACTGATCAAAATTTTGATAAAAATCGTATTTTTTTACTTTAAATTTGAAATGGCACACCTAATTGGAAATCTAGGACCCGGATCGATATGAAACCTTCTCTATCTTACTAAAATGGATGCGCTGATCACGAATTTACATAGAACGGGTCTCTATCTCTACTGGTTGCCGAGTTGTGCTCAAATAACGTTTTTTCAAATAACTCGAAAATAAGCGAATTGGACCATAACTTCAATATGGTACTTCTTAGGCAAATAAAAGTATACATATTTTGATGTACTTGTCGAGAGGTATCATTTGGTGGTGGGTTAATCTCTCTATCGCCAACGGTTGCAAAGTAATTTTTTTTTTAATTTTTTTTCTATCTCAATGGGCTAAATTTAGATCGAAAAGAATATGAAATTTTTTTGAGAGATAGGGCTGTCTAATGGGGTCGTGCTTATGCATTGGGCTGTGCTGAGTTCAACGGTGTGCTCGGTTTTCCCGTAAAGCGTACGGTTTGTCCAGAAAATGTAAAATAAGGATTTTTGCGGTTTTTCGCGTTTTTCTCGAGAACCACCCAACTTAGAGCAACGCGGTCTTCAGAAATGGTTTCCTCGGCCAATTTCCCATCCAGTGACGTGTGAATCGTCAAAATCGGATGGCTAGATGGACCACAGTGCGCCTTAACAATTCAAAACATAGTAAAATGGCAAATTTAGCAGCTTTTGCAACTTTGAGAAGTCATAACTTCCGTACCGTTCCATATAGAAAAAAATCAATTACTCCAGCGCAATCGACGTCAAAAACTGTACCAGAGACCAAAATCTCAATTGGGTGGGAGGTACTTTTGTTTTTGCCAACTGATCAAAATTTTGATAAAAATCGTATTTTTTTACTTTAAATTTGAAATGGCACACCTAATTCGAAATCTAGGACCCGGATCGATATGAAACCTTCGCTATCTTACTAAAATGGATGCGATGATCACGAATTTACATAGAACGGGTCTCTATCTGTACTGGTTGCCGTGTTGTGCTCAAATAACGTTTTTTCAAATAACTCGAAAATAAGCGAATTGGACCACATAACTTCAATGTGGTACTTCTTAGGCATATAAAAGTATACATATTTTTGATGTACTTGTCGAGAGGTATAATTTGGTGGTGGGTTAATCTCTCTATCGCCAACGGTTGCAAAGTAATTTTTTTTTAATTTTTTTTCTATCTCAATGGGCTAAATTTAGATCGAAAAGAATATGAAATTTTTTTGAGAGATAGAGCTGTCTAATGGGATCGTGCTTACGCATTGGGCTGTGCTGAGTTCAACGGTGTGCTCGGTTTTCCCGTAAAGCGTACGGTTTGTCCAGAAAATGTAAAATAAGGATTTTTGCGGTTTTTCGCGTTTTTCTCGAGGACCACCCAACTTAGAGCAACGCGGTCTTCAGAAATGGTTTCCTCGGCCAATTTCCCATCCAGTGACGTGTGAATCGTCAAAATCGGATGGCTAAATGGACCACAGTGCGCCTTAACAATTCAAAACATAGTAAAATGGCAAATTTAGCAGCTTTTGCAACTTTGAGAAGTCATAACTTCCGTACCGTTCCATATAGAAAAAAATCAATTACTCCAGCGCAATCGACGTCAAAAACTGTACCAGAGACCAAAATCTCAATTGGGTGGGAGGTACTTTTGTTTTTGCCAACTGATCAAAATTTTGATAAAAATCGTATTTTTTTACTTTAAATTTGAAATGGCACACCTAATTCGAAATCTAGGACCCGAATCGATATGAAACCTTCGCTATCTTACTAAAATGGATGCGATGATCACGAATTTACATAGAACGGGTCTCTATCTGTACTGGTTGCCGTGTTGTGCTCAAATAACGTTTTTTCAAATAACTCGAAAATAAGCGAATTGGACCACATAACTTCAATGTGGTACTTCTTAGGCATATAAAAGTATACATATTTTTGATGTACTTGTCGAGAGGTATAATTTGGTGGTGGGTTAATCTCTCTATCGCCAACGGTTGCAAAGTAATTTTTTTTAAATTTTTTTTCTATCTCAATGGGCTAAATTTAGATCGAAAAGAATATGAAATTTTTTTGAGAGATAGAGCTGTCTAATGGGGTCGTGCTTATGCATTGGGCTGTGCTGAGTTCAACGGTGTGCTCGGTTTTCCCGTAAAGCGTACGGTTTGTACAGAAAATGTAAAATAAGGATTTTTGCGGTTTTTCGCGTTTTTCTCGAGAACCACCCAACTTAGAGCAACGCGGTCTTCAGAAATGGTTTCCTCGGCCAATTTCCTATCTAGTGACGTATGAATCGTCAAAATCGGATGGCTAGATGGACCACAGTTCGCCTTAACAATTCAAAACATAGTAAAATGGCAAATTTAGCAGCTTTTGCAACTTTGAGAAGTCATAACTTCCGTACCGTTCCATATAGAAAAAAATCAATTACTCCAGCGCAATCGACGTCAAAAACTGTACCAGTGACCAAAATCTCAATTGGGTGGGAGGTACTTTTGTTTTTGCCAACTGATCAAAATTTTGATAAAAATCGTATTTTTTTACTTTAAATTTGAAATGGCACACCTAATTCGAAATCTAGGACCCGGATCGATATCAAACCTTCGCTATCTTACTAAAATGGATGCGATGATCACGAATTTACATAGAACGGTCTCTATCTGTACTGGTTGCCGAGTTGTGCTCAAATAACGTTTTTTCAAATAACTCGAAAATAAGCGAATTGGACCACATAACTTCAATGTGGTACTTCTTAGGCATATAAAAGTATACATATTTTTGATGTACTTGTCGAGAGGTATAATTTGGTGGTGGGTTAATCTCTCTATCGCCAACGGTTGCAAAGTAATTTTTTTTTAATTTTTTTTCTCTCAATGGGCTAAATTTAGATCGAAAAGAATATGAAATTTTTTTGAGAGATAGAGCTGTCTAATGTGGTCGTGCTTATGCATTGGGCTGTGCTGAGTTCAACGGTGTGCTCGGTTTTCCCGTAAAGCGTACGGTTTGTACAGAAAATGTAAAATAAGGATTTTTGCGGTTTTTCGCGGTTTTCTCGAGAACCACCCAACTTAGAGCAACGCGGTCTTCAGAAATAGTTTCCTCGGCCAATTTCCTATCCAGTGACGTGTGAATCGTCAAAATCGGATGGCTAGATGGACCACAGTTCGCCTTAACAATTCAAAACATAGTAAAATGGCAAATTTAGCAGCTTTTGCAACTTTGAGAAGTCATAACTTCCGTACCGTTCCATATAGAAAAAAATCAATTACTCCAGCGCAATCGACGTCAAAAACTGTACCAGAGACCAAAATCTCAATTGGGTGGGAGGTACTTTTGTTTTTGCCAACTGATCAAAATTTTGATAAAAATCGTATTTTTTTACTTTAAATTTGAAATGGCACACCTAATTCGAAATCTAGGACCCGGATCGATATGAAACCTTCGCTATCTTACTAAAATGGATGCGCTGATCACGAATTTACATAGAACGGGTCTCTATCTCTACTGGTTGCCGAGTTGTGCTCAAATAACGTTTTTTCAAATAACTCGAAAATAAGCGAATTGGACCACATAACTTCAATATGGTACTTCTTAGGCAAATAAAAGTATACATATTTTGATGTACTTGTCGAGAGGTATCATTTGGTGGTGGGTTAATCTCTCTATCGCCAACGGTTGCAAAGTAATTTTTTTTTAATTTTTTTTCTATCTCAATGGGCTAAATTTAGATCGAAAAGAATATGAAATTTTTTTGAGAGATAGAGCTGTCTAATGGGGTCGTGCTTATGCATTGGGCTGTGCTGAGTTCAACGGTGTGCTCGGTTTTCCCGTAAAGCGTACGGTTTGTACAGAAAATGTAAAATAAGGATTTTTGCGGTTTTTCGTGTTTTTCTCGAGAACCACACAACTTAGAGCAACGCGGTCTTCAGAAATGGTTTCCTCGGCCAATTTCCTATCCAGTGACGTATGAATCGTCAAAATCGGGTGGCTAGATGGACCACAGTTCGCCATAACAATTCAAAACATAGTAAAATGGCAAATTTAGCAGCTTTTGCAACTTTGAGAAGTCATAACTTCCGTACCGTTCCATATAGAAAAAAATCAATTACTCCAGCGCAATCGAGGTCAAAAACTGTACCAGAGACCAAAATCTCAATTGGGTGGGAGGTACTTTTGTTTTTGCCAACTGATCAAAATTTTGATAAAAATCGTATTTTTTTACTTTAAATTTGAAATGGCACACCTAATTGGAAATCTAGGACCCGGATCGATATGAAACCTTCTCTATCTTACTAAAATGGATGCGCTGATCACGAATTTACATAGAACGGGTCTCTATCTCTACTGGTTGCCGAGTTGTGCTCAAATAACGTTTTTTCAAATAACTCGAAAATAAGCGAATTGGACCATAACTTCAATATGGTACTTCTTAGGCAAATAAAAGTATACATATTTTGATGTACTTGTCGAGAGGTATCATTTGGTGGTGGGTTAATCTCTCTATCGCCAACGGTTGCAAAGTAATTTTTTTTTAATTTTTTTTCTATCTCAATGGGCTAAATTTAGATCGAAAAGAATATGAAATTTTTTTGAGAGATAGGGCTGTCTAATGGGGTCGTGCTTATGCATTGGGCTGTGCTGAGTTCAACGGTGTGCTCGGTTTTCCCGTAAAGCGTACGGTTTGTCCAGAAAATGTAAAATAAGGATTTTTGCGGTTTTTCGCGTTTTTCTCGAGAACCACCCAACTTAGAGCAACGCGGTCTTCAGAAATGGTTTCCTCGGCCAATTTCCCATCCAGTGACGTGTGAATCGTCAAAATCGGATGGCTAGATGGACCACAGTGCGCCTTAACAATTCAAAACATAGTAAAATGGCAAATTTAGCAGCTTTTGCAACTTTGAGAAGTCATAACTTCCGTACCGTTCCATATAGAAAAAAATCAATTACTCCAGCGCAATCGACGTCAAAAACTGTACCAGAGACCAAAATCTCAATTGGGTGGGAGGTACTTTTGTTTTTGCCAACTGATCAAAATTTTGATAAAAATCGTATTTTTTTACTTTAAATTTGAAATGGCACACCTAATTCGAAATCTAGGACCCGGATCGATATGAAACCTTCGCTATCTTACTAAAATGGATGCGATGATCACGAATTTACATAGAACGGGTCTCTATCTGTACTGGTTGCCGTGTTGTGCTCAAATAACGTTTTTTCAAATAACTCGAAAATAAGCGAATTGGACCACATAACTTCAATGTGGTACTTCTTAGGCATATAAAAGTATACATATTTTTGATGTACTTGTCGAGAGGTATAATTTGGTGGTGGGTTAATCTCTCTATCGCCAACGGTTGCAAAGTAATTTTTTTTTAATTTTTTTTCTATCTCAATGGGCTAAATTTAGATCGAAAAGAATATGAAATTTTTTTGAGAGATAGAGCTGTCTAATGGGATCGTGCTTACGCATTGGGCTGTGCTGAGTTCAACGGTGTGCTCGGTTTTCCCGTAAAGCGTACGGTTTGTCCAGAAAATGTAAAATAAGGATTTTTGCGGTTTTTCGCGTTTTTCTCGAGGACCACCCAACTTAGAGCAACGCGGTCTTCAGAAATGGTTTCCTCGGCCAATTTCCCATCCAGTGACGTGTGAATCGTCAAAATCGGATGGCTAGATGGACCACAGTGCGCCTTAACAATTCAAAACATAGTAAAATGGCAAATTTAGCAGCTTTTGCAACTTTGAGAAGTCATAACTTCCGTACCGTTCCATATAGAAAAAAATCAATTACTCCAGCGCAATCGACGTCAAAAACTGTACCAGAGACCAAAATCTCAATTGGGTGGGAGGTACTTTTGTTTTTGCCAACTGATCAAAATTTTGATAAAAATCGTATTTTTTTACTTTAAATTTGAAATGGCACACCTAATTCGAAATCTAGGACCCGAATCGATATGAAACCTTCGCTATCTTACTAAAATGGATGCGATGATCACGAATTTACATAGAACGGGTCTCTATCTGTACTGGTTGCCGTGTTGTGCTCAAATAACGTTTTTTCAAATAACTCGAAAATAAGCGAATTGGACCACATAACTTCAATGTGGTACTTCTTAGGCATATAAAAGTATACATATTTTTGATGTACTTGTCGAGAGGTATAATTTGGTGGTGGGTTAATCTCTCTATCGCCAACGGTTGCAAAGTAATTTTTTTTTAATTTTTTTTCTATCTCAATGGGCTAAATTTAGATCGAAAAGAATATGAAATTTTTTTGAGAGATAGAGCTGTCTAATGGGGTCGTGCTTATGCATTGGGCTGTGCTGAGTTCAACGGTGTGCTCGGTTTTCCCGTAAAGCGTACGGTTTGTACAGAAAATGTAAAATAAGGATTTTTGCGGTTTTTCGCGTTTTTCTCGAGAACCACCCAACTTAGAGCAACGCGGTCTTCAGAAATGGTTTCCTCGGCCAATTTCCTATCTAGTGACGTATGAATCGTCAAAATCGGATGGCTAGATGGACCACAGTTCGCCTTAACAATTCAAAACATAGTAAAATGGCAAATTTAGCAGCTTTTGCAACTTTGAGAAGTCATAACTTCCGTACCGTTCCATATAGAAAAAAATCAATTACTCCAGCGCAATCGACGTCAAAAACTGTACCAGTGACCAAAATCTCAATTGGGTGGGAGGTACTTTTGTTTTTGCCAACTGATCAAAATTTTGATAAAAATCGTATTTTTTTACTTTAAATTTGAAATGGCACACCTAATTCGAAATCTAGGACCCGGATCGATATCAAACCTTCGCTATCTTACTAAAATGGATGCGATGATCACGAATTTACATAGAACGGTCTCTATCTGTACTGGTTGCCGAGTTGTGCTCAAATAACGTTTTTTCAAATAACTCGAAAATAAGCGAATTGGACCACATAACTTCAATGTGGTACTTCTTAGGCATATAAAAGTATACATATTTTTGATGTACTTGTCGAGAGGTATAATTTGGTGGTGGGTTAATCTCTCTATCGCCAACGGTTGCAAAGTAATTTTTTTTTAATTTTTTTTCTCTCAATGGGCTAAATTTAGATCGAAAAGAATATGAAATTTTTTTGAGAGATAGAGCTGTCTAATGGGGTCGTGCTTATGCATTGGGCTGTGCTGAGTTCAACGGTGTGCTCGGTTTTCCCGTAAAGCGTACGGTTTGTACAGAAAATGTAAAATAAGGATTTTTGCGGTTTTTCGCGGTTTTCTCGAGAACCACCCAACTTAGAGCAACGCGGTCTTCAGAAATAGTTTCCTCGGCCAATTTCCTATCCAGTGACGTGTGAATCGTCAAAATCGGATGGCTAGATGGACCACAGTTCGCCTTAACAATTCAAAACATAGTAAAATGGCAAATTTAGCAGCTTTTGCAACTTTGAGAAGTCATAACTTCCGTACCGTTCCATATAGAAAAAAATCAATTACTCCAGCGCAATCGACGTCAAAAACTGTACCAGAGACCAAAATCTCAATTGGGTGGGAGGTACTTTTGTTTTTGCCAACTGATCAAAATTTTGATAAAAATCGTATTTTTTTACTTTAAATTTGAAATGGCACACCTAATTCGAAATCTAGGACCCGGATCGATAGAAACCTTCGCTATCTTACTAAAATGGATGCGCTGATCACGAATTTACATAGAACGGGTCTCTATCTCTACTGGTTGCCGAGTTGTGCTCAAATAACGTTTTTTCAAATAACTCGAAAATAAGCGAATTGGACCACATAACTTCAATATGGTACTTCTTAGGCAAATAAAAGTATACATATTTTGATGTACTTGTCGAGAGGTATCATTTGGTGGTGGGTTAATCTCTCTATCGCCAACGGTTGCAAAGTAATTTTTTTTTAATTTTTTTTCTATCTCAATGGGCTAAATTTAGATCGAAAAGAATATGAAATTTTTTTGAGAGATAGAGCTGTCTAATGGGGTCGTGCTTATGCATTGGGCTGTGCTGAGTTCAACGGTGTGCTCGGTTTTCCCGTAAAGCGTACGGTTTGTACAGAAAATGTAAAATAAGGATTTTTGCGGTTTTTCGTGTTTTTCTCGAGAACCACACAACTTAGAGCAACGCGGTCTTCAGAAATGGTTTCCTCGGCCAATTTCCTATCCAGTGACGTATGAATCGTCAAAATCGGGTGGCTAGATGGACCACAGTTCGCCATAACAATTCAAAACATAGTAAAATGGCAAATTTAGCAGCTTTTGCAACTTTGAGAAGTCATAACTTCCGTACCGTACCGTACCGAGGTACTTTTGTTTTTGCCAACTGATCAAAATTTTGATAAAAATCGTATTTTTTTACTTTAAATTTGAAATGGCACACCTAATTGGAAATCTAGGACCCGGATCGATATGAAACCTTCTCTATCTTACTAAAATGGATGCGCTGATCACGAATTTACATAGAACGGGTCTCTATCTGTACTGGTTGCCGTGTTGTGCTCAAATAACGTTTTTTCAAATAACTCGAAAATAAGCGAATTGGACCATAACTTCAATATGGTACTTCTTAGGCAAATAAAAGTATACATATTTTGATGTACTTGTCGAGAGGTATCATTTGGTGGTGGGTTAATCTCTCTATCGCCAACGGTTGCAAAGTATCTCAATGGGCTAAATTTAGATCGAAAAGAATATGAAATTTTTTTGAGAGATAGAGCTGTCTAATGGGATCGTGCTTACGCATTGGGCTGTGCTGAGTTCAACGGTGTGCTCGGTTTTCCCGTAAAGCGTACGGTTTGTCCAGAAAATGTAAAATAAGGATTTTTGCGGTTTTTCGCGTTTTTCTCGAGGACCACCCAACTTAGAGCAACGCGGTCTTCAGAAATGGTTTCCTCGGCCAATTTCCCATCCAGTGACGTGTGAATCGTCAAAATCGGATGGCTAGATGGACCACAGTGCGCCTTAACAATTCAAAACATAGTAAAATGGCAAATTTAGCAGCTTTTGCAACTTTGAGAAGTCATAACTTCCGTACCGTTCCATATAGAAAAAAATCAATTACTCCAGCGCAATCGACGTCAAAAACTGTACCAGAGACCAAAATCTCAATTGGGTGGGAGGTACTTTTGTTTTTGCCAACTGATCAAAATTTTGATAAAAATCGTATTTTTTTACTTTAAATTTGAAATGGCACACCTAATTCGAAATCTAGGACCCGAATCGATATGAAACCTTCGCTATCTTACTAAAATGGATGCGATGATCACGAATTTACATAGAACGGGTCTCTATCTGTACTGGTTGCCGTGTTGTGCTCAAATAACGTTTTTTCAAATAACTCGAAAATAAGCGAATTGGACCACATAACTTCAATGTGGTACTTCTTAGGCATATAAAAGTATACATATTTTTGATGTACTTGTCGAGAGGTATAATTTGGTGGTGGGTTAATCTCTCTATCGCCAACGGTTGCAAAGTAATTTTTTTTTAATTTTTTTTCTATCTCAATGGGCTAAATTTAGATCGAAAAGAATATGAAATTTTTTTGAGAGATAGAGCTGTCTAATGGGGTCGTGCTTATGCATTGGGCTGTGCTGAGTTCAACGGTGTGCTCGGTTTTCCCGTAAAGCGTACGGTTTGTACAGAAAATGTAAAATAAGGATTTTTGCGGTTTTTCGCGTTTTTCTCGAGAACCACCCAACTTAGAGCAACGCGGTCTTCAGAAATGGTTTCCTCGGCCAATTTCCTATCTAGTGACGTATGAATCGTCAAAATCGGATGGCTAGATGGACCACAGTTCGCCTTAACAATTCAAAACATAGTAAAATGGCAAATTTAGCAGCTTTTGCAACTTTGAGAAGTCATAACTTCCGTACCGTTCCATATAGAAAAAAATCAATTACTCCAGCGCAATCGACGTCAAAAACTGTACCAGTGACCAAAATCTCAATTGGGTGGGAGGTACTTTTGTTTTTGCCAACTGATCAAAATTTTGATAAAAATCGTATTTTTTTACTTTAAATTTGAAATGGCACACCTAATTCGAAATCTAGGACCCGGATCGATATCAAACCTTCGCTATCTTACTAAAATGGATGCGATGATCACGAATTTACATAGAACGGTCTCTATCTGTACTGGTTGCCGAGTTGTGCTCAAATAACGTTTTTTCAAATAACTCGAAAATAAGCGAATTGGACCACATAACTTCAATGTGGTACTTCTTAGGCATATAAAAGTATACATATTTTTGATGTACTTGTCGAGAGGTATAATTTGGTGGTGGGTTAATCTCTCTATCGCCAACGGTTGCAAAGTAATTTTTTTTTAATTTTTTTTCTCTCAATGGGCTAAATTTAGATCGAAAAGAATATGAAATTTTTTTGAGAGATAGAGCTGTCTAATGGGGTCGTGCTTATGCATTGGGCTGTGCTGAGTTCAACGGTGTGCTCGGTTTTCCCGTAAAGCGTACGGTTTGTACAGAAAATGTAAAATAAGGATTTTTGCGGTTTTTCGCGGTTTTCTCGAGAACCACCCAACTTAGAGCAACGCGGTCTTCAGAAATAGTTTCCTCGGCCAATTTCCTATCCAGTGACGTGTGAATCGTCAAAATCGGATGGCTAGATGGACCACAGTTCGCCTTAACAATTCAAAACATAGTAAAATGGCAAATTTAGCAGCTTTTGCAACTTTGAGAAGTCATAACTTCCGTACCGTTCCATATAGAAAAAAATCAATTACTCCAGCGCAATCGACGTCAAAAACTGTACCAGAGACCAAAATCTCAATTGGGTGGGAGGTACTTTTGTTTTTGCCAACTGATCAAAATTTTGATAAAAATCGTATTTTTTTACTTTAAATTTGAAATGGCACACCTAATTCGAAATCTAGGACCCGGATCGATATGAAACCTTCGCTATCTTACTAAAATGGATGCGCTGATCACGAATTTACATAGAACGGGTCTCTATCTCTACTGGTTGCCGAGTTGTGCTCAAATAACGTTTTTTCAAATAACTCGAAAATAAGCGAATTGGACCACATAACTTCAATATGGTACTTCTTAGGCAAATAAAAGTATACATATTTTGATGTACTTGTCGAGAGGTATCATTTGGTGGTGGGTTAATCTCTCTATCGCCAACGGTTGCAAAGTAATTTTTTTTTAATTTTTTTTCTATCTCAATGGGCTAAATTTAGATCGAAAAGAATATGAAATTTTTTTGAGAGATAGAACTGTCTAATGGGGTCGTGCTTATGCATTGGGCTGTGCTGAGTTCAACGGTGTGCTCGGTTTTCCCGTAAAGCGTACGGTTTGTACAGAAAATGTAAAATAAGGATTTTTGCGGTTTTTCGTGTTTTTCTCGAGAACCACACAACTTAGAGCAACGCGGTCTTCAGAAATGGTTTCCTCGGCCAATTTCCTATCCAGTGACGTATGAATCGTCAAAATCGGGTGGCTAGATGGACCACAGTTCGCCATAACAATTCAAAACATAGTAAAATGGCAAATTTAGCAGCTTTTGCAACTTTGAGAAGTCATAACTTCCGTACCGTTCCATATAGAAAAAAATCAATTACTCCAGCGCAATCGACGTCAAAAACTGTACCAGAGACCAAAATCTCAATTGGGTGGGAGGTACTTTTGTTTTTGCCAACTGATCAAAATTTTGATAAAAATCGTATTTTTTTACTTTAAATTTGAAATGGCACACCTAATTCGAAATCTAGGACCCGGATCGATAGAAACCTTCGCTATCTTACTAAAATGGATGCGCTGATCACGAATTTACATAGAACGGGTCTCTATCTCTACTGGTTGCCGAGTTGTGCTCAAATAACGTTTTTTCAAATAACTCGAAAATAAGCGAATTGGACCACATAACTTCAATATGGTACTTCTTAGGCAAATAAAAGTATACATATTTTGATGTACTTGTCGAGAGGTATCATTTGGTGGTGGGTTAATCTCTCTATCGCCAACGGTTGCAAAGTAATTTTTTTTTAATTTTTTTTCTATCTCAATGGGCTAAATTTAGATCGAAAAGAATATGAAATTTTTTTGAGAGATAGAGCTGTCTAATGGGGTCGTGCTTATGCATTGGGCTGTGCTGAGTTCAACGGTGTGCTCGGTTTTCCCGTAAAGCGTACGGTTTGTACAGAAAATGTAAAATAAGGATTTTTGCGGTTTTTCGTGTTTTTCTCGAGAACCACACAACTTAGAGCAACGCGGTCTTCAGAAATGGTTTCCTCGGCCAATTTCCTATCCAGTGACGTATGAATCGTCAAAATCGGGTGGCTAGATGGACCACAGTTCGCCATAACAATTCAAAACATAGTAAAATGGCAAATTTAGCAGCTTTTGCAACTTTGAGAAGTCATAACTTCCGTACCGTTCCATATAGAAAAAAATCAATTACTCCAGCGCAATCGACGTCAAAAACTGTACCAGTGACCAAAATCTCAATTGGGTGGGAGGTACTTTTGTTTTTGCCAACTGATCAAAATTTTGATAAAAATCGTATTTTTTTACTTTAAATTTGAAATGGCACACCTAATTCGAAATCTAGGACCCGGATCGATATCAAACCTTCGCTATCTTACTAAAATGGATGCGATGATCACGAATTTACATAGAACGGTCTCTATCTGTACTGGTTGCCGAGTTGTGCTCAAATAACGTTTTTTCAAATAACTCGAAAATAAGCGAATTGGACCACATAACTTCAATGTGGTACTTCTTAGGCATATAAAAGTATACATATTTTTGATGTACTTGTCGAGAGGTATAATTTGGTGGTGGGTTAATCTCTCTATCGCCAACGGTTGCAAAGTAATTTTTTTTTAATTTTTTTTCTCTCAATGGGCTAAATTTAGATCGAAAAGAATATGAAATTTTTTTGAGAGATAGAGCTGTCTAATGGGGTCGTGCTTATGCATTGGGCTGTGCTGAGTTCAACGGTGTGCTCGGTTTTCCCGTAAAGCGTACGGTTTGTACAGAAAATGTAAAATAAGGATTTTTGCGGTTTTTCGCGGTTTTCTCGAGAACCACCCAACTTAGAGCAACGCGGTCTTCAGAAATAGTTTCCTCGGCCAATTTCCTATCCAGTGACGTGTGAATCGTCAAAATCGGATGGCTAGATGGACCACAGTTCGCCTTAACAATTCAAAACATAGTAAAATGGCAAATTTAGCAGCTTTTGCAACTTTGAGAAGTCATAACTTCCGTACCGTTCCATATAGAAAAAAATCAATTACTCCAGCGCAATCGACGTCAAAAACTGTACCAGAGACCAAAATCTCAATTGGGTGGGAGGTACTTTTGTTTTTGCCAACTGATCAAAATTTTGATAAAAATCGTATTTTTTTACTTTAAATTTGAAATGGCACACCTAATTCGAAATCTAGGACCCGGATCGATATGAAACCTTCGCTATCTTACTAAAATGGATGCGCTGATCACGAATTTACATAGAACGGGTCTCTATCTCTACTGGTTGCCGAGTTGTGCTCAAATAACGTTTTTTCAAATAACTCGAAAATAAGCGAATTGGACCACATAACTTCAATATGGTACTTCTTAGGCAAATAAAAGTATACATATTTTGATGTACTTGTCGAGAGGTATCATTTGGTGGTGGGTTAATCTCTCTATCGCCAACGGTTGCAAAGTAATTTTTTTTTAATTTTTTTTCTATCTCAATGGGCTAAATTTAGATCGAAAAGAATATGAAATTTTTTTGAGAGATAGAACTGTCTAATGGGGTCGTGCTTATGCATTGGGCTGTGCTGAGTTCAACGGTGTGCTCGGTTTTCCCGTAAAGCGTACGGTTTGTACAGAAAATGTAAAATAAGGATTTTTGCGGTTTTTCGTGTTTTTCTCGAGAACCACACAACTTAGAGCAACGCGGTCTTCAGAAATGGTTTCCTCGGCCAATTTCCTATCCAGTGACGTATGAATCGTCAAAATCGGGTGGCTAGATGGACCACAGTTCGCCATAACAATTCAAAACATAGTAAAATGGCAAATTTAGCAGCTTTTGCAACTTTGAGAAGTCATAACTTCCGTACCGTTCCATATAGAAAAAAATCAATTACTCCAGCGCAATCGACGTCAAAAACTGTACCAGAGACCAAAATCTCAATTGGGTGGGAGGTACTTTTGTTTTTGCCAACTGATCAAAATTTTGATAAAAATCGTATTTTTTTACTTTAAATTTGAAATGGCACACCTAATTCGAAATCTAGGACCCGGATCGATAGAAACCTTCGCTATCTTACTAAAATGGATGCGCTGATCACGAATTTACATAGAACGGGTCTCTATCTCTACTGGTTGCCGAGTTGTGCTCAAATAACGTTTTTTCAAATAACTCGAAAATAAGCGAATTGGACCACATAACTTCAATATGGTACTTCTTAGGCAAATAAAAGTATACATATTTTGATGTACTTGTCGAGAGGTATCATTTGGTGGTGGGTTAATCTCTCTATCGCCAACGGTTGCAAAGTAATTTTTTTTTAATTTTTTTTCTATCTCAATGGGCTAAATTTAGATCGAAAAGAATATGAAATTTTTTTGAGAGATAGAGCTGTCTAATGGGGTCGTGCTTATGCATTGGGCTGTGCTGAGTTCAACGGTGTGCTCGGTTTTCCCGTAAAGCGTACGGTTTGTACAGAAAATGTAAAATAAGGATTTTTGCGGTTTTTCGTGTTTTTCTCGAGAACCACACAACTTAGAGCAACGCGGTCTTCAGAAATGGTTTCCTCGGCCAATTTCCTATCCAGTGACGTATGAATCGTCAAAATCGGGTGGCTAGATGGACCACAGTTCGCCATAACAATTCAAAACATAGTAAAATGGCAAATTTAGCAGCTTTTGCAACTTTGAGAAGTCATAACTTCCGTACCGTTCCATATAGAAAAAAATCAATTACTCCAGCGCAATCGACGTCAAAAACTGTACCAGAGACCAAAATCTCAATTGGGTGGGAGGTACTTTTGTTTTTGCCAACTGATCAAAATTTTGATAAAAATCGTATTTTTTTACTTTAAATTTGAAATGGCACACCTAATTCGAAATCTAGGACCCGGATCGATAGAAACCTTCGCTATCTTACTAAAATGGATGCGCTGATCACGAATTTACATAGAACGGGTCTCTATCTCTACTGGTTGCCGAGTTGTGCTCAAATAACGTTTTTTCAAATAACTCGAAAATAAGCGAATTGGACCACATAACTTCAATATGGTACTTCTTAGGCAAATAAAAGTATACATATTTTGATGTACTTGTCGAGAGGTATCATTTGGTGGTGGGTTAATCTCTCTATCGCCAACGGTTGCAAAGTAATTTTTTTTTAATTTTTTTTCTATCTCAATGGGCTAAATTTAGATCGAAAAGAATATGAAATTTTTTTGAGAGATAGAGCTGTCTAATGGGGTCGTGCTTATGCATTGGGCTGTGCTGAGTTCAACGGTGTGCTCGGTTTTCCCGTAAAGCGTACGGTTTGTACAGAAAATGTAAAATAAGGATTTTTGCGGTTTTTCGTGTTTTTCTCGAGAACCACACAACTTAGAGCAACGCGGTCTTCAGAAATGGTTTCCTCGGCCAATTTCCTATCCAGTGACGTATGAATCGTCAAAATCGGGTGGCTAGATGGACCACAGTTCGCCATAACAATTCAAAACATAGTAAAATGGCAAATTTAGCAGCTTTTGCAACTTTGAGAAGTCATAACTTCCGTACCGTTCCATATAGAAAAAAATCAATTACTCCAGCGCAATCGAGGTCAAAAACTGTACCAGAGACCAAAATCTCAATTGGGTGGGAGGTACTTTTGTTTTTGCCAACTGATCAAAATTTTGATAAAAATCGTATTTTTTTACTTTAAATTTGAAATGGCACACCTAATTGGAAATCTAGGACCCGGATCGATATGAAACCTTCTCTATCTTACTAAAATGGATGCGCTGATCACGAATTTACATAGAACGGGTCTCTATCTCTACTGGTTGCCGAGTTGTGCTCAAATAACGTTTTTTCAAATAACTCGAAAATAAGCGAATTGGACCATAACTTCAATATGGTACTTCTTAGGCAAATAAAAGTATACATATTTTGATGTACTTGTCGAGAGGTATAATTTGGTGGTGGGTTAATCTCTCTATCGCCAACGGTTGCAAAGTAATTTTTTTTTAATTTTTTTTCTATCTCAATGGGCTAAATTTAGATCGAAAAGAATATGAAATTTGTTTGAGAGATAGGGCTGTCTAATGGGGTCGTGCTTATGCATTGGGCTGTGCTGAGTTCAACGGTGTGCTCGGTTTTCCCGTAAAGCGTACGGTTTGTCCAGAAAATGTAAAATAAGGATTTTTGCGGTTTTTCGCGTTTTTCTCGAGAACCACCCAACTTAGAGCAACGCGGTCTTCAGAAATGGTTTCCTCGGCCAATTTCCCATCCAGTGACGTGTGAATCGTCAAAATCGGATGGCTAGATGGACCACAGTGCGCCTTAACAATTCAAAACATAGTAAAATGGCAAATTTAGCAGCTTTTGCAACTTTGAGAAGTCATAACTTCCGTACCGTTCCATATAGAAAAAAATCAATTACTCCAGCGCAATCGACGTCAAAAACTGTACCAGAGACCAAAATCTCAATTGGGTGGGAGGTACTTTTGTTTTTGCCAACTGATCAAAATTTTGATAAAAATCGTATTTTTTTACTTTAAATTTGAAATGGCACACCTAATTCGAAATCTAGGACCCGGATCGATATGAAACCTTCTCTATCTTACTAAAATGGATGCGCTGATCACGAATTTACATAGAACGGGTCTCTATCTGTACTGGTTGCCGTGTTGTGCTCAAATAACGTTTTTTCAAATAACTCGAAAATAAGCGAATTGGACCACATAACTTCAATGTGGTACTTCTTAGGCATATAAAAGTATACATATTTTTGATGTACTTGTCGAGAGGTATAATTTGGTGGTGGGTTAATCTCTCTATCGCCAACGGTTGCAAAGTAATTTTTTTTTAATTTTTTTTCTATCTCAATGGGCTAAATTTAGATCGAAAAGAATATGAAATTTTTTTGAGAGATAGAGCTGTCTAATGGGATCGTGCTTACGCATTGGGCTGTGCTGAGTTCAACGGTGTGCTCGGTTTTCCCGTAAAGCGTACGGTTTGTCCAGAAAATGTAAAATAAGAATTTTTGCGGTTTTTCGCGTTTTTCTCGAGGACCACCCAACTTAGAGCAACGCGGTCTTCAGAAATGGTTTCCTCGGCCAATTTCCCATCCAGTGACGTGTGAATCGTCAAAATCGGATGGCTAGATGGACCACAGTGCGCCTTAACAATTCAAAACATAGTAAAATGGCAAATTTAGCAGCTTTTGCAACTTTGAGAAGTCATAACTTCCGTACCGTTCCATATAGAAAAAAATCAATTACTCCAGCGCAATCGACGTCAAAAACTGTACCAGTGACCAAAATCTCAATTGTGTGGGAGGTACTTTTGTTTTTGCCAACTGATCAAAATTTTGATAAAAATCGTATTTTTTTACTTTAAATTTGAAATGGCACACCTAATTCGAAATCTAGGACCCGGATCGATATGAAACCTTCGCTATCTTACTATAATGGATGCGATGATCACGAATTTACATAGAACGGGTCTCTATCTGTACTGGTTGCCGTGTTGTGCTCAAATAACGTTTTTTCAAATAACTCGAAAATAAGCGAATTGGACCACATAACTTCAATGTGGTACTTCTTAGGCATATAAAAGTATACATATTTTTGATGTACTTGTCGAGAGGTATAATTTGGTGGTGGGTTAATCTCTCTATCGCCAACGGTTGCAAAGTAATTTTTTTTTAATTTTTTTTCTATCTCAATGGGCTAAATTTAGATCGAAAAGAATATGAAATTTTTTTGAGAGATAGAGCTGTCTAATGGGGTCGTGCTTATGCATTGGGCTGTGCTGAGTTCAACGGTGTGCTCGGTTTTCCCGTAAAGCGTACGGTTTGTACAGAAAATGTAAAATAAGGATTTTTGCGGTTTTTCGCGTTTTTCTCGAGAACCACCCAACTTAGAGCAACGCGGTCTTCAGAAATGGTTTCCTCGGCCAATTTCCTACCTAGTGACGTATGAATCGTCAAAATCGGATGGCTAGATGGACCACAGTTCGCCTTAACAATTCAAAACATAGTAAAATGGCAAATTTAGCAGCTTTTGCAACTTTGAGAAGTCATAACTTCCGTACCGTTCCATATAGAAAAAAATCAATTACTCCAGCGCAATCGACGTCAAAAACTGTACCAGTGACCAAAATCTCAATTGGGTTGGAGGTACTTTTGTTTTTGCCAACTGATCAAAATTTTGATAAAAATCGTATTTTTTTACTTTAAATTTGAAATGGCACACCTAATTCGAAATCTAGGACCCGGATCGATATGAAACCTTCGCTATCTTACTAAAATGGATGCGATGATCACGAATTTACATAGAACGGGTCTCTATCTGTACTGGTTGCCGTGTTGTGCTCAAATAACGTTTTTTCAAATAACTCGAAAATAAGCGAATTGGACCACATAACTTCAATGTGGTACTTCTTAGGCATATAAAAGTATACATATTTTTGATGTACTTGTCGAGAGGTATAATTTGGTGGTGGGTTAATCTCTCTATCGCCAACGGTTGCAAAGTAATTTTTTTTTAATTTTTTTTCTATCTCAATGGGCTAAATTTAGATCGAAAAGAATATGAAATTTTTTTGAGAGATAGAGCTGTCTAATGGGGTCGTGCTTATGCATTGGGCTGTGCTGAGTTCAACGGTGTGCTCGGTTTTCCCGTAAAGCGTACGGTTTGTACAGAAAATGTAAAATAAGGATTTTTGCGGTTTTTCGCGTTTTTCTCGAGAACCACCCAACTTAGAGCAACGCGGTCTTCAGAAATGGTTTCCTCGGCCAATTTCCTATCTAGTGACGTATGAATCGTCAAAATCGGATGGCTAGATGGACCACAGTTCGCCTTAACAATTCAAAACATAGTAAAATGGCAAATTTAGCAGCTTTTGCAACTTTGAGAAGTCATAACTTCCGTACCGTTCCATATAGAAAAAAATCAATTACTCCAGCGCAATCGACGTCAAAAACTGTACCAGTGACCAAAATCTCAATTGGGTGGGAGGTACTTTTGTTTTTGCCAACTGATCAAAATTTTGATAAAAATCGTATTTTTTTACTTTAAATTTGAAATGGCACACCTAATTCGAAATCTAGGACCCGGATCGATATGAAACCTTCTCTATCTTACTAAAATGGATGCGCTGATCACGAATTTACATAGAACGGGTCTCTATCTCTACTGGTTGCCGAGTTGTGCTCAAATAACGTTTTTTCAAATAACTCGAAAATAAGCGAATTGGACCACATAACTTCAATATGGTACTTCTTAGGCAAATAAAAGTATACATATTTTGATGTACTTGTCGAGAGGTATCAGTTGGTGGTGGGTTAATCTCTCTATCGCCAACGGCTGCAAAGTAATTTTTTTTTAATTTTTTTTCTATCTCAATCGGCTAAATTTAGATCGAAAAGAATATGAAATTTTTTTGAGAGATAGGGCTGTCTAATGGGGTCGTGCTTATGCATTGGGCTGTGCTGAGTTCAACGGTGTGCTCGGTTTTCCCGTAAAGCGTACGGTTTGTCCAGAAAATGTAAAATAAGGATTTTTGCGGTTTTTTCGCGTTTTTCTCGAGAACCACCCAACTTAGAGCAACGCGGTCTTCAGAAATGGTTTCCTCGGCCAATTTCCTATCCAGTGACGTGTGAATCGTCAAAATCGGATGGCTAGATGGACCACAGTGCGCCTTAACAGTTCAAAACATAGTAAAATGGCAAATTTAGCAGTTTTTGCAACTTTGAGAAGTCATAACTTCCGTACCGTTCCATATAGAAAAAAATCAATTACTCCAGCGCAATCGACGTCAAAAACTGTACCAGAGACCAAAATCTCAATTGGGTGGGAGGTACTTTTGTTTTTGCCAACTGATCAAAATTTTGATAAAAATCGTATTTTTTTACTTTAAATTTGAAATGGCACACCTAATTCGAAATCTAGGACCCGGATCGATATGAAACCTTCGCTATCTTACTAAAATGGATGCGATTATCACGAATTTACATAGAACGGGTCTCTATCTGTACTGGTTGCCGTGTTGTGCTCAAATAACGTTTTTTCAAATAACTCGAAAATAAGCGAATTGGACCACATAACTTCAATGTGGTACTTCTTAGGCATATAAAAGTATACATATTTTTGATGTACTTGTCGAGAGGTATAATTTGGTGGTGGGTTAATCTCTCTATCGCCAACGGTTGCAAAGTAATTTTTTTTTAATTTTTTTTCTATCTCAATGGGCTAAATTTAGATCGAAAAGAATATGGAATTTTTTTGAGAGATAGAGCTGTCTAATGGGGTCGTGCTTATGCATTGGGCTGTGCTGAGTTCAACGGTGTGCTCGGTTTTCCCGTAAAGCGTACGGTTTGTACAGAAAATGTAAAATAAGGATTTTTGCGGTTTTTCGCGTTTTTCTGGAGAACCACCCAACTTAGTGCAACGCGGTCTTCAGAAATGGTTTCCTCGGCCAATTTCCTATCCAGTGACGTATGAATCGTCAAAATCGGATGGCTAGATGGACCACAGTTCGCCTTAACAATTCAAAACATAGTAAAATGGCAAATTTAGCAGCTTTTGCAACTTTGAGAAGTCATAACTTCCGTACCGTTCCATATAGAAAAAAATCAATTACTCCAGCGCAATCGACGTCAAAAACTGTACCAGTGACCAAAATCTCAATTGGGTGGGAGGTACTTTTGTTTTTGCCAACTGATCAAAATTTTGATAAAAATCGTATTTTTTTACTTTAAATTTGAAATGGCACACCTAATTCGAAATCTAGGACCCGGATCGATATGAAGCCTTCTCTATCTTACTAAAATGGATGCGCTGATCACGAATTTACATAGAACGGGTCTCTATCTCTACTGGTTGCCGAGTTGTGCTCAAATAACGTTTTTTCAAATAACTCGAAAATAAGCGAATTGGACCACATAACTTCAATATGGTACTTCTTAGGCAAATAAAAGTATACATATTTTGATGTACTTGTCGAGAGGTATCATTTGGTGGTGGGTTAATCTCTCTATCGCCAACGGTTGCAAAGTAATTTTTTTTTAATTTTTTTTCTATCTCAATGGGCTAAATTTAGATCGAAAAGAATATGAAATTTTTTTGAGAGATAGAGCTGTCTAATGGGGTCGTGCTTATGCATTGGGCTGTGCTGAGTTCAACGGTGTGCTCGGTTTTCCCGTAAAGCGTACGGTTTGTACAGAAAATGTAAAATAAGGATTTTTGCGGTTTTTCGCGTTTTTCTCGAGAACCACCCAACTTAGAGCAACGCGGTCTTCAGAAATGGTTTCCTCGGCCAATTTCCTACCTAGTGACGTATGAATCGTCAAAATCGGATGGCTAGATGGACCACAGTTCGCCTTAACAATTCAAAACATAGTAAAATGGCAAATTTAGCAGCTTTTGCAACTTTGAGAAGTCATAACTTCCGTACCGTTCCATATAGAAAAAAATCAATTACTCCAGCGCAATCGACGTCAAAAACTGTACCAGTGACCAAAATCTCAATTGGGTTGGAGGTACTTTTGTTTTTGCCAACTGATCAAAATTTTGATAAAAATCGTATTTTTTTACTTTAAATTTGAAATGGCACACCTAATTCGAAATCTAGGACCCGGATCGATATGAAACCTTCGCTATCTTACTAAAATGGATGCGATGATCACGAATTTACATAGAACGGGTCTCTATCTGTACTGGTTGCCGTGTTGTGCTCAAATAACGTTTTTTCAAATAACTCGAAAATAAGCGAATTGGACCACATAACTTCAATGTGGTACTTCTTAGGCATATAAAAGTATACATATTTTTGATGTACTTGTCGAGAGGTATAATTTGGTGGTGGGTTAATCTCTCTATCGCCAACGGTTGCAAAGTAATTTTTTTTTAATTTTTTTTCTATCTCAATGGGCTAAATTTAGATCGAAAAGAATATGAAATTTTTTTGAGAGATAGAGCTGTCTAATGGGGTCGTGCTTATGCATTGGGCTGTGCTGAGTTCAACGGTGTGCTCGGTTTTCCCGTAAAGCGTACGGTTTGTACAGAAAATGTAAAATAAGGATTTTTGCGGTTTTTCGCGTTTTTCTCGAGAACCACCCAACTTAGAGCAACGCGGTCTTCAGAAATGGTTTCCTCGGCCAATTTCCTATCTAGTGACGTATGAATCGTCAAAATCGGATGGCTAGATGGACCACAGTTCGCCTTAACAATTCAAAACATAGTAAAATGGCAAATTTAGCAGCTTTTGCAACTTTGCGAAGTCATAACTTCCGTACCGTTCCATATAGAAAAAAATCAATTACTCCAGCGCAATCGACGTCAAAAACTGTACCAGTGACCAAAATCTCAATTGGGTGGGAGGTACTTTTGTTTTTGCCAACTGATCAAAATTTTGATAAAAATCGTATTTTTTTACTTTAAATTTGAAATGGCACACCTAATTCGAAATCTAGGACCCGGATCGATATGAAACCTTCTCTATCTTACTAAAATGGATGCGCTGATCACGAATTTACATAGAACGGGTCTCTATCTCTACTGGTTGCCGAGTTGTGCTCAAATAACGTTTTTTCAAATAACTCGAAAATAAGCGAATTGGACCACATAACTTCAATATGGTACTTCTTAGGCAAATAAAAGTATACATATTTTGATGTACTTGTCGAGAGGTATCAGTTGGTGGTGGGTTAATCTCTCTATCGCCAACGGCTGCAAAGTAATTTTTTTTTAATTTTTTTTCTATCTCAATCGGCTAAATTTAGATCGAAAAGAATATGAAATTTTTTTGAGAGATAGGGCTGTCTAATGGGGTCGTGCTTATGCATTGGGCTGTGCTGAGTTCAACGGTGTGCTCGGTTTTCCCGTAAAGCGTACGGTTTGTCCAGAAAATGTAAAATAAGGATTTTTGCGGTTTTTTCGCGTTTTTCTCGAGAACCACCCAACTTAGAGCAACGCGGTCTTCAGAAATGGTTTCCTCGGCCAATTTCCTATCCAGTGACGTGTGAATCGTCAAAATCGGATGGCTAGATGGACCACAGTGCGCCTTAACAGTTCAAAACATAGTAAAATGGCAAATTTAGCAGTTTTTGCAACTTTGAGAAGTCATAACTTCCGTACCGTTCCATATAGAAAAAAATCAATTACTCCAGCGCAATCGACGTCAAAAACTGTACCAGAGACCAAAATCTCAATTGGGTGGGAGGTACTTTTGTTTTTGCCAACTGATCAAAATTTTGATAAAAATCGTATTTTTTTACTTTAAATTTGAAATGGCACACCTAATTCGAAATCTAGGACCCGGATCGATATGAAACCTTCGCTATCTTACTAAAATGGATGCGATTATCACGAATTTACATAGAACGGGTCTCTATCTGTACTGGTTGCCGTGTTGTGCTCAAATAACGTTTTTTCAAATAACTCGAAAATAAGCGAATTGGACCACATAACTTCAATGTGGTACTTCTTAGGCATATAAAAGTATACATATTTTTGATGTACTTGTCGAGAGGTATAATTTGGTGGTGGGTTAATCTCTCTATCGCCAACGGTTGCAAAGTAATTTTTTTTTAATTTTTTTTCTATCTCAATGGGCTAAATTTAGATCGAAAAGAATATGGAATTTTTTTGAGAGATAGAGCTGTCTAATGGGGTCGTGCTTATGCATTGGGCTGTGCTGAGTTCAACGGTGTGCTCGGTTTTCCCGTAAAGCGTACGGTTTGTACAGAAAATGTAAAATAAGGATTTTTGCGGTTTTTCGCGTTTTTCTGGAGAACCACCCAACTTAGTGCAACGCGGTCTTCAGAAATGGTTTCCTCGGCCAATTTCCTATCCAGTGACGTATGAATCGTCAAAATCGGATGGCTAGATGGACCACAGTTCGCCTTAACAATTCAAAACATAGTAAAATGGCAAATTTAGCAGCTTTTGCAACTTTGAGAAGTCATAACTTCCGTACCGTTCCATATAGAAAAAAATCAATTACTCCAGCGCAATCGACGTCAAAAACTGTACCAGTGACCAAAATCTCAATTGGGTGGGAGGTACTTTTGTTTTTGCCAACTGATCAAAATTTTGATAAAAATCGTATTTTTTTACTTTAAATTTGAAATGGCACACCTAATTCGAAATCTAGGACCCGGATCGATATGAAACCTTCTCTATCTTACTAAAATGGATGCGCTGATCACGAATTTACATAGAACGGGTCTCTATCTCTACTGGTTGCCGAGTTGTGCTCAAATAACGTTTTTTCAAATAACTCGAAAATAAGCGAATTGGACCACATAACTTCAATATGGTACTTCTTAGGCAAATAAAAGTATACATATTTTGATGTACTTGTCGAGAGGTATCATTTGGTGGTGGGTTAATCTCTCTATCGCCAACGGTTGCAAAGTAATTTTTTTTTAATTTTTTTTCTATCTCAATGGGCTAAATTTAGATCGAAAAGAATATGAAATTTTTTTGAGAGATAGGGCTGTCTAATGGGGTCGTGCTTATGCATTGGGCTGTGCTGAGTTCAACGGTGTGCTCGGTTTTCCCGTAAAGCGTACGGTTTGTCCAGAAAATGTAAAATAAGGATTTTTGCGGTTTTTCGTGTTTTTCTCGAGAACCACACAACTTAGAGCAACGCGGTCTTCAGAAATGGTTTCCTCGGCCAATTTCCTATCCAGTGACGTATGAATCGTCAAAATCGGGTGGCTAGATGGACCACAGTTCGCCATAACAATTCAAAACATAGTAAAATGGCAAATTTAGCAGCTTTTGCAACTTTGAGAAGTCATAACTTCCGTACCGTTCCATATAGAAAAAAATCAATTACTCCAGCGCAATCGACGTCAAAAACTGTACCAGTGACCAAAATCTCAATTGGGTGGGAGGTACTTTTGTTTTTGCCAACTGATCAAAATTTTGATAAAAATCGTATTTTTTTACTTTAAATTTGAAATGGCACACCTAATTCGAAATCTAGGACCCGGATCGATATCAAACCTTCGCTATCTTACTAAAATGGATGCGATGATCACGAATTTACATAGAACGGTCTCTATCTGTACTGGTTGCCGAGTTGTGCTCAAATAACGTTTTTTCAAATAACTCGAAAATAAGCGAATTGGACCACATAACTTCAATGTGGTACTTCTTAGGCATATAAAAGTATACATATTTTTGATGTACTTGTCGAGAGGTATAATTTGGTGGTGGGTTAATCTCTCTATCGCCAACGGTTGCAAAGTAATTTTTTTTTAATTTTTTTTCTCTCAATGGGCTAAATTTAGATCGAAAAGAATATGAAATTTTTTTGAGAGATAGAGCTGTCTAATGGGGTCGTGCTTATGCATTGGGCTGTGCTGAGTTCAACGGTGTGCTCGGTTTTCCCGTAAAGCGTACGGTTTGTACAGAAAATGTAAAATAAGGATTTTTGCGGTTTTTCGCGGTTTTCTCGAGAACCACCCAACTTAGAGCAACGCGGTCTTCAGAAATAGTTTCCTCGGCCAATTTCCTATCCAGTGACGTGTGAATCGTCAAAATCGGATGGCTAGATGGACCACAGTTCGCCTTAACAATTCAAAACATAGTAAAATGGCAAATTTAGCAGCTTTTGCAACTTTGAGAAGTCATAACTTCCGTACCGTTCCATATAGAAAAAAATCAATTACTCCAGCGCAATCGACGTCAAAAACTGTACCAGAGACCAAAATCTCAATTGGGTGGGAGGTACTTTTGTTTTTGCCAACTGATCAAAATTTTGATAAAAATCGTATTTTTTTACTTTAAATTTGAAATGGCACACCTAATTCGAAATCTAGGACCCGGATCGATATGAAACCTTCGCTATCTTACTAAAATGGATGCGCTGATCACGAATTTACATAGAACGGGTCTCTATCTCTACTGGTTGCCGAGTTGTGCTCAAATAACGTTTTTTCAAATAACTCGAAAATAAGCGAATTGGACCACATAACTTCAATATGGTACTTCTTAGGCAAATAAAAGTATACATATTTTGATGTACTTGTCGAGAGGTATCATTTGGTGGTGGGTTAATCTCTCTATCGCCAACGGTTGCAAAGTAATTTTTTTTTAATTTTTTTTCTATCTCAATGGGCTAAATTTAGATCGAAAAGAATATGAAATTTTTTTGAGAGATAGAACTGTCTAATGGGGTCGTGCTTATGCATTGGGCTGTGCTGAGTTCAACGGTGTGCTCGGTTTTCCCGTAAAGCGTACGGTTTGTACAGAAAATGTAAAATAAGGATTTTTGCGGTTTTTCGTGTTTTTCTCGAGAACCACACAACTTAGAGCAACGCGGTCTTCAGAAATGGTTTCCTCGGCCAATTTCCTATCCAGTGACGTATGAATCGTCAAAATCGGGTGGCTAGATGGACCACAGTTCGCCATAACAATTCAAAACATAGTAAAATGGCAAATTTAGCAGCTTTTGCAACTTTGAGAAGTCATAACTTCCGTACCGTTCCATATAGAAAAAAATCAATTACTCCAGCGCAATCGACGTCAAAAACTGTACCAGAGACCAAAATCTCAATTGGGTGGGAGGTACTTTTGTTTTTGCCAACTGATCAAAATTTTGATAAAAATCGTATTTTTTTACTTTAAATTTGAAATGGCACACCTAATTCGAAATCTAGGACCCGGATCGATAGAAACCTTCGCTATCTTACTAAAATGGATGCGCTGATCACGAATTTACATAGAACGGGTCTCTATCTCTACTGGTTGCCGAGTTGTGCTCAAATAACGTTTTTTCAAATAACTCGAAAATAAGCGAATTGGACCACATAACTTCAATATGGTACTTCTTAGGCAAATAAAAGTATACATATTTTGATGTACTTGTCGAGAGGTATCATTTGGTGGTGGGTTAATCTCTCTATCGCCAACGGTTGCAAAGTAATTTTTTTTTAATTTTTTTTCTATCTCAATGGGCTAAATTTAGATCGAAAAGAATATGAAATTTTTTTGAGAGATAGAGCTGTCTAATGGGGTCGTGCTTATGCATTGGGCTGTGCTGAGTTCAACGGTGTGCTCGGTTTTCCCGTAAAGCGTACGGTTTGTACAGAAAATGTAAAATAAGGATTTTTGCGGTTTTTCGTGTTTTTCTCGAGAACCACACAACTTAGAGCAACGCGGTCTTCAGAAATGGTTTCCTCGGCCAATTTCCTATCCAGTGACGTATGAATCGTCAAAATCGGGTGGCTAGATGGACCACAGTTCGCCATAACAATTCAAAACATAGTAAAATGGCAAATTTAGCAGCTTTTGCAACTTTGAGAAGTCATAACTTCCGTACCGTTCCATATAGAAAAAAATCAATTACTCCAGCGCAATCGACGTCAAAAACTGTACCAGAGACCAAAATCTCAATTGGGTGGGAGGTACTTTTGTTTTTGCCAACTGATCAAAATTTTGATAAAAATCGTATTTTTTTACTTTAAATTTGAAATGGCACACCTAATTCGAAATCTAGGACCCGGATCGATAGAAACCTTCGCTATCTTACTAAAATGGATGCGCTGATCACGAATTTACATAGAACGGGTCTCTATCTCTACTGGTTGCCGAGTTGTGCTCAAATAACGTTTTTTCAAATAACTCGAAAATAAGCGAATTGGACCACATAACTTCAATATGGTACTTCTTAGGCAAATAAAAGTATACATATTTTGATGTACTTGTCGAGAGGTATCATTTGGTGGTGGGTTAATCTCTCTATCGCCAACGGTTGCAAAGTAATTTTTTTTTAATTTTTTTTCTATCTCAATGGGCTAAATTTAGATCGAAAAGAATATGAAATTTTTTTGAGAGATAGAGCTGTCTAATGGGGTCGTGCTTATGCATTGGGCTGTGCTGAGTTCAACGGTGTGCTCGGTTTTCCCGTAAAGCGTACGGTTTGTACAGAAAATGTAAAATAAGGATTTTTGCGGTTTTTCGTGTTTTTCTCGAGAACCACACAACTTAGAGCAACGCGGTCTTCAGAAATGGTTTCCTCGGCCAATTTCCTATCCAGTGACGTATGAATCGTCAAAATCGGGTGGCTAGATGGACCACAGTTCGCCATAACAATTCAAAACATAGTAAAATGGCAAATTTAGCAGCTTTTGCAACTTTGAGAAGTCATAACTTCCGTACCGTTCCATATAGAAAAAAATCAATTACTCCAGCGCAATCGAGGTCAAAAACTGTACCAGAGACCAAAATCTCAATTGGGTGGGAGGTACTTTTGTTTTTGCCAACTGATCAAAATTTTGATAAAAATCGTATTTTTTTACTTTAAATTTGAAATGGCACACCTAATTGGAAATCTAGGACCCGGATCGATATGAAACCTTCTCTATCTTACTAAAATGGATGCGCTGATCACGAATTTACATAGAACGGGTCTCTATCTCTACTGGTTGCCGAGTTGTGCTCAAATAACGTTTTTTCAAATAACTCGAAAATAAGCGAATTGGACCATAACTTCAATATGGTACTTCTTAGGCAAATAAAAGTATACATATTTTGATGTACTTGTCGAGAGGTATAATTTGGTGGTGGGTTAATCTCTCTATCGCCAACGGTTGCAAAGTAATTTTTTTTTAATTTTTTTTCTATCTCAATGGGCTAAATTTAGATCGAAAAGAATATGAAATTTGTTTGAGAGATAGGGCTGTCTAATGGGGTCGTGCTTATGCATTGGGCTGTGCTGAGTTCAACGGTGTGCTCGGTTTTCCCGTAAAGCGTACGGTTTGTCCAGAAAATGTAAAATAAGGATTTTTGCGGTTTTTCGCGTTTTTCTCGAGAACCACCCAACTTAGAGCAACGCGGTCTTCAGAAATGGTTTCCTCGGCCAATTTCCCATCCAGTGACGTGTGAATCGTCAAAATCGGATGGCTAGATGGACCACAGTGCGCCTTAACAATTCAAAACATAGTAAAATGGCAAATTTAGCAGCTTTTGCAACTTTGAGAAGTCATAACTTCCGTACCGTTCCATATAGAAAAAAATCAATTACTCCAGCGCAATCGACGTCAAAAACTGTACCAGAGACCAAAATCTCAATTGGGTGGGAGGTACTTTTGTTTTTGCCAACTGATCAAAATTTTGATAAAAATCGTATTTTTTTACTTTAAATTTGAAATGGCACACCTAATTCGAAATCTAGGACCCGGATCGATATGAAACCTTCTCTATCTTACTAAAATGGATGCGCTGATCACGAATTTACATAGAACGGGTCTCTATCTGTACTGGTTGCCGTGTTGTGCTCAAATAACGTTTTTTCAAATAACTCGAAAATAAGCGAATTGGACCACATAACTTCAATGTGGTACTTCTTAGGCATATAAAAGTATACATATTTTTGATGTACTTGTCGAGAGGTATAATTTGGTGGTGGGTTAATCTCTCTATCGCCAACGGTTGCAAAGTAATTTTTTTTTAATTTTTTTTCTATCTCAATGGGCTAAATTTAGATCGAAAAGAATATGAAATTTTTTTGAGAGATAGAGCTGTCTAATGGGATCGTGCTTACGCATTGGGCTGTGCTGAGTTCAACGGTGTGCTCGGTTTTCCCGTAAAGCGTACGGTTTGTCCAGAAAATGTAAAATAAGAATTTTTGCGGTTTTTCGCGTTTTTCTCGAGGACCACCCAACTTAGAGCAACGCGGTCTTCAGAAATGGTTTCCTCGGCCAATTTCCCATCCAGTGACGTGTGAATCGTCAAAATCGGATGGCTAGATGGACCACAGTGCGCCTTAACAATTCAAAACATAGTAAAATGGCAAATTTAGCAGCTTTTGCAACTTTGAGAAGTCATAACTTCCGTACCGTTCCATATAGAAAAAAATCAATTACTCCAGCGCAATCGACGTCAAAAACTGTACCAGTGACCAAAATCTCAATTGTGTGGGAGGTACTTTTGTTTTTGCCAACTGATCAAAATTTTGATAAAAATCGTATTTTTTTACTTTAAATTTGAAATGGCACACCTAATTCGAAATCTAGGACCCGGATCGATATGAAACCTTCGCTATCTTACTATAATGGATGCGATGATCACGAATTTACATAGAACGGGTCTCTATCTGTACTGGTTGCCGTGTTGTGCTCAAATAACGTTTTTTCAAATAACTCGAAAATAAGCGAATTGGACCACATAACTTCAATGTGGTACTTCTTAGGCATATAAAAGTATACATATTTTTGATGTACTTGTCGAGAGGTATAATTTGGTGGTGGGTTAATCTCTCTATCGCCAACGGTTGCAAAGTAATTTTTTTTTAATTTTTTTTCTATCTCAATGGGCTAAATTTAGATCGAAAAGAATATGAAATTTTTTTGAGAGATAGAGCTGTCTAATGGGGTCGTGCTTATGCATTGGGCTGTGCTGAGTTCAACGGTGTGCTCGGTTTTCCCGTAAAGCGTACGGTTTGTACAGAAAATGTAAAATAAGGATTTTTGCGGTTTTTCGCGTTTTTCTCGAGAACCACCCAACTTAGAGCAACGCGGTCTTCAGAAATGGTTTCCTCGGCCAATTTCCTACCTAGTGACGTATGAATCGTCAAAATCGGATGGCTAGATGGACCACAGTTCGCCTTAACAATTCAAAACATAGTAAAATGGCAAATTTAGCAGCTTTTGCAACTTTGAGAAGTCATAACTTCCGTACCGTTCCATATAGAAAAAAATCAATTACTCCAGCGCAATCGACGTCAAAAACTGTACCAGTGACCAAAATCTCAATTGGGTTGGAGGTACTTTTGTTTTTGCCAACTGATCAAAATTTTGATAAAAATCGTATTTTTTTACTTTAAATTTGAAATGGCACACCTAATTCGAAATCTAGGACCCGGATCGATATGAAACCTTCGCTATCTTACTAAAATGGATGCGATGATCACGAATTTACATAGAACGGGTCTCTATCTGTACTGGTTGCCGTGTTGTGCTCAAATAACGTTTTTTCAAATAACTCGAAAATAAGCGAATTGGACCACATAACTTCAATGTGGTACTTCTTAGGCATATAAAAGTATACATATTTTTGATGTACTTGTCGAGAGGTATAATTTGGTGGTGGGTTAATCTCTCTATCGCCAACGGTTGCAAAGTAATTTTTTTTTAATTTTTTTTCTATCTCAATGGGCTAAATTTAGATCGAAAAGAATATGAAATTTTTTTGAGAGATAGAGCTGTCTAATGGGGTCGTGCTTATGCATTGGGCTGTGCTGAGTTCAACGGTGTGCTCGGTTTTCCCGTAAAGCGTACGGTTTGTACAGAAAATGTAAAATAAGGATTTTTGCGGTTTTTCGCGTTTTTCTCGAGAACCACCCAACTTAGAGCAACGCGGTCTTCAGAAATGGTTTCCTCGGCCAATTTCCTATCTAGTGACGTATGAATCGTCAAAATCGGATGGCTAGATGGACCACAGTTCGCCTTAACAATTCAAAACATAGTAAAATGGCAAATTTAGCAGCTTTTGCAACTTTGAGAAGTCATAACTTCCGTACCGTTCCATATAGAAAAAAATCAATTACTCCAGCGCAATCGACGTCAAAAACTGTACCAGTGACCAAAATCTCAATTGGGTGGGAGGTACTTTTGTTTTTGCCAACTGATCAAAATTTTGATAAAAATCGTATTTTTTTACTTTAAATTTGAAATGGCACACCTAATTCGAAATCTAGGACCCGGATCGATATGAAACCTTCTCTATCTTACTAAAATGGATGCGCTGATCACGAATTTACATAGAACGGGTCTCTATCTCTACTGGTTGCCGAGTTGTGCTCAAATAACGTTTTTTCAAATAACTCGAAAATAAGCGAATTGGACCACATAACTTCAATATGGTACTTCTTAGGCAAATAAAAGTATACATATTTTGATGTACTTGTCGAGAGGTATCAGTTGGTGGTGGGTTAATCTCTCTATCGCCAACGGCTGCAAAGTAATTTTTTTTTAATTTTTTTTCTATCTCAATCGGCTAAATTTAGATCGAAAAGAATATGAAATTTTTTTGAGAGATAGGGCTGTCTAATGGGGTCGTGCTTATGCATTGGGCTGTGCTGAGTTCAACGGTGTGCTCGGTTTTCCCGTAAAGCGTACGGTTTGTCCAGAAAATGTAAAATAAGGATTTTTGCGGTTTTTTCGCGTTTTTCTCGAGAACCACCCAACTTAGAGCAACGCGGTCTTCAGAAATGGTTTCCTCGGCCAATTTCCTATCCAGTGACGTGTGAATCGTCAAAATCGGATGGCTAGATGGACCACAGTGCGCCTTAACAGTTCAAAACATAGTAAAATGGCAAATTTAGCAGTTTTTGCAACTTTGAGAAGTCATAACTTCCGTACCGTTCCATATAGAAAAAAATCAATTACTCCAGCGCAATCGACGTCAAAAACTGTACCAGAGACCAAAATCTCAATTGGGTGGGAGGTACTTTTGTTTTTGCCAACTGATCAAAATTTTGATAAAAATCGTATTTTTTTACTTTAAATTTGAAATGGCACACCTAATTCGAAATCTAGGACCCGGATCGATATGAAACCTTCGCTATCTTACTAAAATGGATGCGATTATCACGAATTTACATAGAACGGGTCTCTATCTGTACTGGTTGCCGTGTTGTGCTCAAATAACGTTTTTTCAAATAACTCGAAAATAAGCGAATTGGACCACATAACTTCAATGTGGTACTTCTTAGGCATATAAAAGTATACATATTTTTGATGTACTTGTCGAGAGGTATAATTTGGTGGTGGGTTAATCTCTCTATCGCCAACGGTTGCAAAGTAATTTTTTTTTAATTTTTTTTCTATCTCAATGGGCTAAATTTAGATCGAAAAGAATATGGAATTTTTTTGAGAGATAGAGCTGTCTAATGGGGTCGTGCTTATGCATTGGGCTGTGCTGAGTTCAACGGTGTGCTCGGTTTTCCCGTAAAGCGTACGGTTTGTACAGAAAATGTAAAATAAGGATTTTTGCGGTTTTTCGCGTTTTTCTGGAGAACCACCCAACTTAGTGCAACGCGGTCTTCAGAAATGGTTTCCTCGGCCAATTTCCTATCCAGTGACGTATGAATCGTCAAAATCGGATGGCTAGATGGACCACAGTTCGCCTTAACAATTCAAAACATAGTAAAATGGCAAATTTAGCAGCTTTTGCAACTTTGAGAAGTCATAACTTCCGTACCGTTCCATATAGAAAAAAATCAATTACTCCAGCGCAATCGACGTCAAAAACTGTACCAGTGACCAAAATCTCAATTGGGTGGGAGGTACTTTTGTTTTTGCCAACTGATCAAAATTTTGATAAAAATCGTATTTTTTTACTTTAAATTTGAAATGGCACACCTAATTCGAAATCTAGGACCCGGATCGATATGAAGCCTTCTCTATCTTACTAAAATGGATGCGCTGATCACGAATTTACATAGAACGGGTCTCTATCTCTACTGGTTGCCGAGTTGTGCTCAAATAACGTTTTTTCAAATAACTCGAAAATAAGCGAATTGGACCACATAACTTCAATATGGTACTTCTTAGGCAAATAAAAGTATACATATTTTGATGTACTTGTCGAGAGGTATCATTTGGTGGTGGGTTAATCTCTCTATCGCCAACGGTTGCAAAGTAATTTTTTTTTAATTTTTTTTCTATCTCAATGGGCTAAATTTAGATCGAAAAGAATATGAAATTTTTTTGAGAGATAGAGCTGTCTAATGGGGTCGTGCTTATGCATTGGGCTGTGCTGAGTTCAACGGTGTGCTCGGTTTTCCCGTAAAGCGTACGGTTTGTACAGAAAATGTAAAATAAGGATTTTTGCGGTTTTTCGCGTTTTTCTCGAGAACCACCCAACTTAGAGCAACGCGGTCTTCAGAAATGGTTTCCTCGGCCAATTTCCTACCTAGTGACGTATGAATCGTCAAAATCGGATGGCTAGATGGACCACAGTTCGCCTTAACAATTCAAAACATAGTAAAATGGCAAATTTAGCAGCTTTTGCAACTTTGAGAAGTCATAACTTCCGTACCGTTCCATATAGAAAAAAATCAATTACTCCAGCGCAATCGACGTCAAAAACTGTACCAGTGACCAAAATCTCAATTGGGTTGGAGGTACTTTTGTTTTTGCCAACTGATCAAAATTTTGATAAAAATCGTATTTTTTTACTTTAAATTTGAAATGGCACACCTAATTCGAAATCTAGGACCCGGATCGATATGAAACCTTCGCTATCTTACTAAAATGGATGCGATGATCACGAATTTACATAGAACGGGTCTCTATCTGTACTGGTTGCCGTGTTGTGCTCAAATAACGTTTTTTCAAATAACTCGAAAATAAGCGAATTGGACCACATAACTTCAATGTGGTACTTCTTAGGCATATAAAAGTATACATATTTTTGATGTACTTGTCGAGAGGTATAATTTGGTGGTGGGTTAATCTCTCTATCGCCAACGGTTGCAAAGTAATTTTTTTTTAATTTTTTTTCTATCTCAATGGGCTAAATTTAGATCGAAAAGAATATGAAATTTTTTTGAGAGATAGAGCTGTCTAATGGGGTCGTGCTTATGCATTGGGCTGTGCTGAGTTCAACGGTGTGCTCGGTTTTCCCGTAAAGCGTACGGTTTGTACAGAAAATGTAAAATAAGGATTTTTGCGGTTTTTCGCGTTTTTCTCGAGAACCACCCAACTTAGAGCAACGCGGTCTTCAGAAATGGTTTCCTCGGCCAATTTCCTATCTAGTGACGTATGAATCGTCAAAATCGGATGGCTAGATGGACCACAGTTCGCCTTAACAATTCAAAACATAGTAAAATGGCAAATTTAGCAGCTTTTGCAACTTTGCGAAGTCATAACTTCCGTACCGTTCCATATAGAAAAAAATCAATTACTCCAGCGCAATCGACGTCAAAAACTGTACCAGTGACCAAAATCTCAATTGGGTGGGAGGTACTTTTGTTTTTGCCAACTGATCAAAATTTTGATAAAAATCGTATTTTTTTACTTTAAATTTGAAATGGCACACCTAATTCGAAATCTAGGACCCGGATCGATATGAAACCTTCTCTATCTTACTAAAATGGATGCGCTGATCACGAATTTACATAGAACGGGTCTCTATCTCTACTGGTTGCCGAGTTGTGCTCAAATAACGTTTTTTCAAATAACTCGAAAATAAGCGAATTGGACCACATAACTTCAATATGGTACTTCTTAGGCAAATAAAAGTATACATATTTTGATGTACTTGTCGAGAGGTATCAGTTGGTGGTGGGTTAATCTCTCTATCGCCAACGGCTGCAAAGTAATTTTTTTTTAATTTTTTTTCTATCTCAATCGGCTAAATTTAGATCGAAAAGAATATGAAATTTTTTTGAGAGATAGGGCTGTCTAATGGGGTCGTGCTTATGCATTGGGCTGTGCTGAGTTCAACGGTGTGCTCGGTTTTCCCGTAAAGCGTACGGTTTGTCCAGAAAATGTAAAATAAGGATTTTTGCGGTTTTTTCGCGTTTTTCTCGAGAACCACCCAACTTAGAGCAACGCGGTCTTCAGAAATGGTTTCCTCGGCCAATTTCCTATCCAGTGACGTGTGAATCGTCAAAATCGGATGGCTAGATGGACCACAGTGCGCCTTAACAGTTCAAAACATAGTAAAATGGCAAATTTAGCAGTTTTTGCAACTTTGAGAAGTCATAACTTCCGTACCGTTCCATATAGAAAAAAATCAATTACTCCAGCGCAATCGACGTCAAAAACTGTACCAGAGACCAAAATCTCAATTGGGTGGGAGGTACTTTTGTTTTTGCCAACTGATCAAAATTTTGATAAAAATCGTATTTTTTTACTTTAAATTTGAAATGGCACACCTAATTCGAAATCTAGGACCCGGATCGATATGAAACCTTCGCTATCTTACTAAAATGGATGCGATTATCACGAATTTACATAGAACGGGTCTCTATCTGTACTGGTTGCCGTGTTGTGCTCAAATAACGTTTTTTCAAATAACTCGAAAATAAGCGAATTGGACCACATAACTTCAATGTGGTACTTCTTAGGCATATAAAAGTATACATATTTTTGATGTACTTGTCGAGAGGTATAATTTGGTGGTGGGTTAATCTCTCTATCGCCAACGGTTGCAAAGTAATTTTTTTTTAATTTTTTTTCTATCTCAATGGGCTAAATTTAGATCGAAAAGAATATGGAATTTTTTTGAGAGATAGAGCTGTCTAATGGGGTCGTGCTTATGCATTGGGCTGTGCTGAGTTCAACGGTGTGCTCGGTTTTCCCGTAAAGCGTACGGTTTGTACAGAAAATGTAAAATAAGGATTTTTGCGGTTTTTCGCGTTTTTCTGGAGAACCACCCAACTTAGTGCAACGCGGTCTTCAGAAATGGTTTCCTCGGCCAATTTCCTATCCAGTGACGTATGAATCGTCAAAATCGGATGGCTAGATGGACCACAGTTCGCCTTAACAATTCAAAACATAGTAAAATGGCAAATTTAGCAGCTTTTGCAACTTTGAGAAGTCATAACTTCCGTACCGTTCCATATAGAAAAAAATCAATTACTCCAGCGCAATCGACGTCAAAAACTGTACCAGTGACCAAAATCTCAATTGGGTGGGAGGTACTTTTGTTTTTGCCAACTGATCAAAATTTTGATAAAAATCGTATTTTTTTACTTTAAATTTGAAATGGCACACCTAATTCGAAATCTAGGACCCGGATCGATATGAAACCTTCTCTATCTTACTAAAATGGATGCGCTGATCACGAATTTACATAGAACGGGTCTCTATCTCTACTGGTTGCCGAGTTGTGCTCAAATAACGTTTTTTCAAATAACTCGAAAATAAGCGAATTGGACCACATAACTTCAATATGGTACTTCTTAGGCAAATAAAAGTATACATATTTTGATGTACTTGTCGAGAGGTATCATTTGGTGGTGGGTTAATCTCTCTATCGCCAACGGTTGCAAAGTAATTTTTTTTTAATTTTTTTTCTATCTCAATGGGCTAAATTTAGATCGAAAAGAATATGAAATTTTTTTGAGAGATAGGGCTGTCTAATGGGGTCGTGCTTATGCATTGGGCTGTGCTGAGTTCAACGGTGTGCTCGGTTTTCCCGTAAAGCGTACGGTTTGTCCAGAAAATGTAAAATAAGGATTTTTGCGGTTTTTCGCGTTTTTCTCGAGAACCACCCAACTTAGAGCAACGCGGTCTTCAGAAATGGTTTCCTCGGCCAATTTCCCATCCAGTGACGTGTGAATCGTCAAAATCGGATGGCTAGATGGACCACAGTGCGCCTTAACAATTCAAAACATAGTAAAATGGCAAATTTAGCAGCTTTTGCAACTTTGAGAAGTCATAACTTCCGTACCGTTCCATATAGAAAAAAATCAATTACTCCAGCGCAATCGACGTCAAAAACTGTACCAGAGACCAAAATCTCAATTGGGTGGGAGGTACTTTTGTTTTTGCCAACTGATCAAAATTTTGATAAAAATCGTATTTTTTTACTTTAAATTTGAAATGGCACACCTAATTCGAAATCTAGGACCCGGATCGATATGAAACCTTCTCTATCTTACTAAAATGGATGCGCTGATCACGAATTTACATAGAACGGGTCTCTATCTCTACTGGTTGCCGAGTTGTGCTCAAATAACGTTTTTTCAAATAACTCGAAAATAAGCGAATTGGACCACATAACTTCAATATGGTACTTCTTAGGCAAATAAAAGTATACATATTTTGATGTACTTGTCGAGAGGTATCATTTGGTGGTGGGTTAATCTCTCTATCGCCAACGGCTGCAAAGTAATTTTTTTTTAATTTTTTTTCTATCTCAATCGGCTAAATTTAGATCGAAAAGAATATGAAATTTTTTTGAGAGATAGGGCTGTCTAATGGGGTCGTGCTTATGCATTGGGCTGTGCTGAGTTCAACGGTGTGCTCGGTTTTCCCGTAAAGCGTACGGTTTGTCCAGAAAATGTAAAATAAGGATTTTTGCGGTTTTTTCGCGTTTTTCTCGAGAACCACCCAACTTAGAGCAACGCGGTCTTCAGAAATGGTTTCCTCGGCCAATTTCCTATCCAGTGACGTGTGAATCGTCAAAATCGGATGGCTAGATGGACCACAGTGCGCCTTAACAGTTCAAAACATAGTAAAATGGCAAATTTAGCAGTTTTTGCAACTTTGAGAAGTCATAACTTCCGTACCGTTCCATATAGAAAAAAATCAATTACTCCAGCGCAATCGACGTCAAAAACTGTACCAGAGACCAAAATCTCAATTGGGTGGGAGGTACTTTTGTTTTTGCCAACTGATCAAAATTTTGATAAAAATCGTATTTTTTTACTTTAAATTTGAAATGGCACACCTAATTCGAAATCTAGGACCCGGATCGATATGAAACCTTCGCTATCTTACTAAAATGGATGCGATTATCACGAATTTACATAGAACGGGTCTCTATCTGTACTGGTTGCCGTGTTGTGCTCAAATAACGTTTTTTCAAATAACTCGAAAATAAGCGAATTGGACCACATAACTTCAATGTGGTACTTCTTAGGCATATAAAAGTATACATATTTTTGATGTACTTGTCGAGAGGTATAATTTGGTGGTGGGTTAATCTCTCTATCGCCAACGGTTGCAAAGTAATTTTTTTTTAATTTTTTTTCTATCTCAATGGGCTAAATTTAGATCGAAAAGAATATGGAATTTTTTTGAGAGATAGAGCTGTCTAATGGGGTCGTGCTTATGCATTGGGCTGTGCTGAGTTCAACGGTGTGCTCGGTTTTTCCGTAAAGCGTACGGTTTGTACAGAAAATGTAAAATAAGGATTTTTGCGGTTTTTCGCGTTTTTCTGGAGAACCACCCAACTTAGTGCAACGCGGTCTTCAGAAATGGTTTCCTCGGCCAATTTCCTATCCAGTGACGTATGAATCGTCAAAATCGGATGGCTAGATGGACCACAGTTCGCCTTAACAATTCAAAACATAGTAAAATGGCAAATTTAGCAGCTTTTGCAACTTTGAGAAGTCATAACTTCCGTACCGTTCCATATAGAAAAAAATCAATTACTCCAGCGCAATCGACGTCAAAAACTGTACCAGTGACCAAAATCTCAATTGGGTGGGAGGTACTTTTGTTTTTGCCAACTGATCAAAATTTTGATAAAAATCGTATTTTTTTACTTTAAATTTGAAATGGCACACCTAATTCGAAATCTAGGACCCGGATCGATATGAAACCTTCGCTATCTTACTAAAATGGATGCGATGATCACGAATTTACATAGAGCGGGTCTCTATCTGTACTGGTTGCCGTGTTGTGCTCAAATAACGTTTTTTCAAATAACTCGAAAATAAGCGAATTGGACCACATAACTTCAATGTGGTACTTCTTAGGCATATAAAAGTATACATATTTTTGATGTACTTGTCGAGAGGTATAATTTGGTGGTGGGTTAATCTCTCTATCGCCAACGGTTGCAAAGTAATTTTTTTTTAATTTTTTTTCTATCTCAATGGGCTAAATTTAGATCGAAAAGAATATGAAATTTTTTTGAGAGATAGAGCTGTCTAATGGGGTCGTGCTTATGCATTGGGCTGTGCTGAGTTCAACGGTGTGCTCGGTTTTCCCGTAAAGCGTACGGTTTGTACAGAAAATGTAAAATAAGGATTTTTGCGGTTTTTCGCGTTTTTCTCGAGAACCACCCAACTTAGAGCAACGCGGTCTTCAGAAATGGTTTCCTCGGCCAATTTCCTATCCAGTGACGTATGAATCGTCATACGTATGAATCGGATGGCTAGATGGACCACAGTTCGCCTTAACAATTCAAAACTAAAATGGCAAATTTAGCAGCTTTTGCAACTTTGAGAAGTCATAACTTCCGTACCGTTCCATATAGAAAAAAATCAATTACTCCAGCGCAATCGACGTCAAAAACTGTACCAGTGACCAAAATCTCAATTGGGTGGGAGGTACTTTTGTTTTTGCCAACTGATCAAAATTTTGATAAAAATCGTATTTTTTTACTTTAAATTTGAAATGGCACACCTAATTCGAAATCTAGGACCCGGATCGATATGAAACCTTCTCTATCTTACTAAAATGGATGCGCTGATCACGAATTTACATAGAACGGGTCTCTATCTCTACTGGTTGCCGAGTTGTGCTCAAATAACGTTTTTTCAAATAACTCGAAAATAAGCGAATTGGACCACATAACTTCAATATGGTACTTCTTAGGCAAATAAAAGTATACATATTTTGATGTACTTGTCGACAGGTATCATTTGGTGGTGGGTTAATCTCTCTATCGCCAACGGTTGCAAAGTAATTTTTTTTTAATTTTTTTTCTATCTCAATGGGCTAAATTTAGATCGAAAAGAATATGAAATTTTTTTGAGAGATAGGGCTGTCTAATGGGGTCGTGCTTATGCATTGGGCTGTGCTGAGTTCAACGGTGTGCTCGGTTTTCCCGTAAAGCGTACGGTTTGTCCAGAAAATGTAAAATAAGGATTTTTGCGGTTTTTCGCGTTTTTCTCGAGAACCACCCAACTTAGAGCAACGCGGTCTTCAGAAATGGTTTCCTCGGCCAATTTCCCATCCAGTGACGTGTGAATCGTCAAAATCGGATGGCTAGATGGACCACAGTGCGCCTTAACAATTCAAAACATAGTAAAATGGCAAATTTAGCAGCTTTTGCAACTTTGAGAAGTCATAACTTCCGTACCGTTCCATATAGAAAAAAATCAATTACTCCAGCGCAATCGACGTCAAAAACTGTACCAGAGACCAAAATCTCAATTGGGTGGGAGGTACTTTTGTTTTTGCCAACTGATCAAAATTTTGATAAAAATCGTATTTTTTTACTTTAAATTTGAAATGGCACACCTAATTCGAAATCTAGGACCCGGATCGATATGAAACCTTCGCTATCTTACTAAAATGGATGCGCTGATCACGAATTTACATAGAACGGGTCTCTATCTCTACTGGTTGCCGAGTTGTGCTCAAATAACGTTTTTTCAAATAACTCGAAAATAAGCGAATTGGACCACATAACTTCAATATGGTACTTCTTAGGCAAATAAAAGTATACATATTTTGATGTACTTGTCGAGAGGTATCATTTGGTGGTGGGTTAATCTCTCTATCGCCAACGGTTGCAAAGTAATTTTTTTTTAATTTTTTTTCTATCTCAATGGGCTAAATTTAGATCGAAAAGAATATGAAATTTTTTTGAGAGATAGGGCTGTCTAATGGGGTCGTGCTTATGCATTGGGCTGTGCTGAGTTCAACGGTGTGCTCGGTTTTCCCGTAAAGCGTACGGTTTGTCCAGAAAATGTAAAATAAGGATTTTTGCGGTTTTTCGCGTTTTTCTCGAGAACCACCCAACTTAGAGCAACGCGGTCTTCAGAAATGGTTTCCTCGGCCAATTTCCCATCCAGTGACGTGTGAATCGTCAAAATCGGATGGCTAGATGGACCACAGTGCGCCTTAACAATTCAAAACATAGTAAAATGGCAAATTTAGCAGCTTTTGCAACTTTGAGAAGTCATAACTTCCGTACCGTTCCATATAGAAAAAAATCAATTACTCCAGCGCAATCGACGTCAAAAACTGTACCAGAGACCAAAATCTCAATTGGGTGGGAGGTACTTTTGTTTTTGCCAACTGATCAAAATTTTGATAAAAATCGTATTTTTTTACTTTAAATTTGAAATGGCACACCTAATTCGAAATCTAGGACCCGGATCGATATGAAACCTTCGCTATCTTACTAAAATGGATGCGCTGATCACGAATTTACATAGAACGGGTCTCTATCTCTACTGGTTGCCGAGTTGTGCTCAAATAACGTTTTTTCAAATAACTCGAAAATAAGCGAATTGGACCACATAACTTCAATATGGTACTTCTTAGGCAAATAAAAGTATACATATTTTGATGTACTTGTCGAGAGGTATCATTTGGTGGTGGGTTAATCTCTCTATCGCCAACGGTTGCAAAGTAATTTTTTTTTAATTTTTTTTCTATCTCAATGGGCTAAATTTAGATCGAAAAGAATATGAAATTTTTTTGAGAGATAGGGCTGTCTAATGGGGTCGTGCTTATGCATTGGGCTGTGCTGAGTTCAACGGTGTGCTCGGTTTTCCCGTAAAGCGTACGGTTTGTCCAGAAAATGTAAAATAAGGATTTTTGCGGTTTTTCGCGTTTTTCTCGAGAACCACCCAACTTAGAGCAACGCGGTCTTCAGAAATGGTTTCCTCGGCCAATTTCCTATCCAGTGACGTATGAATCGTCAAAATCGGATGGCTAGATGGACCACAGTTCGCCTTAACAATTCAAAACATAGTAAAATGGCAAATTTAGCAGCTTTTGCAACTTTGAGAAGTCATAACTTCCGTACCGTTCCATATAGAAAAAAATCAATTACTCCAGCGCAATCGACGTCAAAAACTGTACCAGTGACCAAAATCTCAATTGGGTGGGAGGTACTTTTGTTTTTGCCAACTGATCAAAATTTTGATAAAAATCGTATTTTTTTACTTTAAATTTGAAATGGCACACCTAATTCGAAATCTAGGACCCGGATCGATATGAAACCTTCGCTATCTTACTAAAATGGATGCGCTGATCACGAATTTACATAGAACGGGTCTCTATCTCTACTGGTTGCCGAGTTGTGCTCAAATAACGTTTTTTCAAATAACTCGAAAATAAGCGAATTGGACCACATAACTTCAATATGGTACTTCTTAGGCAAATAAAAGTATACATATTTTGATGTACTTGTCGAGAGGTATCATTTGGTGGTGGGTTAATCTCTCTATCGCCAACGGTTGCAAAGTAATTTTTTTTTAATTTTTTTTCTATCTCAATGGGCTAAATTTAGATCGAAAAGAATATGAAATTTTTTTGAGAGATAGAGCTGTCTAATGGGGTCGTGCTTATGCATTGGGCTGTGCTGAGTTCAACGGTGTGCTCGGTTTTCCGTAAAGCGTACGGTTTGTACAGAAAATGTAAAATAAGGATTTTTGCGGTTTTTCGTGTTTTTCTCGAGAACCACACAACTTAGAGCAACGCGGTCTTCAGAAATGGTTTCCTCGGCCAATTTCCTATCCAGTGACGTATGAATCGTCAAAATCGGATGGCTAGATGGACCACAGTTCGCCATAACAATTCAAAACATAGTAAAATGGCAAATTTAGCAGCTTTTGCAACTTTGAGAAGTCATAACTTCCGTACCGTTCCATATAGAAAAAAATCAATTACTCCAGCGCAATCGACGTCAAAAACTGTACCAGTGACCAAAATCTCAATTGGGTGGGAGGTACTTTTGTTTTTGCCAACTGATCAAAATTTTGATAAAAATCGTATTTTTTTACTTTAAATTTGAAATGGCACACCTAATTCGAAATCTAGGACCCGGATCGATATGAAACCTTCTCTATCTTACTAAAATGGATGCGCTGATCACGAATTTACATAGAACGGGTCTCTATCTCTACTGGTTGCCGAGTTGTGCTCAAATAACGTTTTTTCAAATAACTCGAAAATAAGCGAATTGGACCACATAACTTCAATATGGTACTTCTTAGGCAGATAAAAGTATACATATTTTGATGTACTTGTCGAGAGGTATCATTTGGTGGTGGGTTAATCTCTCTATCGCCAACGGTTGCAAAGTATTTTTTTTTTAATTTTTTTTCTATCTCAATGGGCTAAATTTAGATCGAAAAGAATATGAAATTTTTTTGAGAGATAGAGCTGTCTAATGGGGTCGTGCTTATGCATTGGGCTGTGCTGAGTTCAACGGTGTGCTCGGTTTTCCGTAAAGCGTACGGTTTGTACAGAAAATGTAAAATAAGGATTTTTGCGGTTTTTCGTGTTTTTCTCGAGAACCACACAACTTAGAGCAACGCGGTCTTCAGAAATGGTTTCCTCGGCCAATTTCCTATCCAGTGACGTATGAATCGTCAAAATCGGATGGCTAGATGGACCACAGTTCGCCATAACAATTCAAAACATAGTAAAATGGCAAATTTAGCAGCTTTTGCAACTTTGAGAAGTCATAACTTCCGTACCGTTCCATATAGAAAAAAATCAATTACTCCAGCGCAATCGACGTCAAAAACTGTACCAGTGACCAAAATCTCAATTGGGTGGGAGGTACTTTTGTTTTTGCCAACTGATCAAAATTTTGATAAAAATCGTATTTTTTTACTTTAAATTTGAAATGGCACACCTAATTCGAAATCTAGGACCCGGATCGATATGAAACCTTCTTTATCTTACTAAAATGGATGCGCTGATCACGAATTTACATAGAACGGGTCTCTATCTCTACTGGTTGCCGAGTTGTGCTCAAATAACGTTTTTTCAAATAACTCGAAAATAAGCGAATTGGACCACATAACTTCAATATGGTACTTCTTAGGCAAATAAAAGTATACATATTTTGATGTACTTGTCGAGAGGTATCATTTGGTGGTGGGTTAATCTCTCTATCGCCAACGGTTGCAAAGTAATTTTTTTTTAATTTTTTTTCTATCTCAATGGGCTAAATTTAGATCGAAAAGAATATGAAATTTTTTTGAGAGATAGAGCTGTCTAATGGGATCGTGCTTACGCATTGGGCTGTGCTGAGTTCAACGGTGTGCTCGGTTTTCCCGTAAAGCGTACGGTTTGTACAGAAAATGTAAAATAAGGATTTTTGCAGTTTTTCGCGTTTTTCTCGAGAACCACCCAACTTAGAGCAACGCGGTCTTCAGAAATGGTTTCCTCGGCTAATTTCCCATCCAGTGACGTGTGAATCGTCAAAATCGGATGGCTAGATGGACCACAGAGCGCCTTAACAATTCAAAACATAGTAAAATGGCAAATTTAGCAGCTTTTGCAACTTTGAGAAGTCATAACTTACGTACCGTTCCATATAGAAAAAAATCAATTACTCCAGCGCAATCGACGTCAAAAACTGTACCAGAGACCAAAATCTCAATTGGGTGGGAGGTACTTTTGTTTTTGCCAACTGATCAAAATTTTGATAAAAATCGTATTTTTTTACTTTAAATTTGAAATGGCACACCTAATTCGAAATCTAGGACCCGGATCGATATGAAACCTTCGCTATCTTACTAAAATGGATGCGCTGATCACGAATTTACATAGAACGGGTCTCTATCTCTACTGGTTGCCGAGTTGTGCTCAAATAACGTTTTTTCAAATAACTCGAAAATAAGCGAATTGGACCACATAACTTCAATATGGTACTTCTTAGGCAAATAAAAGTATACATATTTTGATGTACTTGTCGAGAGGTATCATTTGGTGGTGGGTTAATCTCTCTATCGCCAACGGTTGCAAAGTAATTTTTTTTTAATTTTTTTTCTATCTCAATGGGCTAAATTTAGATCGATAAGAATATGAAATTTTTTTGAGAGATAGAGCTGTCTAATGGGATCGTGCTTACGCATTGGGCTGTGCTGAGTTCAACGGTGTGCTCGGTTTTCCCGTAAAGCGTACGGTTTGTACAGAAAATGTAAAATAAGGATTTTTGCGGTTTTTCGCGTTTTTCTCGAGAACCACCCAACTTAGAGCAACGCGGTGTTCAGAAATGGTTTCCTCGGCCAATTTCCTATCCAGTGACGTATGAATCGTCAAAATCGGATGGCTAGATGGACCACAGTTCGCCTTAACAATTCAAAACATAGTAAAATGGCAAATTTAGCAGCTTTTGCAACTTTGAGAAGTCATAACTTCCGTACCGTTCCATATAGAAAAAAATCAATTACTCCAGCGCAATCGACGTCAAAAACTGTACCAGTGACCAAAATCTCAATTGGGTGGGAGGTACTTTTGTTTTTGCCAACTGATCAAAATTTTGATAAAAATCGTATTTTTTTACTTTAAATTTGAAATGGCACACCTAATTCGAAATCTAGGACCCGGATCGATATGAAACCTTCGCTATCTTACTAAAATGGATGCGCTGATCACGAATTTACATAGAACGGGTCTCTATCTCTACTGGTTGCCGAGTTGTGCTCAAATAACGTTTTTTCAAATAACTCGAAAATAAGCGAATTGGACCACATAACTTCAATATGGTACTTCTTAGGCAAATAAAAGTATACATATTTTGATGTACTTGTCGAGAGGTATCATTTGGTGGTGGGTTAATCTCTCTATCGCCAACGGTTGCAAAGTAATTTTTTTTTAATTTTTTTTCTATCTCAATGGGCTAAATTTAGATCGAAAAGAATATGAAATTTTTTTGAGAGATAGAGCTGTCTAATGGGATCGTGCTTACGCATTGGGCTGTGCTGAGTTCAACGGTGTGCTCGGTTTTCCCGTAAAGCGTACGGTTTGTACAGAAAATGTAAAATAAGGATTTTTGCGGTTTTTCGCGTTTTTCTCGAGAACCACCCAACTTAGAGCAACGCGGTCTTCAGAAATGGTTTCCTCGGCCAATTTCCTATCCAGTGACGTATGAATCGTCAAAATCGGATGGCTAGATGGACCACAGTTCGCCTTAACAATTCAAAACATAGTAAAATGGCAAATTTAGCAGCTTTTGCAACTTTGAGAAGTCATAACTTCCGTACCGTTCCATATAGAAAAAAATCAATTACTCCAGCGCAATCGACGTCAAAAACTGTACCAGTGACCAAAATCTCAATTGGGTGGGAGGTACTTTTGTTTTTGCCAACTGATCAAAATTTTGATAAAAATCGTATTTTTTTACTTTAAATTTGAAATGGCACACCTAATTCGAAATCTAGGACCCGGATCGATATGAAACCTTCGCTATCTTACTAAAATGGATGCGCTGATCACGAATTTACATAGAACGGGTCTCTATCTCTACTGGTTGCCGAGTTGTGCTCAAATAACGTTTTTTCAAATAACTCGAAAATAAGCGAATTGGACCACATAACTTCAATATGGTACTTCTTAGGCAAATAAAAGTATACATATTTTGATGTACTTGTCGAGAGGTATCATTTGGTGGTGGGTTAATCTCTCTATCGCCAACGGTTGCAAAGTAATTTTTTTTTAATTTTTTTTCTATCTCAATGGGCTAAATTTAGATCGAAAAGAATATGAAATTTTTTTGAGAGATAGAGCTGTCTAATGGGGTCGTGCTTATGCATTGGGCTGTGCTGAGTTCAACGGTGTGCTCGGTTTTCCGTAAAGCGTACGGTTTGTACAGAAAATGTAAAATAAGGATTTTTGCGGTTTTTCGTGTTTTTCTCGAGAACCACACAACTTAGAGCAACGCGGTCTTCAGAAATGGTTTCCTCGGCCAATTTCCTATCCAGTGACGTATGAATCGTCAAAATCGGATGGCTAGATGGACCACAGTTCGCCATAACAATTCAAAACATAGTAAAATGGCAAATTTAGCAGCTTTTGCAACTTTGAGAAGTCATAACTTCCGTACCGTTCCATATAGAAAAAAATCAATTACTCCAGCGCAATCGACGTCAAAAACTGTACCAGTGACCAAAATCTCAATTGGGTGGGAGGTACTTTTGTTTTTGCCAACTGATCAAAATTTTGATAAAAATCGTATTTTTTTACTTTAAATTTGAAATGGCACACCTAATTCGAAATCTAGGACCCGGATCGATATGAAACCTTCTTTATCTTACTAAAATGGATGCGCTGATCACGAATTTACATAGAACGGGTCTCTATCTCTACTGGTTGCCGAGTTGTGCTCAAATAACGTTTTTTCAAATAACTCGAAAATAAGCGAATTGGACCACATAACTTCAATATGGTACTTCTTAGGCAAATAAAAGTATACATATTTTGATGTACTTGTCGAGAGGTATCATTTGGTGGTGGGTTAATCTCTCTATCGCCAACGGTTGCAAAGTAATTTTTTTTTAATTTTTTTTCTATCTCAATGGGCTAAATTCAGATCGAAAAGAATATGAAATTTTTTTGAGAGATAGAGCTGTCTAATGGGATCGTGCTTACGCATTGGGCTGTGCTGAGTTCAACGGTGTGCTCGGTTTTCCCGTAAAGCGTACGGTTTGTACAGAAAATGTAAAATAAGGATTTTTGCGGTTTTTCGTGTTTTTCTCGAGAACCACACAACTTAGAGCAACGCGGTCTTCAGAAATGGTTTCCTCGGCCAATTTCCTATCCAGTGACGTATGAATCGTCAAAATCGGATGGCTAGATGGACCACAGTTCGCCATAACAATTCAAAACATAGTAAAATGGCAAATTTAGCAGCTTTTGCAACTTTGAGAAGTCATAACTTCCGTACCGTTCCATATAGAAAAAAATCAATTACTCCAGCGCAATCGACGTCAAAAACTGTACCAGTGACCAAAATCTCAATTGGGTGGGAGGTACTTTTGTTTTTGCCAACTGATCAAAATTTTGATAAAAATCGTATTTTTTTACTTTAAATTTGAAATGGCACACCTAATTCGAAATCTAGGACCCGGATCGATATGAAACCTTCTTTATCTTACTAAAATGGATGCGCTGATCACGAATTTACATAGAACGGGTCTCTATCTCTACTGGTTGCCGAGTTGTGCTCAAATAACGTTTTTTCAAATAACTCGAAAATAAGCGAATTGGACCACATAACTTCAATATGGTACTTCTTAGGCAAATAAAAGTATACATATTTTGATGTACTTGTCGAGAGGTATCATTTGGTGGTGGGTTAATCTCTCTATCGCCAACGGTTGCAAAGTAATTTTTTTTTAATTTTTTTTCTATCTCAATGGGCTAAATTCAGATCGAAAAGAATATGAAATTTTTTTGAGAGATAGAGCTGTCTAATGGGATCGTGCTTACGCATTGGGCTGTGCTGAGTTCAACGGTGTGCTCGGTTTTCCCGTAAAGCGTACGGTTTGTACAGAAAATGTAAAATAAGGATTTTTGCAGTTTTTCGCGTTTTTCTCGAGAACCACCCAACTTAGAGCAACGCGGTCTTCAGAAATGGTTTCCTCGGCTAATTTCCCATCCAGTGACGTGTGAATCGTCAAAATCGGATGGCTAGATGGACCACAGAGCGCCTTAACAATTCAAAACATAGTAAAATGGCAAATTTAGCAGCTTTTGCAACTTTGAGAAGTCATAACTTACGTACCGTTCCATATAGAAAAAAATCAATTACTCCAGCGCAATCGACGTCAAAAACTGTACCAGAGACCAAAATCTCAATTGGGTGGGAGGTACTTTTGTTTTTGCCAACTGATCAAAATTTTGATAAAAATCGTATTTTTTTACTTTAAATTTGAAATGGCACACCTAATTCGAAATCTAGGACCCGGATCGATATGAAACCTTCGCTATCTTACTAAAATGGATGCGCTGATCACGAATTTACATAGAACGGGTCTCTATCTCTACTGGTTGCCGAGTTGTGCTCAAATAACGTTTTTTCAAATAACTCGAAAATAAGCGAATTGGACCACATAACTTCAATATGGTACTTCTTAGGCATATAAAAGTATACATATTTTTGATGTACTTGTCGAGAGGTATAATTTGGTGGTGGGTTAATCTCTCTATCGCCAACGGTTGCAAAGTAATTTTTTTCTAATTTTTTTTCTATCTCAATGGGCTAAATTTAGATCGAAAAGAATATGAAATTTTTTTGAGAGATAGAGCTGTCTAATGGGGTCGTGCTTATGCATTGGGCTGTGCTGAGTTCAACGGTGTGCTCGGTTTTCCCGTAAAGCGTACGGTTTGTACAGAAAATGTAAAATAAGGATTTTTGCGGTTTTTCGCGTTTTCCTCGAGAACCACCCAACTTAGAGCAACGCGGTCTTCAGAAATGGTTTCCTCGGCCAATTTCCTATCCAGTGACGTATGAATCGTCAAAATCGGATGGCTAGATGGACCACAGTTCGCCTTAACAATTCAAAACATAGTAAAATGGCAAATTTAGCAGCTTTTGCAACTTTGAGAAGTCATAACTTCCGTACCGTTCCATATAGAAAAAAATCAATTACCCCAGCGCAATCGACGTCAAAAACTGTACCAGTGACCAAAATCTCAATTGGGTGGGAGGTACTTTTGTTGTTGCCAACTGATCAAAATTTTGATAAAAATCGTATTTTTTTACTTTAAATTTGAAATGGCACACCTAATTCGAAATCTAGGACCCGGATCGATATGAAACCTTCGCTATCTTACTAAAATGGATGCGCTGATCACAAATTTACATAGAACGGGTCTATATCTCTTCTGGTTGCCGAGTTGTGCTCAAATAACGTTTTTTCAAATAACTCGAAAATAAGCGAATTGGACCACATAACTTCAATATGGTACTTCTTAGGCAAATAAAAGTATACATATTTTGATGTACTTGTCGAGAGGTATCATTTGGTGGTGGGTTAATCTCTCAATCGCCAACGGTTGCACAGTAATTTTTTTTTAATTTTTTTTCTATCTCAATGGGCTAAATTTAGATCGAAAAGAATATGAAATTTTTTTGAGAGATAGAGCTGTCTAATGGGGTCGTGCTTATGCATTGGGCTGTGCTGAGTTCAACGGTGTGCTCGGTTTTCCCGTAAAGCGTACGGTTTGCACAGAAAATGTAAAATAAGGATTTTTGCGGTTTTTCGCGTTTTTCTCGAGAACCACCCAACTTAGAGCAACGCGGTCTTCAGAAATGGTTTCCTCGGCCAATTTCCTATCCAGTGACGTATGAATCGTCAAAATCGGATGGCTAAATGGACCACAGTTCGCCTTAACAATTCAAAACATAGTAAAATGGCAAATTTAGCAGCTTTTGCAACTTTGAGAAGTCATAACTTCCGTACCGTTCCATATAGAAAAAAATCAATTACTCCAGCGCAATCGACGTCAAAAACTGTACCAGTGACCAAAATATCAATTGGGTGGGAGGTACTTTTGTTTTTGCCAACTGATCAAAATTTTGATAAAAATCGTATTTTTTTACTTTAAATTTGAAATGGCACACCTAATTCGAAATCTAGGACCCGGATCGATATGAAACCTTCGCTATCTTACTAAAATGGATGCGCTGATCACGAATTTACATAGAACGGGTCTCTATCTCTACTGGTTGCCGAGTTGTGCTCAAATAACGTTTTTTCAAATAACTCGAAAATAAGCTAATTGGACCACATAACTTCAATATGGTACTTCTTAGGCATATAAAAGTATACATATTTTTGATGTACTTGTCGAGAGGTATCATTTGGTGGTGGGTTAATCTCTCTATCGCCAACGGTTGCAAAGTAATTTTTTTTTAATTTTTTTTCTATCTCAATGGGCTAAATTTAGATCGAAAAGAATATGAATTTTTTTTGAGAGATAGGGCTGTCTAATGGGGTCGTGCTTATGCATTGGGCTGTGCTGAGTTCAACGGTGTGCTCGGTTTTCCCGTAAAGCGTACGGTTTGTCCAGAAAATGTAAAATAGGGATTTTTGCGGTTTTTCGCGTTTTTTTTTGAGAACCACCCAACTTAGAGCAACGCGGTCTTCAGAAATGGTTTCCTCGGCCAATTTCCTATCCAGTGACGTATGAATCGTCAAAATCGGATGGCTAGATGGACCACAGTGCGCCTTAACAATTCAAAACATAGTAAAATGGCAAATTTAGCAGCTTTTGCAACTTTGAGAGGTCATAACTTCCGTACCGTTCCATATAGAAAAAAATCAATTACTCCAGCGCAATCGACGTCAAAAACTGTACCAGAGACCAAAATCTCAATTGGGTGGGAGGTACTTTTGTTTTTGCCAACTGATCAAAATGTTGATAAAAATCGTATTTTTTTACTTTAAATTTGAAATGGCACACCTAATTCGAAATCTAGGACCCGGATCGATATAAAACCTTCGCTATCTTACTAAAATGGATGCGCTGATCACGAATTTACATAGAACGGGTCTCTATCTCTACTGGTTGCCGAGTTGTGCTCAAATAACGTTTTTTCAAATAACTCGAAAATAAGCGAATTGGACCACATAACTTCAATATGGTACTTCTTAGGCATATAAAAGTATACATATTTTTGATGTACTTGTCGAGAGGTATCATTTGGTGGTGGGTTAATCTCTCTATCGCCAACGGTTGCAAAGTAATTTTTTTTAAATTTTTTTTCTATCTCAATGGTAGCCCATCTCAATGGGCTAAATTTAGATCGAAAAGAATATGAAATTTTCTTGAGAGATAGAGCTGTCTAATAGGGTCGTGCTTATGCATTGGGCTGTGCTGAGTTCAACGGTGTGCTCGGGTTTCCCGTAAAGCGTACGGTTTGTACAGAAAATGTAAAATAAGGATTTTTGCGGTTTTTCGCGTTTTTCTCGAGAACCACCCAACTTAGAGCAACGCGGTCTTCAGAAATGGTTTCCTCGGCCAATTTCCTATCCAGTGACGTGTGAATCGTCAAAATCGGATGGCTAGATAGACCACAGTGCGCCTTAACCCACCACCAAATGATACCTCTCGACAAGTACATCAAACATATGTTTACTTTTATATGCCTAAGAAGTACCATATTGAAGTTATGTGGTCCAATTCGCTTATTTTCGAGTTATTTGAACAAACGTTATTTGAGCACAACTCGGCAACCAGTAGAGATAGAGACCCGTTCTATGTAAATTCGTGATCAGCGCATCCATTTTAGTAAGATAGCGAAGGTTTCATATCGATCCGGGTCCTAGATTTCGAATTAGGTGTGCCATTTCAAATTTAAAGTAAAAAAATACGATTTTTATCAAAATTTTGATCAGTTGGCAAAAACAAAAGTACCTCCCACCCAATTGAGATTTTGGTCTTTGGTACAGTTTTTGACGTCGATTGCGCTGGAGTAATTGATCTTTCGGGGGGGCAAAACTCTGAGGGTCTGATGGCTACTAGAACTTTTAATTACCTACAATTTGAGGTATGATAGAAATTTATGCAAGAATTTTTGCAAAAGTTATGGACATTTTGCTGCAGCAACTGAATGAAATACGTTTGCTATTCGAACGGACATTATCGCGATTTAGGGTTTCTTTTTCGGGCCGCAAAACTCTGAGGGTCTGACGGTTACTAGAACTTTTAATTACCTACAATTTGAGGTATGATAGAAATTCATGCAAGAATTTTTGCAAAAGTTATGGACATTTTGCTGCAGCAACTGAATGAAATACGTTTGCTATTCGAACGGACATTATCGCGATTTAGGGTCTTTTTTCGGGGGGGCAAAACTCTGAGGGTCTGATGGCTACTAGAACTTTTAATTACCTACAATTTGAGGTATGATAGAAATTTATGCAAGAATTTTTGCAAAAGTTATGAACATTTTGCTGCAGCAACTGAATGAAATACGTTTGCTATTCCAACGGATATGATCGCGATTTAGGGTTTTTTTTCGGGGGGGGCAAAACTCTGAGGGTCTGATGGCTACTAGAACTTTTAATTACCTACAATTTGAGGTATGATAGAAATTTATGCAAGAATATTTGCAAAAGTTATGGACATTTTGCTGCAGCAACTGAATGAAATACGTTTGCTATTCGATCGGACATTATCGCGATTTAGGGTTTTTTTTCGGGGGGGCAAAACTCTGAGGGTCTGATGGCTACTAGAACTTTTGATTACCTACAATTTGAGGTATGATAGAAAATTATGCCAGAATTTTTGCAAAAGTTATGGACATTTTGCTCCAGCAACTGAATGAAATACGTTTGCTATTCGAACGGACATTATCGCGATTTAGGGTTTTTTTTCGGGGGGGGGCAAAACTCTGAGGGTCTGATGGCTACTAGAACTTTTAATTACCTACAATTTGAGGTATGATAGAAATTTATACAAGAATTTTTGCAAAAGTTATGGACATTTTGCTGCAGCAACTGAATGAAATACGTTTGCTATTCGAACGGACATTATCGCGATTTAGGGTTTCTTTTTCGGGCCGCAAAACTCTGAGGGTCTGACGGCTACTAGAACTTTTAATTACCTACAATTTGAGGTATGATAGAAATTCATGCAAGAATTTTTGCAAAAGTTATGGACATTTTGCTGCAGCAACTGAATGAAATACGTTTGCTATTCGAACGGACATTATCGCGATTTAGGGTCTTTTTTCGGGGGGGGCAAAACTCAGAGGGTCTGATGGCTACTAGAACTTTTAATTACCTACAATTTGAGGTATGATAGAAATGTATGCAAGAATTTTTGCAAAAGTTATGAACATTTTGCTGCAGCAACTGAATGAAATACGTTTGCTATTCCAACGGACATCATCGCGATTTAGGGTTTTTCTTTCGGGGGGGGCAAAACTCTGAGGGTCTGATGGCTACTAGAACTTTTAATTACCTACAATTTGAGGTATGATAGAAATTTATGCAAGAATATTTGCAAAAGTTATGGACATTTTGCTGCAGCAACTGAATGAAATACGTTTGCTATTCGATCGGACATTATCGCGATTTAGGGTTTTTTTTCGGGGGGGCAAAACTCTGAGGGTCTGATGGCTACTAGAACTTTTGATTACCTACAATTTGAGGTATGATAGAAAATTATGCCAGAATTTTTGCAAAAGTTATGGACATTTTGCTGCAGCAACTGAATGAAATACGTTTGCTATTCGAACGGACATTATCGCGATTTAGGGTTTTTTTTCGGGGGGGCAAAACTCTGAGGGTCTGATAGCTACTAGAACTTTTAATTACCTACAATTTGAGGTATGATAGAAATTTATGCAAGAATTTTTGCAAAAGTTATGGACATTTTGCTGCTGCAACTGAATGAAATACGTTTGCTATTCGAACGGACATTATCGCGATTTAGGGTTTTTTTTTGGGGGGGCAAAACTCTGGGGGTCTGACGGCTACTAGAACTTTTAATTACCTACAATTTGAGGTATGATAGAAATTTATGCAAGAATATTTGCAAAAGTTATGGACATTTTGCTGCAGCAACTGAATGAAATACGTTTGCTATTCGAACGGACATTATCGCGATTTAGGGTTTTTTTTCGGGGGGGCAAAACTCTGAGGGTCTGATGGCTACTAGAACTTTTAATTACCTACAATTTGAGGTATGATAGAAATGTATGCAAGAAATTTTACAAAAGTTATGGACATTTTGCTGCAGCAACTGAATGAAATACGTTTGCTATTCGAACGGACATTATCGCGATTTAGGGTTCTTTTTCGGGGGGCAAAACTCTGAGGGTCTGATGGCTACTAGAACTTTTAATTACCTACAATTGGAGGTATGATAGAAATTTATGCAAGAATATTGGCAAAAGTTATGGACATTTTGCTGCAGCAACTGAATGAAATACGTTTGCTATTCGAACGGACATTATCGCGATTTAGGGTTTTTTTTCGGGGGGGCAAAACTCTGAGGGTCTGATGGCTACTAGAACTTTTAATTACCTACAATTTGAGGTATGATAGAAATTTATGCAAAAATATTTGCAAAAGTTATGGACATTTTGCTGCAGCAACTGAATGAAATACATTTGCTATTCGAACGGACATTATCGCGATTTAGGTTTTTTTTTCGGGGGGGGCAAAACTCTGAGGGTCTGATGGCTACTAGAACTTTTAATTACCTACAATTGGAGGTATGATAGAAATTTATGCAAGAATATTTGCAAAAGTTATGGACATTTTGCTGCAGCAACTGAATGAAATACGTTTGCTATTCGAACCAACATTATCGCGATTTAGGGTTTTTTTTTCGGGAGGGGCAAAACTCTGAGAGTCTGATGGCTACTAGAACTTTTAATTACCTACAATTTGAGGTATGATAGAAATTTATGCAAGAATTCTTGCAAAAGTTATGGACATATTGCTGCAGCAACTGAATGAAATACGTTTGCTATTCGAACGGACATTATCGCGATTTAGGGTTTTTTTTCGGGCCGCAAAACTCTGAGGGTCTGATGGCTACTAGAACTTTTAATTAGCTACAATTTGAGGTATGATAGAAATTTATGCAAGAATTCTTGCAAAAGTTATGGACATATTGCTGCAGCAACTGAATGAAATACGTTTGCTATTCGAACGGACATTATCGCGATTTAGGGTCTTTTCTCGGGGGGGCAAAACTCTGAGGGTCTGATGGCTACTAGAACTTTTAATTACCTACAATTTGAGGTATGATAGAAATTTATGCAAGAATTTTTGCAAAAGTTATGAAAATTTTGCTGCAGCAACTGAATGAAATACGTTTGCTATTCCAACGGACATTATCGCGATTTAGGGTTTTTTTTTCGGGGGGTCAAAACTCTGAGGGTCTGATGGCTACTAGAACTTTTAATTACCTACAATTTGAGGTATGATAGAAATTTATGCAAGAATATTTGCAAAAGTTATGGACATTTTGCTGCAGCAACTGAATGAAATACGTTTGCTATTCGATCGGACATTATCGCGATTTAGGGTTTTTTTTCGGGGGGGCAAAACTCTGAGGGTCTGATGGCTACTAGAACTTTTGATTACCTACAATTTGAGGTATGATAGAAAATTATGCCAGAATTTTTGCAAAAGTTATGGACATTTTGCTGCAGCAACTGAATGAAATACGTTTGCTATTCGAACGGACATTATCGCGATTTAGGGTTTTTTTTCGGGGGGGCAAAACTCTGAGGGTCTGATAGCTACTAGAACTTTTAATTACCTACAATTTGAGGTATGATAGAAATTTATGCAAGAATTTTTGCAAAAGTTATGGACATTTTGCTGCTGCAACTGAATGAAATACGTTTGCTATTCGAACGGACATTATCGCGATTTAGGGTTTTTTTTTGGGGGGGCAAAACTCTGGGGGTCTGACGGCTACTAGAACTTTTAATTACCTACAATTTGAGGTATGATAGAAATTTATGCAAGAATATTTGCAAAAGTTATGGACATTTTGCTGCAGCAACTGAATGAAATACGTTTGCTATTCGAACGGACATTATCGCGATTTAGGGTTTTTTTTCGGGGGGGCAAAACTCTGAGGGTCTGATGGCTACTAGAACTTTTAATTACCTACAATTTGAGGTATGATAGAAATGTATGCAAGAAATTTTACAAAAGTTATGGACATTTTGCTGCAGCAACTGAATGAAATACGTTTGCTATTCGAACGGACATTATCGCGATTTAGGGTTCTTTTTCGGGGGGCAAAACTCTGAGGGTCTGATGGCTACTAGAACTTTTAATTACCTACAATTGGAGGTATGATAGAAATTTATGCAAGAATATTTGCAAAAGTTATGGACATTTTGCTGCAGCAACTGAATGAAATACGTTTGCTATTCGAACGGACATTATCGCGATTTAGGGTTTTTTTTCGGGGGGGCAAAACTCTGAGGGTCTGATGGCTACTAGAACTTTTAATTACCTACAATTTGAGGTATGATAGAAATTTATGCAAAAATATTTGCAAAAGTTATGGACATTTTGCTGCAGCAACTGAATGAAATACATTTGCTATTCGAACGGACATTATCGCGATTTAGGTTTTTTTTTCGGGGGGGCAAAACTCTGAGGGTCTGATGGCTACTAGAACTTTTAATTACCTACAATTGGAGGTATGATAGAAATTTATGCAAGAATATTTGCAAAAGTTATGGACATTTTGCTGCAGCAACTGAATGAAATACGTTTGCTATTCGAACCAACATTATCGCGATTTAGGGTTTTTTTTTCGGGAGGGGCAAAACTCTGAGAGTCTGATGGCTACTAGAACTTTTAATTACCTACAATTTGAGCTATGATAGAAATTTATGCAAGAATTTTTGCAAAAGTTATGGACATTTTGCTGCAGCAACTGAATGAAATACGTTTGCTATTCGAACGGACATTATCGCGATTTAGGGTTTTTTTTCGGGCCGCAAAACTCTGAGGGTCTGATGGCTACTAGAACTTTTAATTAGCTACAATTTGAGGTATGATAGAAATTTATGCAAGAATTCTTGCAAAAGTTATGGACATATTGCTGCAGCAACTGAATGAAATACGTTTGCTATTCGAACGGACATTATCGCGATTTAGGGTCTTTTCTCGGGGGGGCAAAACTCTGAGGGTCTGATGGCTACTAGAACTTTTAATTACCTACAATTTGAGGTATGATAGAAATTTATGCAAGAATTTTTGCAAAAGTTATGAAAATTTTGCTGCAGCAACTGAATGAAATACGTTTGCTATTCCAACGGACATTATCGCGATTTAGGGTTTTTTTTTCGGGGGGTCAAAACTCTGAGGGTCTGATGGCTACTAGAACTTTTAATTACCTACAATTTGAGGTATGATAGAAATTTATGCAAGAATATTTGCAAAAGTTATGGACATTTTGCTGCAGCAACTGAATGAAATACGTTTGCTATTCGATCGGACATTATCGCGATTTAGGGTTTTTTTTCGGGGGGGCAAAACTCTGAGGGTCTGATGGCTACTAGAACTTTTGATTACCTACAATTTGAGGTATGATAGAAAATTATGCAAGAATTTTTGCAAAAGTTATGGATATTTTGCTCCAGCAACTGAATGAAATACGTTTGCTATTCGAACGGACATTATCGCGAATTAGGGTTTTTTTTTCGGGGGGGCAAAACTCTGAGGGTCTGATAGCTACTAGAACTTTTAATTACCTACAATTTTAGGTATGATAGAAATTTATGCAAGAATTTTTGCAAAAGTTATGGACATTTTGCTGCTGCAACTGAATGAAATACGTTTGCTATTCGAACGGACATTATCGCGATTTAGGGTTTTTTTTTGGGGGGGCAAAACTCTGAGGGTCTGACGGCTACTAGAACTTTTAATTACCTACAATTTGAGGTATGATAGAAATTTATGCAAGAATATTTGCAAAAGTTATGGACATTTTGCTGCAGCAACTGAATGAAATACGTTTGCTATTCGAACGGACATTATCGCGATTTAGGGTTTTTTTTCGGGGGGGCAAAACTCTGAGGGTCTGATGGCTACTAGAACTTTTAATTACCTACAATTTGAGGTATGATAGAAATTTATGCAAAAATATTTGCAAAAGTTATGGACATTTTGCTGCAGCAACTGAATGAAATACATTTGCTATTCGAACGGACATTATCGCGATTTAGGGTTTTTTTTCGGGGGGGGGCAAAACTCTGAGGGTCTGATGGCTACTAGAACTTTTAAGTACCTACAATTGGAGGTATGATAGAAATTTATGCAAGAATATTTGCAAAAGTTATGGACATTTTGCTGCAGCAACTGAATGAAATACGTTTGCTATTCGAACCAACATTATCGCGATTTAGGGTTTTTTTTTCGGGGGGGGCAAAACTCTGAGGATCTGACAGCTACTAGAACTTTTATTTACCTACAATTTGAGGTATGATAGAAATTTATGCAAGAATTCTTGCAAAAGTTATGGACATTTTGCTGCAGCAACTGAATGAAATACGTTTGCTATTCGAACGGACATTATCGCGAATTAGGGTTTTTTTTCGGGCCGCAAAACTCTGAGGGTCTGATGGCTACTAGAACTTTTACGTAGCTACAATTTGAGGTATGATAGAAATTTATGCAAGAATTCTTGCAAAAGTTATGGACATTTTGCTGCAGCAACTGAATGAAATACGTTTGCTATTCGAACGGACATTATCGCGATTTAGGGTTTTTTTTCGGAGGGGCAAAACTCTGAGGGTCTGATGGCTACTAGAACTTTTAATTACCTACAATTGGAGGTATGATAGAAATTTATGCAAGAATGTTTGCAAAAGTTATGGACATTTTGCTGCTGCAACTGAATGAAATACGTTTGCTATTCGAACGGACATTATCGCGATTTAGGGTTTTTTTTTTCGGGGGGGGGGCAAAACTCTGAGGATCTGACAGCTACTAGAACTTTTATTTACCTACAATTTGAGGTATGATAGAAATTTATGCAAGAATATTTGCAAAAGTTATGGACATTTTGCTGCAGCAACTGAATGAAATACGTTTGCTATTCGAACGGACATTATCGCGAATTAGGGTTTTTTTTCGGAGGGGCAAAACTCTGAGGGTCTGATGGCTACTAGAACTTTTAATTACCTACAATTGGAGGTATGATAGAAATTTATGCAAGAATATTTGCAAAAGTTATGGACATTTTGCTGCAGCAACTGAATGAAATACGTTTGCTATTCGAACGGACATTGTCGCGATTTAGTGTTTTTTTTCGGGGGGGCAAAACTCTGAGGGTCTGATGGCTACTAGAACTTTTAATTACCTACAATTTGAGGTATGATAGAAATTTATGCAAGAATTTTTGCAAAAGTTATGGACATTTTGCTGCAGCAACTGAATGAAATACGTTTGCTATTCGAACGGACATTATCGCGATTTAGGGTTGTTTTTTCGGGCCGCAAAACTCTGAGGGTCTGACGGCTACTAGAACTTTTAATTACCTACAATTTGAGGTATGATAGAAATTTATGCAAGAATTTTTGCAAAAGTTATGGACATTTTGCTGCATCAACTGAATGAAATACGTTTGCTATTCGAACGGACATTATTGCGATTTAGGGTCTTTTTTCGGGGGGGCAAAATCTGAGGGTCTGATGGCTACTAGAACTTTTAATTACCTACAATTTGAGGTATGATAGAAATTTATGCAAGAATTTTTGCAAAAGTTATGGACATTTTGCTGCAGCAACTGAATGAAATACATTTGCTATTCGAACGGACATTATCGCGATTTAGGGTTTTTTTTCGGGGGGGCAAAGCTCTGAGGGTCTGATGGCTACCAGAACTTTTAATTACCTACAATTTGAGGTATGATAGAAATTTATGCAAGAATTTTTGCAAAAGTTATGGACATTTTGCTGCAGCAACTGAATGAAATACGTTTGCTATTCGAACGGACATTATCGCGATTTAGGGTTTTTTCTCGGGGGGGCAAAACTCTGAGGGTCTGATGGCTACTAGAACTTTTAATTACCTACAATTTGAGGTATGATAGAAATTTATGCAAGAATTTTTGCAAAAGTTATGGACATTTTGCTGCAGCAACTGAATGAAATACGTTTGCTATTCGAACGGACATTATTGCGATTTAGGGTTTTTTTTCGGGGGGGCAAAACTCTGAGGGTCTGATGGCTACTAGAACTTTTAATTACCTACAATTTGAGGTATGATAGAAATTTATGCAAGAATTTTTGCTAAAGTTATGGACATTTTGCTGCAGCAACTGAATGAAATACGTTTGCGATTCGAACGGACATTATCGCGATTTAGGGTTTTTTTTCTGGGGGGGGGGGGCAAAACCCTGAGGGTCTGATCGCTACTAGAACTTTTAATTACCTACAATTTGAGGTATGATAGAAATTTATGCAAGAATATTTGCAAAAGTTATGGACATTTTGCTGCCGCAACTGAATGAAATACGTTTGCTATTCGAACGGACATTATCGCGATTTAGGGTTTTTTTTTTGGGGGGGCAAAACTCTGAGGATCTGATGGCTACTAGAACTTTTAATTACCTACAATTGGAGGTATGATAGAAATTTATGCAAGAATGTTTGCAAAAGTTATGGACATTTTGCTGCTGCAACTGAATGAAATACGTTTGCTATTCGAACGGACATTATCGCGATTTAGGGTTTTTTTTCGGGGGGGCAAAACTCTGAGGATCTGATGGCTACTAGAACTTTTAATTACCTACAATTTGAGTATTGATAGAAATTTATGCAAGAATATTTGCAAAAGTTATGGACATTTTGCTGCAGCAACTGAATGAAATACGTTTGCTATTCGAACGGACATTATCGCGAATTAGGTTTTTTTTTCGGGTGGGCAAAACTCTGAGGGTCTGATGGCTACTAGAACTTTTAATTACCTACAATTGGAGGTATGATAGAAATTTATGCAAGAATATTTGCAAAAGTTATGGACATTTTGCTGCAGCAACTGAATGAAATACGTTTGCTATTCGAAGGGACATTATCGCGATTTAGGGTTTTTTTTTCTGGGGGGGCAAAACTCTGAGGGTCTGATGGTTACTAGAACTTTTAATTACCTACAATTTGAGGTATGATAGAAATTTATCCAAAAATATTTGCAAAAGTAATGGACATTTTGCTGCAGCAACTGAATGAAATACGTTTGCTATTCGAACGGACATTATCGTGATTTAGGGTCTTTTTTCGGGGGGGCAAAACTCTGAGGGTCTGATGGCTACTAGAACTTTTAATTACCTACAATTTGAGGTATGATAGAAATTTATGCAAGAATTTTTGCAAAAGTTATGGACATATTGCTGCAGCAACTGAATGAAATACGTTTGCTATTCGAACGGATCTTATCGCGATTTAGGGTTTTTTTTTCGGGGGGGCAAAACTCTGAGGGTCTGATGGCTACTAGAACTTTTAATTACCTACAATTTGAGGTATGATAGAAATTTATGCAAGAATGTTTGCAAAAGTTATGGACATTTTGCTGCTGCAACTGAATGAAATACGTTTGCTATACGAACGGACATTATCGCGATTTAGGGTTTTTTTTTTCGGGGGGGGGGCGAAACTCTGAGGATCTGACAGCTACTAGAACTTTTAATTACCTACAATTTGAGGTATGATAGAAATTTATGCAAGAATATTTGCAAAAGTTATGGACATTTTGCTGCCGCAACTGAATGAAATACGTTTGCTATTCGAACGGACATTATCGCGATTTAGGGTTTTTTTTCGGAGGGGCAAAACTCTGAGGGTCTGATGGCTACTAGAACTTTTAATTACCTACAATTTGAGGTATGATAGAAATTTATGCAAGAATGTTTGCAAAAGTTATGGACATTTTGCTGCTGCAACTGAATGAAATACGTTTGCTATACGAACGGACATTATCGCGATTTAGGGTTTTTTTTTTCGGGGGGGGGGGCAAAACTCTGAGGATCTGACAGCTACTAGAACTTTTATTTACCTACAATTTGAGGTATGATAGAAATTTATGCAAGAATATTTGCAAAAGTTATGGACATTTTGCTGCAGCAACTGAATGAAATACGTTTGCTATTCGAACGGACATTATCGCGATTTAGGTTTTTTTTTCGGGGGGGCAAAACTCTGAGGGTCTGATGGCTACTAGAACTTTTAATTACCTACAATTGGAGGTATGATAGAAATTTATGCAAGAATATTTGCAAAAGTTATGGACATTTTGCTGCAGCAACTGAATGAAATACGTTTGCTATTCGAACGGACATTATCGCGATTTAGTGTTTTTTTTCGGGGGGGCAAAACTCTGAGGGTCTGATGGCTACTAGAACTTTTAATTACCTACAATTTGAGGTATGATAGAAATTTATGCAAGAATTTTTGCAAAAGTTATGGACATTTTGCTGCAGCAACTGAATGAAATACGTTTGCTATTCGAACGGACATTATCGCGATTTAGGGTTGTTTTTTCGGGCCGCAAAACTCTGAGGGTCTGACGGCTACTAGAACTTTTAATTACCTACAATTTGAGGTATGATAGAAATTTATGCAAGAATTTTTGCAAAAGTTATGGACATTTTGCTGCAGCAACTGAATGAAATACGTTTGCTATTCGAACGGACATTATTGCGATTTAGGGTCTTTTTTCGGAGGGGCAAAACTCTGAGGGTCTGATGGCTACTAGAACTTTTAATTACCTACAATTTGAGGTATGATAGAAATTTATGCAAGAATTTTTGCAAAAGTTATGGACATTTTGCTGCAGCAACTGAATGAAATACATTTTCTATTCGAACGGACATTATCGCGATTTATGTTTTTTTTTCGGGGGGGTAAAGCTCTGAGGGTCTGATGGCTACCAGAACTTTTAATTACCTACAATTTGAGGTATGATAGAAATTTATGCAAGAATTTTTGCAAAAGTTATGGACATTTTGCTGCAGCAACTGAATGAAATACGTTTGCTATTCGAACGGACATTATCGCGATTTAGGGTTTTTTCTCGGGGGGGCAAAACTCTGAGGGTCTGATGGCTACTAGAACTTTTAATTACCTACAATTTGAGGTATGATAGAAATTTATGCAAGAATTTTTGCAAAAGTTATGGACATTTTGCTGCAGCAACTGAATGAAATACGTTTGCTATTCGAACGGACATTATCGCGACTTAGGGTTTTTTTTCGGGGGGCAAAACTCTGAGGGTCTGATGGCTACTAGAACTTTTAATTACCTACTATTTGAGGTATGATAGAAATTTATGCAAGAATTTTTGCTAAAGTTATGGACATTTTGCTGCAGCAACTGAATGAAATACGTTTGCGATTCGAACGGACATTATCGCGATTTAGGGTTTTTTTCGGGGGGGGGGGGTAAAACCCTGAGGGTCTGATCGCTACTAGAACTTTTAATTACCTACAATTTGAGGTATGATAGAAATTTATGCAAGAATATTTGCAAAAGTTATGGACATTTTGCTGCCGCAACTGAATGAAATACGTTTGCTATTCGAACGGACATTATCGCGATTTAGGGTTTTTTTTGGGGGGGCAAAACTCTGAGAGTCTGATGGCTACTAGAACTTTTAATTATCTACAATTGGAGGTATGATGGAAATTTATGCAAGAATGTTTGCAAAAGTTATGGACATTTTGCTGCTGCAACTGAATGAAATACGTTTGCTATTCGAACGGACATTATCGCGATTTAGGGTTTTTTTTCGGGGGGGCAAAACTCTGAGGATCTGATGGCTACTAGAACTTTTAATTACCTACAATCGGAGGTATGATAGAAATTTATGCAAGAATATTTGCAAAAGTTATGGACATTTTGCTGCAGCAACTGAATGAAATACGTTTGCTATTCGAAGGGACATTATCGCGATTTAGGGTTTTTTTCTGGGGGGGCAAAACTCTGAGGGTCTGATGGTTACTAGAACTTTTAATTACCTACAATTTGAGGTATGATAGAAATTTATCCAAAAATATTTGCAAAAGTTATGGTCATTTTGCTGCAGCAACTGAATGAAATACGTTTGCTATTCGAACGGACATTATCGCGATTTAGGGTCTTTTTTCGGGGGGGCAAAACTCTGAGGGTCTGATGGCTACTAGAACTTTTAATTACCTACAATTTGAGGTATGATAGAAATTTATGCAAGAATTTTTGCAAAAGTTATGGACATTTTGCTGCAGCAACTGAATGAAATACGTTTGCTATTCGAACGGACATTATCGCGATTTAGGGTTTTTTTTTCGGGGGGGCAAAACTCTGAGGGTCTGATGGCTACTAGAACTTTTAATTACCTACAATTTGAGGTATGATGGAAATTTATGCAAGAATTTTTGCAAAAGTTATGGACATTTTGCTGCAGCAACTGAATGAAATACGTTTGCGATTCGAACGGACATTATCGCGTTTTAGGGTTTTTTTTCGGGGGGGCAAAACCCTGAAGGTCTGATCGCTACTAGAACTTTTAATTACCTACAATTTGAGGTATGATAGAAATTTATGCAAGAATATTTGCAAAAGTTATGGACATTTTGCTGCCGCAACTGAATGAAATACGTTTGCTATTCGAACGGACATTATCGCGATTTAGGGTTTTTTTTCGGAGGGGCAAAACTCTGAGGGTCTGATGGCTACTAGAACTTTTAATTACCTACAATTGGAGGTATGATAGAAATTTATGCAAGAATGTTTGCAAAAGTTATGGACATTTTGCTGCTGCAACTGAATGAAATACGTTTGCTATTCGAACGGACATTATCACGATTTAGGGTTTTTTTTTTCGGGGGGGGGGGCAAAACTCTGAGGATCTGACAGCTACTAGAACTTTTATTTACCTACAATTTGAGGTATGATAGAAATTTATGCAAGAATATTTGCAAAAGTTATGGACATTTTGCTGCAGCAACTGAATGAAATACGTTTGCTAATCGAACGGACATTATCGCGAATTAGGGTTTTTTTTCGGGGGGGCAAAACTCTGAGGGTCTGATGGCTACTAGAACTTTTAATTACCTACAATTGGAGGTATGATAGAAATTTATGCAAGAATATTTGCAAAAGTTATGGACATTTTGCTGCAGCAACTGAATGAAATACGTTTGCTATTCGAACTGACATTATCGCGATTTAGGGTTTTTTTTTGGGGGGCCAAACTCTGAGAGTCTGATGGCTACTAGAACTTTTAATTACCTACAATTGGAGGTATGATGGAAATTTATGCAAGAATGTTTGCAAAAGTTATGGACATTTTGCTGCTGCAACTGAATGAAATACGTTTGCTATTCGAACGGACATTATCGCGATTTAGGTTTTTTTTTCGGGGGGGCAAAACTCTGAGGGTCTGATGGCTACTAGAACGTTTAATTACCTACAATTTGAGGTATGATAGAAATTTATGCAAGAATTTTTGCCAAAGTTATGGACATTTTGCTGCAGCAACTGAATGAAATACGTTTGCGATTCGAACGGACATTATCGCGATTTAGGGTTTTTTTCGGGGGGGGGGGAGCAAAACCCTGAGGGTCTGATCGCTACTAGAACTTCTAATTACCTACAATTTGAGGTATGATAGAAATTTATGCAAGAATATTTGCAAAAGTTATGGACATTTTGCTGCCGCAACTGAATGAAATACGTTTGCTATTCGAACGGACATTATCGCGATTTAGGGTTCTTTTTTGGGGTGGCAAAACTCTGAGAGTCTGATGGCTACTAGAACTTTTAATTACCTACAATTGGAGGTATGATGGAAATTTATGCAAGAATGTTTGCAAAAGTTATGGACATTTTGCTGCTGCAACTGAATGAAATACGTTTGCTATTCGAACGGACATTATCGCGATTTAGGGTTTTTTTTCGGGGGGGCAAAACTCTGAGGATCTGATGGCTACTAGAACTTTTAACTAACTACAATTTGAGCATTGATAGAAATTTATGCAAGAATATTTGCAAAAGTTATGGACATTTTGCTGCAGCAACTGAATGAAATACGTTTGCTATTCGAAGGGACATTATCGCGATTTAGGGTTTTTTTCTGGGGGGGCAAAACTCTGAGGGTCTGATGGTTACTAGAACTTTTAATTACCTACAATTTGAGGTATGATAGAAATTTATGCAAGAATATTTGCAAAAGTTATGGACATTTTGCTGCCGCAACTGAATGAAATACGTTTGCTATTCGAACGGACATTATCGCGATTTAGGGTTCTTTTTTGGGGTGGCAAAACTCTGAGAGTCTGATGGCTACTAGAACTTTTAATTACCTACAATTTGAGGTATGATAGAAATTTATGCAAGAATATTTGCAAAAGTTATGGACATTTTGCTGCCGCAACTGAATGAAATACGTTTGCTATTCGAACGGACATTATCGCGATTTAGGGTTTTTTTTCGGAGGGGCAAAACTCTGAGGGTCTGATGGCTACTAGAACTTTTAATTACCTACAATTGGAGGTATGATAGAAATTTATGCAAGAATGTTTGCAAAAGTTATGGACATTTTGCTGCTGCAACTGAATGAAATACGTTTGCTATTCGAACGGACATTATCACGATTTAGGGTTTTTTTTTCGGGGGGGGGGGGGCAAAACTCTGAGGATCTGACAGCTACTAGAACTTTTATTTACCTACAATTTGAGGTATGATAGAAATTTATGCAAGAATATTTGCAAAAGTTATGGACATTTTGCTGCAGCAACTGAATGAAATACGTTTGCTAATCGAACGGACATTATCGCGAATTAGGGTTTTTTTTCGGGGGGGCAAAACTCTGAGGGTCTGATGGCTACTAGAACTTTTAATTACCTACAATTGGAGGTATGATAGAAATTTATGCAAGAATATTTGCAAAAGTTATGGACATTTTGCTGCAGCAACTGAATGAAATACGTTTGCTATTCGAACTGACATTATCGCGATTTAGGGTTTTTTTTTGGGGGGGCAAAACTCTGAGAGTCTGATGGCTACTAGAACTTTTAATTACCTACAATTGGAGGTATGATGGAAATTTATGCAAAAATGTTTGCAAAAGTTATGGACATTTTGCTGCTGCAACTGAATGAAATACGTTTGCTATTCGAACGGACATTATCGCGATTTAGGTTTTTTTTTCGGGGGGGCAAAACTCTGAGGGTCTGATGGCTACTAGAACTTTTAATTACCTACAATTTGAGGTATGATAGAAATTTATGCAAGAATTTTTGCCAAAGTTATGGACATTTTGCTGCTGCAACTGAATGAAATACGTTTGCTATTCGAACGGACATTATCGCGATTTAGGGTTTTTTTTCGGGGGGGCAAAACTCTGAGGATCTGATGGCTACTAGAACTTTTAATTAACTACAATTTGAGTATTGATAGAAATTTATGCAAGAATATTTGCAAAAGTTATGGACATTTTGCTGCAGCAACTGAATGAAATACGTTTGCTATTCGAAGGGACATTATCGCGATTTAGGGTTTTTTTCTGGGGGGGCAAAACGCTGAGGGTCTGATGGTTACTAGAACTTTTAATTACCTACAATTTGAGGTATGATAGAAATTTATCCAAAAATATTTGCAAAAGTTATGGACATTTTGCTGCAGCAACTGAATGAAATACGTTTGCTATTCGAACGGACATTATCGCGATTTAGGGTCTTTTTTCGGGGGGGCAAAACTCTGAGGGTCTGAGGGCTACTAGAACTTTTAATTACCTACAATTTGAGGTATGATAGAAATTTATGCAAGAATTTTTGCAAAAGTTATGGACATTTTGCTGCAGCAACTGAATGAAATACGTTTGCTATTCGAACGGGCATTATCGCGATTTAGGGTTTTTTTTTTCGGGGGGGCAAAACTCTGAGGGTCTGATGGCTACTAGAACTTTTAATTACCTACAATTTGAGGTATGATAGAAATTTATGCAAGAATTTTTGCAAAAGTTATGGACATTTTGCTGCAGCAACTGAATGAAATACGTTTGCGATTCGAACGGACATTATCGCGTTTTAGGGTTTTTTTTCGGGGGGGCAAAACCCTGAAGGTCTGATCGCTACTAGAACTTTTAATTACCTACAATTTGAGGTATGATAGAAATTTATGCAAGAATATTTGCAAAAGTTATGGACATTTTGCTGCCGCAACTGAATGAAATACGTTTGCTATTCGAACGGACATTATCGCGATTTAGGGTTTTTTTTCGGAGGGGCAAAACTCTGAGGGTCTGATGGCTACTAGAACTTTTAATTACCTACAATTGGAGGTATGATAGAAATTTATGCAAGAATTTTTGCAAAAGTTATGGACATTTTGCTGCAGCAACTGAATGAAATACGTTTGCTATTCGAACGGACATTATCGCGATTTAGGGTTGTTTTTTCGGGCCGCAAAACTCTGAGGGTCTGACGGCTACTAGAACTTTTAATTACCTACAATTTGAGGTATGATAGAAATTTATGCAAGAATTTTTGCAAAAGTTATGGACATTTTGCTGCAGCAACTGAATGAAATACGTTTGCGATTCGAACGGACATTATCGCGTTTTAGGGTTTTTTTTCGGGTGGGCAAAACCCTGAAGGTCTGATCGCTACTAGAACTTTTAATTACCTACAATTTGAGGTATGATAGAAATTTATGCAAGAATATTTGCAAAAGTTATGGACATTTTGCTGCCGCAACTGAATGAAATACGTTTGCTATTCGAACGGACATTATCGCGATTTAGGGTTTTTTTTCGGAGGGGCAAAACTCTGAGGGTCTGATGGCTACTAGAACTTTTAATTACCTACAATTGGAGGTATGATAGAAATTTATGCAAGAATGTTTGCAAAAGTTATGGACATTTTGCTGCTGCAACTGAATGAAATACGTTTGCTATTCGAACGGACATTATCACGATTTAGGGTTTTTTTTTCGGGGGGGGGGGGGGGGGGGCAAAACTCTGAGGATCTGACAGCTACTAGAACTTTTATTTACCTACAATTTGAGGTATGATAGAAATTTATGCAAGAATATTTGCAAAAGTTATGGACATTTTGCTGCAGCAACTGAATGAAATACGTTTGCTATTCGAACGGACATTATCGCGATTTAGTCTTTTTTTTCGGGGGGGCAAAACTCTGAGGGTCTGATGGCTACTAGAACTTTTAATTACCTACAATTTGAGGTATGATAGAAATTTATGCAAGAATTTTTGCAAAAGTTATGGACATTTTGCTGCAGCAACTGAATGAAATACGTTGGCTATTCGAACGGACATTATCGCGATTTAGGGTTGTTTTTTCGGGCCGGAAAACTCTGAGGGTCTGACGGCTACTAGAACTTTTAATTACCTATAATTTGAGGTATGATAGAAATTTATGCAAGAATTTTTGCAAAAGTTATGGACATTTTGCTGTAGCAACTGAATGAAATACGTTTGCTATTCGAACGGACATTATTGCGATTTAGGGTCTTTTTTCGGGGGGGCAAAACTCTGAGGGTCTGATGGCTACTAGAACTTTTAATTACCTACAATTTGAGGTATGATAGAAATTTATGCAAGAATTTTTGCAAAAGTTATGGACATTTTGCTGCAGCAACTGAATGAAATACGTTTGCTATTCGAACGGACATTATCGCGATTTAGGGTTTTTTCTCGGGGGGGCAAAACTCTGAGGGTCTGATGGCTACTAGAACTTTTAATTACCTACAATTTGAGGTATGATAGAAATTTATGCAAGAATTTTTGCAAAAGTTATGGACATTTTGCTGCAGCAACTGAATGAAATACGTTTGCTATTCGAACGGACATTATCGCGATTTAGGGTTTTTTTTCGGGGGGGCAAAACTCTGAGGGTCTGATGGCTACTAGAACTTTTAATTACCTACAATTGAGGTATGATAGAAATTTATGCAAGAATTTTTGCTAAAGTTATGGACATTTTGCTGCAGCAACTGAATGAAATACGTTTGCGATTCGAACGGACATTATCGCGATTTAGGGTTTCTTTTCGTGGGGGGGCAGAACCCTGAGGGTCTGATCGCTACTAGAACTTTTAATTACCTACAATTTGAGGTATGATAGAAATTTATGCAAGAATATTTGCAAAAGTTATGGACATTTTGCTGCCGCAACTGAATGAAATACGTTTGCTATTCGAACGGACATTATCGCGATTTAGGTTTTTTTTTGGGGGGGCACAACTCTGAGCGTCTGATGGCTACTAGAACTTTTAATTACCTACAATTGGAGGTATGATAGAAATTTATGCAAGAATGTTTGCAAAAGTTATGGACATTTTGCTGCTGCAACCGAATGAAATACGTTTGCTATTCGAACGGACATTATCGCGATTTAGGTTTTTTTTTCGGGGGGGCAAAACTCTGAGGATCTGATGGCTACTAGAACTTTTAATTACCTACAATTTGAGTATTGATAGAAATTTATGCAAGAATATTTGCAAAAGTTATGGACATTTTGCTGCAGCAACTGAATGAAAAACGTTTGCTATTCGAACGGACATTATCGCGAATTAGGGTTTTTTTTTCTGGGGGGGCAAAACTCTGAGGGTCTGATGGCTACTAGAACTTTTAATTACCTACAATTGGAGGTATGATAGAAATTTATGCAAGAATATTTGCAAAAGTTATGGACATTTTGCTGCAGCAACTGAATGAAATACGTTTGCTATTCGAAGGGACATTATCGCGATTTAGGGTTTTTTTTCTGGGGGGGCAAAACTCTGAGGGTCTGATGGCTACTAGAACTTTTAATTACCTACAATTTGAGGTATGATAGAAATTTATCCAAAAATATTTGCAAAAGTTATGGACATTTTGCTGTAGCAACTGAATGAAATACGTTTGCTATTCGAACGGACATTATCGCGATTTAGGGTCTTTTTTCGGGGGGGCAAAACTCTGAGGGTCTGATGGCTACTAGAACTTTTAATTACCTACAATAGGAGGTATGATAGAAATTTATGCAAGAATATTTGCAAAAGTTATGGACATTTTGCTGCAGCAACTGAATGAAATACGTTTGCTATTCGAACCAACATTATCGCGATTTAGGGTTTTTTTTCGGGGGGGCAAAACTCTGAGAGTCTGATGGCTACTAGAACTTTTAATTACCTACAATTTGAGGTATGATAGAAATTTATGCAAGAATTTTTGCAAAAGTTATGGACATTTTGCTGCAGCAACTGAATGAAATACGTTTGCTATTCGAACGGACATTATCGCGATTTAGGGTTTTTTTTCGGGCCGCAAAACTCTGAGGGTCTGATGGCTACTAGAACTTTTAATTACCTACAATTTGAGGTATGATAGAAATTTATGCAAGAATTCTTGCAAAAGTTATGGACAGCAAAATGTCCATCAACTGAATGAAATAAATAATAAATAAATAATAAATAAATAATAAATAATAAATAAATAATAAATAAATAATAAATAAATAATAAATAAATAATAAATAATAAATAAATAATAAATAAATAATAAATAAATAATAAATAAATAATAAATAAATAATAAATAAATAATAAATAAATAATAAATAAATAATAAATAAATAATAAATAAATAATAAATAAATAATAAATAAATAATAAATAAATAATAAATAAATAATAAATAAATAATAAATAAATAATAAATAAATAATAAATAAATAATAAATAAATAATAAATAAATAATAAATATATAATAAATAAATAATAAATAAATAATAAATAAATAATAAATAAATAATAAATAAATAATAAATAAATAATAAATAAATAATAAATAAATAATAAATAAATAATAAATAAATAATAAATAAATAATAAATAAATAATAAATAAATAATAAATAAATAATAAATAAATAATAAATAAATAATAAATAAATAATAAATAAATAATAAATAAATAATAAATAAATAATAAATAAATAATAAATAAATAATAAATAAATAATAAATAAATAATAAGTAAATAATAAATAAATAATAAATAAA